>WBMY01013061.1:0-68310 GCA_013397315.1 Donacobius atricapilla
GGGACTGCATGGGATTCTCACCATACACTTAGTAAGTGCAGGTATCTTAAAAGGTAAAAAAAGTGTAAAGGAAGAAAAATATTGTTTCCTTTTATACAGTTTATAGCATGTTCTGAAAGCAAAACTATCTTCATCCAAACCAATAAACCCTCTATCTGAACAACTGTATGTTCATGGCAAGGCACAATAAAATCTTGTAACTGCAAAGATTTTCTGAACAGATGGTGTTCTGCTGATCTATATGATGACAGCATTTGTAACACATTACAGTATTTCCTTCTACTTGTCTGCCATCTTATTCATGCCACGCCATTTAAAAAAAAAAAAGGAAAAAAAAAAGGAAAAAAAAAAGAAAAAAAGAAAAAAAGAAAAAAAGATGGAGAGAGTTTGGTTTCCCCTCCAAGTAAAATCTTTCAGCAGCCAACAGTGACTGTAAGTGCAAAGGATTTAGAGCCTGTACCAGGAGGTAAATAAACAGTCTGGTCAGCAGTGCCGAATTAAGTATCAGGCCAGAGACAGAAAGCCAATATTATACAAATGGACTGTTTGGTGCTGACTACCAGAGGCATCTGCATACAGCTCTCCTTAACTGCTGTTACTCATCAATCTCCTCAAATACAGTTTTATCTTGATTCTAAGTAGCTCCCTCTAGTTTGTTTCCACATTAGACAAGAGGAATGTGTTTTGGAAACTCTGATGTCCAAAGATTAAGTTAATATGAGTCAAAGAGAAAAAAGAAAATGTTGAGGTTCTTCAAAATGGCTTGCTTAAGTTCTTTCAGTTAACCAATACTCACCTACATAGGCTTCATCATCCACTGGCAGGGGGACTGACATGCAGAGGTAGGTATCAGACTGTTAAAAGAGAACAGAAATTATCTTTAAATTGGGAAAATAGAGAATTTAAAGAATAGAAACAAAGCATCAAAATTCCCTACACTTTCTGAAGATGAACGTGGGAATGCTGAACAAATGAATACATATAATAGGACCATCTAGATAAAACATCACATACTTTACTGAGATACTTGGGCAAATACAATGTATGTTGTCAGGTTTACTACTATAAGAAATAAACTCAATGCCAAAATTTAGTTACATGTAACAGAGATCAGGCTATAAGGTTATCAAAGTGGCTATTAGGTTGGTAGGTATACTATTAACTATTTCAGACCTCTTTTTTCTTAATTTTTTTTCCCCCAACTTCTAAGACTGTTTAGAACAGGAAATGTATCACCTACTGGAATTTCACTACACCCATGAACTCAAAATCTGACAGGTTTTCACTTTCATAAGGACATCTAAGCATAAATAAAGATAAAATTCCTGCCATGAATAACTTCAAACTTAATTTAAAAGAAAACTCTGTGGATAGCTGTAAACAATTAATACAGCTGAGAAGGAAGGTAAAATGGTGATAACAATATGTGATTACACACAGCAGTGATTTGCACAGATAAACCATTTTTGGTGGTTTTGCTTTTGAAAACGGGAAGGATGAACAGAGGTTAACTGATAAAATGGATGAGAATGCCTTTGTGTACTGTGGTTACATGCATTTATGCAGTTAACAAACTAAAGCCTTCTAGAAATAGAAAAATTCTATGTTTTCCATTTAATCTGGGTTCAAAAGATTTCTTTTTTTTTAAATGCACAACCTACTTTAGGACCTTAAATTCAAACTTTGAGAACCGACAGCAGCAATACTCCACACTGCAGCAGAAATTAAACAGTTTCCAATGAACGTTCATGTGTAGTACCCGTGCCAAAAGAATGCACAACTGAGGCATAGGCAGAGCACTCCTAAGTCATGTAAGGGGTTGGTTGACATTCATGCACCCATGGACAAACTGCAGTTATGAACTGTAAGACAAATCCTGGCCCTCCCACCCCTTCAAAATGCTCAGTAACTTATTTTAAAAATGCAGAGGTTTTTGGCAACCTTTCCCCCAGCCTTGACAATACAACACAAAAAGAGAAGGGGTTTTTTAACAGGAATCTGAACTGACTGATCTCTTTGTATATGTTTCCTAGCTGTTCAATTGATGACTCCTCAGGTAAAATCAATAACACGTAACTACAAATGTGTGAACTGAGTGCACTTTTCACTCTTTCTGATGGAGAAGTTTAATAATTTTGCTGCAAAGATCTAGTAGAAACCATATTTCTGTTTTGAACCCCTTGCTCTAAATTACATGTTCCAGAGAGGTTTTCCCCAATAACTTGAAAATCTCATTTTTCCTTCACTCCTTTAAAAAGTGCTATCTGCAACAATGAGTCATCAGCTACTGCAGCACAATATGCTGCTCTTTTCAAGCATCTGCAGCCTTTTAAAAGAGATGTAGACCTCTTAATGATACATATAATTCCCTGTAATGACTTACTGCAACAAGAAAAAAAACCATTATCTTTCTTAATGAAATTAGATGTGAAAATGACACTGGAATCTCAATACTTTTATGTGAATCTTTAAAATGCTAATGCTAAGTTTACAAATCTTAACTGTCTTCACTTTTGCTCACTTGGCTTAGCAGAATATAATACATTTCATCCCTTAAAGAGTATAAAATCATAATTGCCTACAGTAACCTTCATGGTGTATTTTGAGAGTTAAAAATACTAGGTCAGAAGTACTACCCCATTAAAAGTGCTTTTTGGTTATTTACTCTCAGCTTGCTGAAGTTGCAGCAACAGTTTAATGCAATTAGATTCACTGATGCATCATCCAAGATTTTATGTAAACTGCAACTCCATGTCTTGCTAGCAGAGCTAGAAATATTTCACACTATAAAACTTCAACAATTCAGTTTATGAAAATAACATTTTACAAATGAAATTAATTCAATGGAAACGTTTTTCTCTCATTTGAGGCTACTTTTTTGTTGCTTTTCTGCTCATTTTATTTGAGTGATATTGTAGGGAAGGCTTTGTTTTCCTAGCCTATTGAAAGAAGTGGCAAAAACTGCAATTCTCTCACCTGCTTAGGTGTCACTGCAGGCATGCGAATGTCCAGTGCAAAATCTGACAGACCAAAGGAAATCACTGGCTGGTCGCTTCCAAGGCATTCACTGGAAAGAGATCTGCTAGTATCTTTATATCTTGAAAAGAAGGAAGAAAGATTTTTTTTCTTAAGTATTGATTTTTCTTACGTCTTTCTTAAAAGAAGGGTCTTTACAGAACTAGTAAAGAACTTAAACACTGCTGAGTAGTTCCAGGAGTAATCTGAAAATTTCATTCCATCACAATGAATGAGGAAAACATCTTAACTTATGCAGCACTTACTGAAGTAGTTCCTGATCTGAGCAATCAGATAACTAGTTTGGAAAATGTTACCTGAAAACGTAACCTATTATCTCATCCTAATAATTGTCTGAGGCACATGGATGTACAGATAAAGAATTAGTTCACTACCATATGTCAAGTACTATTTATAATTCACAACAGTTTTGGGGTCTTATCAGACTATGATTTATAATTCTATACAGACTAAATTTAAATAACCTGCAAAGGGACAACTTGTAATTCAAACACTTAAGACATTTATAGCAACTTCTATGCTACTGCAAGTAGCAAAGTAGAACAGTAAACTTGGCAACATCAAACTAACATCAAATTCGGTATTGAATGCAACATATAAACTAATTGTAAGAAAAATGTAGATCACTGTAAAGACCTGCAGGGCAAGATGTAAGAAACATTGATGCAACACTGATACAAGTTTTGACTATATATACTCATGTATACAGAAGTGACATGGTACCCAACCTCAATAACAGCAAAATCCTTTTTTCAGGAGCTAAGAGGCTACTTCTCTTGTCCGCACTACATTAAAGTTTACCATGCAATTTTGAATTCAAACAACCCCTAAATTTCTCAGGACTGTTTAACTTAGTTCATATTTTGTTGCCAAACCATAATCTTATCCTGCAAGCTAACTCCAGCATCTGAAATATATTTACTCCCTGTGTAGCCTCAAATATAGCTCTAGTGTTAACCAAAGTTGTATTAATTGCCATTTTATCCTTATTTCTATGTATCACCTTTAATGAGCAACCCTATGGATAAAACATGAGTTTCTATCTTTAGTATGACAACAGTTCCATTTCATAAGTGTAGAAAGAAAATTCAGAGCAACGATCCAGATGGAACAAATGCCACAACACATTTTTTTCTAAGCTTTTTTATACTTTTGTAATATTGTAACTGCATGCATTAAACACATAATATTTTCCTGTATAACCCACCTCTTGAAGACTGAAAGTGGGCTTCTGAAACCCAAACAGATGTTTTGAAACAGAAGAAGCAGTATTAGCAGGTTGTTAATGAAGCCAGCCATGTCCACCCTGCTATTTTTGGCCTGATTAAGCAAGCAGAAAAAGGGCAGTGCAGTTCTATCAGCTGTGATCCTGACAATCAGGTGGCAGCAGCAGCAGTATCATTTCACTACTTCATTATTATGTGCTCTGCAGGCATCCTCCAGCTTCTGACAGACCATCTGTCTTGGAAGGCGATGCACTGTAAATCAGGAAGCTGGATGATACTGTATTGTCTTCTTTATTAGCTATAAAAAGCTGTTGAAGAATCTTCCCTTGCAGATAGATGACACTGTACTTCTGTCCACTTAAGGAGCTGAAAAGCACTAGCACTCCTGATGCTTTCTGTCCAGGTGGTGCAGTCAAATCTGCCCGTTACTTATAAATCCACAGTGCTGGAGACTTCAAATGGCATCACAGAAACCAGCATCAGTCACCCTTCGGAACCTGTAAAAATAGAAGGAGCTTAAGGATGACTAACACATTAGAGCATTAGTTCTCAGCAAATCACTGTTGACGTATTTTAATATATTAGTAAGTAATTTCATGAGCTTTAGCCCAACCCAGCTAAGATTCCATTGGTTCTGTTGATTCCTCCTTTTCCTTTCCTCCCCTGCATACAGGATCAGAAACAGACACATTTCATACTGATATACAAAATGTATTCTCAAACGTATTTTACATGATGGGAAGAAATACAAAAAACCTCCTCAATATGTAAAATGCAAAACACCAGTATAATGTGTTGTACAAGCAGGAAAAAAACACCACCAACTTGACGTAGCAAGAATTAAGGTTTGTGAATTTTATTAACTATCACCAAATATTTATGCACATATTGAAGACTTGGAGAAAATTTTACTTTTAATTCAACCTGTAATAAACCATTATAACCCTAATAAGTATCTGCTCCTTATGTACTTTAGCTACTTTTTATATCCATTTCAGGAAACAGATGCCTAAAAATTATTTCTGTAAATACAGTAACCAGAACTGTTGACATCAGACTGCTTTATGTTAGTTGAGTAGTCTTTTATCCTTTCATACGCTGAGGGTATGTCAGCATAAACCATTAGTCTCCCCCCTGTTTAACTTCAACTGTTCTTATTTCCCCATTTCAGCTGACATGATACTTAATTCCAAAATTGTAGCATTCTTTCATAATTATGCTAGAAACTTACACAATGTCTTACTGAACATACATATATTAGTACTCTTCTATTTTTTGAGAATTTCAGTTTTGGCAGAAGGAAAGTTTCCAGTCACACTCAAAACCTTGTAACTATACTATGTAGTAATTCTTCTATATTAGTATAAATAGAATATACTAAATAGTTTATTCTAGATTAGTATAAATACTAATAAGAAAAAACCCCACCCATATTAAAATACCTTCCAGCCCCTGGAAGACATATTCAAAACACTTTTATATGGATGAAATAGGAAACAAGGATTCTGACATGAAACCAATGAAAATCCATGTATTTTAAAACAAAACTCACTCCCATTTCAGGGCACATGTACCAAAAAGGCTTCTTATAAATCAAAAGTGCTTAAGCATAAGCTAAGAAGTCATCCTGGCTAAACAGTCACTGCCTGTTGTTAAACAGCTACATTAGATTTGCATTGGACTATTTGCAAGATTTAAACATCTGATTATGTTATCAACATTAAACTTGCAACTTGTATTCAGTGAAGGATGGCAAAAAAGATTTAGTTACCAACAACTGAAAATAAACACATATTAGTTTTCAGCTTGCCAAAAATATGCCAAGGCTGTCCAAAACCATTAATGCAAGCAATGATACAATATTAATTCCTTTTTTAATGTAAAATTTCATGTCTCCACTTCTTTATTAGAAGAAGTAATCTAAATCATTTTCACTGCTGAGCTACACAAGTCTGCAACACATATAGAAGACTCTGCTGTGATGAAGACCAAAAATCATTTAAAAACAAACAAATAAAATGTGTCACGTTTATACCCTTGACATAAGTTAACTACAATAACATCAGGCTTCACTACTTTCACTCTTCAAGGAATAACTACATAACAGTAACTGTTCAGTATCTTTGTAAACTACCTGCCCAGAAGTTCTACTTCCTTTCTTTAGACCCATTACATTGGATTACCCAAGAAATTCTTTTTTTCCCATAACATAGTGGAAACGTACTTGACAAGCAAGAAATCTGAAGAACAGGGACAGGAAGAGCACAATGAGTTACAACATACAAAAAACTACAATATTCTAATTTTTTTTTAACATGAAAAAAGATAATTTTCAATAACTAAAAATAAGAACAAATGCTTAGTTTATGCTGGCTTCACTAAGTCTGAGATCTGTTACATCAGGCCTGTTACAAACACCTACATGGTATGTAATTTAATAAAGGAGATCTATTTAATATAAAATAAATAAAAGAAAGGATCTAAGAAATCAGACCAATAATCCTTCCTCATCTAAAATACAAGGGCTTCTTTGTAGCAACTTTCAATTCTCACTAGAAGTTAAGCATGGTAATAGCAAAAACCACCAGAATGAATCTTAATTTTAAGAGAATATATAATGATTTGTGGCTGACCACAGGAGGTGACTTGGAACTGGCAAAAAAACAAAGAAATTAAGCTGTAGTGAGATAAATACACATCTATATATTCTCCTTAAAAATGGTCTGATTTCATCCCAAAGTGCTTTTTAAGGTGTACCAATTGGATGATTATGAAATATGAAGTTTAATGTGCCTCATACTTCAGATTAGATCTCTGCACAATGAAATTTTACATTTGGNGTGGAGAAACAAGCAAGAAGCTGGAATTGAAAATAGAATGCAAAATAAGGGTAACAATATATCAATTTGATATTATACAAAGGAGAAGTGCGTCTTTCAGAAGAATTGCAACTGATTTCCAAGTATCAGCTACATAAAAATTAAGTTTTGTATTAAGCACAAGTTTATAAAGCACATTATAGTATTTTCTTACTTTCTCTTTAGTCACCAGAACATTTTACACACAGTACCAAGAGAACAAGCCAGAGGCAGAAACCACACCCTCAACCACCACCACCATCAAAGAAAAGAGAAATTAGATAATCAAAATTCGTGGGTATTAATATCCACGACTATCATACATGGTAATTTCTCATACATGAACTCTGGTTTGTTTCTTATGCATAGAAGTCCTGGAAATTAGCAAGGATTCCTTGCATTCTGTCTTCAGTTAGAGCCAAGTTCACATTTTATCTCAGGCAAAATTTTAAGCTCAGACAACAACTGGGTATACAAACAATAGCCAGTTCAACAAATGAACTGCAGCTAGGCCTAAAAGTTGGAATGCTTTGCTTCTAGTAACACAGGATAATCAACATGTTTTGAGATCTGCTTAGGGATTAATTATTGCACTAAATGCAGCCACCTACAACACTGATTCATAGGAAAACACATTTGGCAAGAAGCCATCAAATTAGACAACCTCTTTATCCTCAACATCAATAAAAATATCTCACAAAATATATCTAGGGGTTTGGAAGAGATGTACAATGCAGATGACACTGGACTGGGACAAATGACTGATACATCAGAGCTTTGTGCTGCTATCTAGAAGGACCCTGACAGGCAGGAGAATGTCCTTATCTTGACCCATGTATTTTCTCTCCCCCGTCCAGCTGAGGAAGAGAGTGACTGAGTGGTTTGGGATGGGTGCCTGGTGTTTAACCAAGGCTAACCCACCAGAAGGACTAATGGTATCTTTGTGTGCATGAGCCAAAGCATGGCCAGGATGTGACAGAGGGGATTCTTCCCCTCACTGCTGGTGAAGCCGCACACAGAGTGCTGTGTCCTGCGTTGGGCCCCCAGTGTGAGACATGGACATCCTGAAGAGAGTCCCAGCAAGTACCACGAAGATGGCGAAGACACTGGAGTATCTCTCATACCAGAACAGGCTGAGAGAGCAGAGACTGTTCAACACCGGGAAGGCTGAGGGAGACCTCATTAAGGTACAAAAACATATGAAGGAAGGGTGCAAAGAGGATGAAGCCAGGTACAAACTTATTTAACATCTTCCTTGGTGATCTGGGCCAGGGGATCAAGTGTCCCCTAAGTCAGTTCACAGATTACACCAAGCTGGGTGGGAGTGCTGATCTGGAGGGCAAGAAGGTTCTGGACAGGCTGGATCAATGGGCTGAGGCCAGTTGCATGAGGTTCAACAAAGCCAAGTGCTGGGTCCTGCCCTTGGGTCACAACAACTGTCTACAGTAGGAGACTGTCTCATGGTAAAGAACCTCCAAACACCCATTGTGATTGCTGGCTGCCTTGTATTTCCCTCTTATTGCTCTGTATTTGTTCAGGAAGATGANTTGGAAGGAAAGGAGAAGAAAACCTTTAAGAAGGCTGCACTATCCTGAAGTTATTCCAATGTAACTTTAGGTATGATGCAATACAGAAAAATATGAGATGAGGTGAGGATGAGAGATTCAGTAATAAGATTACATAATTAGGTTCATTATGTGGACATCCAAATACCACTGTTATGCTTTCAATTTGGGGTAAGAGATCCCAAGGGAACAGAAGAAATAAAGTAAAAAGACATAATGAATGACAAAGACTACAGTGAAAGTAGAGAAAGGGAGATGAAAATTAGATTGGGCAATGCAAGCATGTTATTTTATCCCACATGCTCCACCCAAACAAAGCAAAAAACAAGGAANTCATACATGAACTCTGGTTTGTTTCTTATGCATAGAAGTCCTGGAAATTAGCAAGGATTCCTTGCATTCTGTCTTCAGTTAGAGCCAAGTTCACATTTTATCTCAGGCAAAATTTTAAGCTCAGACAACAACTGGGTATACAAACAATAGCCAGTTCAACAAATGAACTGCAGCTAGGCCTAAAAGTTGGAATGCTTTGCTTCTAGTAACACAGGATAATCAACATGTTTTGAGATCTGCTTAGGGATTAATTATTGCACTAAATGCAGCCACCTACAACACTGATTCATAGGAAAACACATTTGGCAAGAAGCCATCAAATTAGACAACCTCTTTATCCTCAACATCAATAAAAATATCTCACAAAATATATCTAGGGGTTTGGAAGAGATGTACAATGCAGATGACACTGGACTGGGACAAATGACTGATACATCAGAGCTTTGTGCTGCTATCTAGAAGGACCCTGACAGGCAGGAGAATGTCCTTATCTTGACCCATGTATTTTCTCTCCCCCGTCCAGCTGAGGAAGAGAGTGACTGAGTGGTTTGGGATGGGTGCCTGGTGTTTAACCAAGGCTAACCCACCAGAAGGACTAATGGTATCTTTGTGTGCATGAGCCAAAGCATGGCCAGGATGTGACAGAGGGGATTCTTCCCCTCACTGCTGGTGAAGCCGCACACAGAGTGCTGTGTCCTGCGTTGGGCCCCCAGTGTGAGACATGGACATCCTGAAGAGAGTCCCAGCAAGTACCACGAAGATGGCGAAGACACTGGAGTATCTCTCATACCAGAACAGGCTGAGAGAGCAGAGACTGTTCAACACCGGGAAGGCTGAGGGAGACCTCATTAAGGTACAAAAACATATGAAGGAAGGGTGCAAAGAGGATGAAGCCAGGTACAAACTTATTTAACATCTTCCTTGGTGATCTGGGCCAGGGGATCAAGTGTCCCCTAAGTCAGTTCACAGATTACACCAAGCTGGGTGGGAGTGCTGATCTGGAGGGCAAGAAGGTTCTGGACAGGCTGGATCAATGGGCTGAGGCCAGTTGCATGAGGTTCAACAAAGCCAAGTGCTGGGTCCTGCCCTTGGGTCACAACAACTGTCTACAGTAGGAGACTGTCTCATGGTAAAGAACCTCCAAACACCCATTGTGATTGCTGGCTGCCTTGTATTTCCCTCTTATTGCTCTGTATTTGTTCAGGAAGATGATGCCCTCCCCCATGCCCACCTCAGCAGTGTATTAATTTTCCATCAGATCAATTGGTCAGCATGCCAGCAGGCAACTGCTGGACCTCTATCACAACAGAAAAGGTGTGTGCATACAGCTGGGGCTGTAAAGGATCCCCTTGCTTGGGCAGAAACCCATAATGGATTTGGTGTAGTATTAAACATATTTTTTAAAAATGAAATTTATAACTTTTCAAATATAGCTGATGTCTTGGTTTAATTTATATTATGAAAATTCCTATCTTCTGCTACCAACAAAAACCTCAGACATGAATACCAAAGGAATAATAAAAAAAGAGAAATATGACTGCCCCTAATGTTGTTTCTATGATCCTTTTCCAAAATTTATTCTGCTGAGAATAAGTAAGATGCCTATTTTTAGAAGAAATATTTTATGAAGAAACCTATTACCAGTCCATCACAGGAAGAACAATATTAATACATTAAATAAAGGACTGTGATTTGAATTTTCTTGTATGCATTATAGCAGTGAAACTGGATTCATTCTAACAGGACTTGTTCTTTGAATGCTTCCCCAAATATGTTGAAATTAGACAATGTGTATTTCTTTCCCGTTTAACTGGAAGAATAAAATGGTAATTAATATTAAGCTCTCCTTAAAAAGATTGTTTATAAGGGTAGCACAACATATGAAAAACGTCAATACTTAAACCTAAGCTTATTTTGAGAGATTCTGATGACCCATGAAGCATTTTTAGGGGTTTCCTACTGGGAAAGTAAGTTCTACTTAATATCTGAAGATAGACTATCTGTACCAAGGAAAATAATGATGCAAAATATTTCAAATGCTCTGTCAATTCTGTAAGTATGGTAAGTTTTACCCCCTAGACAGGATTTTTTGTTGTTGTTTTTTAAAATTAATTTAAGTTTTTTACAGCGAAGAAATGGAGGATGAAGAACTGTCATTTACACTCTTCCCTTCCGGAGACCAACATGTTCACAACACAACTTGCAGTTTCCTAATGGTTATAATGAGAGAAAATCATAACCCTATGGCCCTAAGCCATAAGCAAACTCTATTCATTAAAGAAAAAAAGGAAGAATTCAATTGTTTTTAGTAGGCAACTCAAACCGCAACAGTAGTTATGGAAATCACAAACAGAAGGATGCAAAGAAACAGATTATTATATATGTTTATGCAAAGAAAAAACAAGGATGTTATTTCTGGGGGGATTGGGCAAAAATTTATAGAATATATAGAAACTAAAACCAGCCTCAGATATTTTTTGTGAGCCTCAGGATATGCATGAGAAAGCACAGAAAAATCAAGGGAAGCAACAAATCCCACAACTCAAGGTGTCAGAATTGCTGTCACCAACCTCTGCACACAAGCTGTCACCCTCAGCATCTCCCAGATGGGGACAGAAGGGACAAACTTAAAAGATTTAACTACTGCTTCACAATGTGATCTTATTGAGCAGCCTTTGCTTAAGACTTGGTTATTTGTCAACAAGTAAATGTGTCCTAGGACTACCTTCTCAGTCACATTTTCCTCCCACTCCTAAAGTAAATACAACAAATGCCACTCCTCAAGACAATGACACTCAGACTTGAGACAAAGAAATACCTGATAAAGAAGGAATTATAATATTGCACAATCGAGAGACACTTGGTGATGTGTTTCAGACCAAATTAAAATTAATGTTCTTGGAAATTCTGGAAACTTGCATCAATTTCTGAGTTCTAAGCTAAGATGTTTTAAAACGTGATACACCGTTCATGATAAGATTTTTTTACTCATTTTCTCCTTCACCATTCTGTAAACTATTTGGTATAAACTTGTTTAAGAACTTGCCAAGGAATTATACTTGATAGAACCGAAGTAAGCAAGCCACCAAAAAGAATGCTTTCCTGATCATATTAATACAATTGTGTTTGTATTAGTAAAACAGGAGACTTCAAGCAGAAATTCACTTTTACAGCCTGAAACTGCTTGAACTCCCAATCTTCTTCTGGGAGTCACAGATAAGTTTCAGAAACATGAAGACAAGACAGCATGTGTTGGTTCTCCCACTCTGCATTTAAAGGGACTTCATTCACAATATATCACCTTCTAATGCTTCTGCTTTGACCAGGTATCAAAACCGACAAAATTCTCTTGCCAAGAAAGATCAACACTTTTTAGAAAGATGACATCTTAGCAAACTGCTAATTTCATATAATGAAAAAATGAACAAGCTGGATGATACTAATTACTTGCTTAAAAGGGAAAACATGTAAGATGCCTCTGCTTTCATTTAATATCCAGATCACTATCAGTAGCACAATGTAATAAGAGTAGAAGTTCACTGAAATGCCCTTTGTTTTCCCTTTGTTATGCAAAAATAGAAAATATTAATGGGAGAATGTTTTATAGAGTTAGGATTAGCCTCCAAGGATAAAGCAGTTGAGAGATCATTTCAAATACTTATGTTCAATTATGCATTACATACGAACTATGAATTAAATTCATTGTATGTTCATTTTCTAGGAAGGACATTGAATTGAGGTGGGCTCAGCTGCAGGGCTCTGTGAGAGACACCAGAAGCCGTCCCCGCGCCAGACAGAGCCAGTTCCAGTCAGCTCCAAGACGGAGCTGCTGCTGCCCAAAGCTGAGCCCCGCAGCCACATCGGTGACGCCTCTGCTATGAGGTATTTAGGAAAGGGTAAAGAACACTGCACAGCAGCTGAGAGGGGTGAGAACAACTGAGAGAAACAACCCTGCAGACCCCAAAGGTCTTCATTGAGGAAGGAGGAGAAGGAGGTGCTCCAAGCACCAGAAATTCACCTGCATCCCACAGAGCACTTGCCAAGCTCAGGTGGATGTACCCTGAAAGAGGCTCCAGTTCACAAAAAGTCCAGGCTGAAGAAGGCTCCTGGGAGGAGCTGCAGTCATGGGGGACCTACACAAGGGCAGTCTGCTCTCAAAGAACCAAACCTATGAAAAGAACTCATGTCAGAAGACCTCATGGAAGACTGTCTCCCACAGGAAAGACCCCACTCTGGAGCAGGAAGAAAGCATTATAAACTGATGGCAACTCCCACTCCCAATTCCCCTGCACAGCTCAGGAAATGAGAAGAATTGAGAGCGAAGTTGAGGCTGAGGGAAGCTGGTTGTAAATGTGTTCTTATTTCTCAGAAACCTACTCTGTTTAATTTGTAATAAATCAAAAAATAGAATACCCTGAGCTGGAAAGGGGCCCACAAGGATCACTGAGTCCAACTCCTAGCACTGCACAGTACAGCCTCAGGAGTCACACCTTGGGCCTAAGAGTATTGTCCAATTCTTGAACTTCTTGAACTTACCACTGCAGGGACAGGCTAAGCTTTTTTGTTAGATTACTGAGTTGAAGCAGTTGTCAAACGTACTAGAGGATGCAAAGCACTGGAACAAAAAGAAAAGAACAGCAGTGCGTAGCTAGGAGTCAGCATAGCAGCAGGGCCAGGAACACTGCAAATGCTGGCAAGGTTCTAGCTCTCCTTGGACATGCAATTGTAATGCACCTTTATGCCTATTGTTCTGCAAATGGCAATTCCTGGTTCAGTACAACATCCTTATGAGAATGTTGGAGTGATTACTTCCATGGTTTCTATTTACTCAGTAGGATGCTGGAATGACCTGTTAATCCAAACACTATTCATGACAAAACCCCTCAACTCCAGATACACGCCCTGCAAAAACCTGCCTCAATAAAGCTTCTATAGACAACAAATGTATGGCTCCTAGAAATAAAAATAAGAAAAATAAAGAATGTTTTTCTAACTCCTTTATTTGTATGCCCCTTTCAAGTACTTCGAGGTAAAATCTGGAACATCTTCCTATATATCCAGTCTAGGTCATGCAGCTAAACTGAGATTTATAGCCTTGTAGCTTCACAGAAGTTACGAGCAACTTCAATTAATGAAAATAAGTCAACAGAACTTTGTTAGAGTTCATTACAAAAGCAGTGTTGTAGTCTTTCCTTGCTCCACATGGCACAGATAGCAACACCTCTTAACTAAGGAAAAAGATAATGAGGAGAGTGGAAGATGAAAACCAAGTCAATGAATCCAACCCATTTAGTATTCATAAACAATTGAGCAACATAAGATTCATGCTAAAAGCAGGTAAATTAATTCTCAACTATTACAGGCCTATTTATGACACACTTTTTACTAGTTAAATGCATTGTTTTCAAAATTAGTATCCACAGGAGTAAAGGAAAGAATTCTGTAAACATCAAAATAATGCTAAAAATCCAGCACCTCTAGAGATACAGGTTTTCAGTATCATAAAATATAAAAATGCTAATACTACGGTGACTGAACAATAAAACAGAGCAGTATTTCAGCTGAACAAGTCTTAACATTACGTGGAATTTTAATACAACACAATTGCTTGTGACTATACTAGCACTACATTTTTCCATGAATTGCCTAAATATAGGTAGACTACAGTAATAGTATGCACTAGGACATAAATGGATAATCAAGAAGAAGCCCAAGTTTCTTTGCTAGAAGGCACCATTACCCACACGAAAACAAGAGTTCACGGAGAAAATGGAAGAAAAAATAAGCATACCAGAAAGTAAAAGTAAGGGAAAGAAAACCAGAAATGAAAACCAGTGTAAGAAAGAAGTGCTGAGAACATACTATGCTCCATTGCTATGTACAAAACATCCAATGCAACGACAGAAGTCAGGAAAATGGACTCCACATTGGAGCAGGTAAACGTGCTCTAAAGGAAGCTTCAGCCTATGGAAACCCCACATCAGAACCAGCTCTTGGCAGGTGCTGCGGCCTGTAGACAGGTACCCATTGTGACAGATGCACGTGTTCCCTTAGTCAAACAGTACAGGTTCCAGAGAAGATAAAGATCTGAGCCATTAATGGGCCAAGAACTCCAGTTTTATCTGTTTTCTGAAAACCCACAAAGGAGCAGAGTGACCCAGAGAGCATCCATGCTCATGAGCTTGGAACACTGATCATGCGATTAAAAAATTAATAGCAAGTGGCTTTTCCAAGGATCATTTGTCAAGGAACAAAGGAAGTTATGGGCACAAGGAGTCTCATGCATAGTTTTCCCATTGTATGCAATCTGACTATGAGCAAACCACATTATTCCATAAATATGACCGCAAAAGTGAGCTCTCTTTAGCTCTCCCTGCCAGGCAGCGTGGCAGTGCTCTCCCCTGGGTGGCCTCTCAAGGTTGCTCCTTGAAGCTGAGAGACTGTTTTACCAAAGGTAGGTCTTTGTCTAGTGATTGATATTACATATAGCCTTGGTAGAATCCTAACTTTGATTTGTGCCTGGATTTGAATCACTGTTCAAATGACTGGGCCACAGAGTGAACTTCAGCACCAAACCATACTTCACAGTTTTACAACATCTTATTAGTAACGTTCTTGCTAAAACTCTTTGACAGTGGTTCATTAAACAATCTAAATCACCAATTCATGCACCCATTAGGAGTGGCCCCCTCCAAGGGCTCACACTAGAGAAGTCTCATATGAAAAGACTATAGCCAAGGAGAGGACTCACGTTTTATCAAATCTTGAAGGATTATAACCCATATCCCATAGGAGAGACTTCACATGGGATCAGGGACAAGGGGCGGAGTCCATTGCAATGTCAGATCCTACAGCCTGGGCCAAAGGGACGAGGGTTGGAGACTTAGTGGAAACTCCTTTAATTTGTTGTAATCCACGATTTGCATTTTATGCTACAGGAATTGCTATAAAAGGACCTACCTCAACCAGTGGTGGACAAGCGTCATGCAAGGCGGTGCAAGTGCAGCTGTGACCTGACCTGAGCTGGCTTTTGTGCCCAATAACTCCCGACAACACACCACCTCTCTGTCCTAAGTGACCACCAGAATAGATGGAGCTCCAAGTCATGGACTGAATGAACTCTGTGAACGTTTGTGGGCATTTTACCATGGTAGTGCATACATGAAGGATCTGTGTACACCTCAAAAAGCAGAAGTGGTGTCTAAGGTGGTGAGGATAAGGACGTCCTAGATAACATGGGACCTGAGAATATGAACAGTATGGATATGGGGATGTGGTGTGGGTTTGTGGGCATAATTTGTACTGATTTTGGCTTGGACAGAGTACATTTTCTTACAAGAAGCTTATATGGACTTACGCTCTGGATTTGTAAGCAAATCAGCATTGAAAACAAATGAATGTTCTAGATGTTGCTGAGCAGTGGTTACACAGTGCCAAGGTCCTCCCTGCTTGTAATAGCACCAAAGAGATATCCCGTACCACATAAAGGAGCACGGCAGGGACATTAAGAGTGATGGCATTTGTCTTCCCAATAAACCACTACATATGGAGGAGCCCTACTTCGTGCAGGTGATGAATACGGCAAGCAGGATAGGAATTCCTTATTTTGCTCTGCTTGTGCATGCAGCTTTTGCTGTCCCTGTCTTCATCTCAACCCCATGAGCTTTCTCATTTTCTTGTGACTGTCTTGCCCAGCCCACTGGGGTCAAGGAGAGAGGATCTATGTGGTGCTGACATGCCCACCAGCCTTAAATCACAACTAGTTCTCTTTATTTGCTATCTCCATAACACAAAACAAGCCCAAAGAGAAAGAACCATGAAGGGGAAAAAAAATAACCAACGTTAGAGTCTAAACCACTGGGAACTTGTTTCCCTCCATCCCAGCCTCCTGATAAGATATTCTTGTAGAAATGTATTTTACTCTGGTTCTTGGAGTATGAAAGAGGATTCTCAAGCTTGTTCATTCCCAGAGTAAAGTGAATCAAATGTTCTTCCCTGGAAAATGCTATTCAGCTGTACATCACTAGGACTGAAAAGATGATACATGAAAAATAGTAGGATACCCATCCCAACATCTAAATTTTAGACTTCATCCCCAAATGAATGGTTTTACTGTGAAAGATATAATACTTGTAGAAGAAAGGTACATGAAATTGGAACTATGCAAGGTTCAGCAAGACAGCTTAATCCTGGAACCTGGAATTTTAAAAAAATGTTTTAAATTGTACTTTTAGAGAAATACTTGTTTTCAAAACATAGATGATTCAAATTATGTTTAACCCCCTTTTCAGTAAACTGCAGGGACAGAAAAATCTTTAAATCTAAGACTTTCCAGTAATTCTACTGTATGTTTTGTCTTGTGCAACATCAGGATTTGACTTATGAGGAAGAACATCTTCACATTTCTTTTACTTCTTTTAATTTTTCAGTCAAAAGTACGTATGAGAGGTAGGAAAATCTATGAAAAATCTACAGTACCTTCTCCCTCAGCATAACAAAAACTACTAAAGCAATAAAACTATTTATGCAATTAGTTTTCACATGTGAGAGCTATTGCCAGTGCAATTTTTAAAGCTTACTAATATACTGGTTACTCCTGTTTCTCAGAAACACTGGGCTTTATTAATTCTGAAAATCTTGCCTGGCATTAAAAACAAACAAACAAACAAACAAACAACCAAAAAACACCCAAAAAAGACAACAGCTATGAGTCATACATATTTTCTATCTCCCAGGGCGTGTTCAGTAATTTCAAAACATTTCAAGTTATCTTAATTTTAGATTGCCTTAGCTAAAGGAAATACATTACTGTCAGCATTAATCACAACAGTTTAAAAACAGACTTATCCTTGAATGAAATGAAGAGAAATCAGACACCTTTGAACACAAAGAGGAAAGAGAGGCTACTACTGAAGGAAATCTTTCATGCTACAAAAGGAGGTCCCTACAAGTGCCAAAAATTAAAGATATACTTAGCCTTTTAAAGATCTGACACCTATTAGAAAAACTGTGGAAGATTCATGCAAGAAAGTACTCCAAACTTTGAAATGGTACTAGTTTGCTTATAGCAAAAATAAAGAAAAAGACAAATCTCTTGATAGATACACATTCATTCACTTAAATTATGAACCATAAAAATTATTAATTATTTCAAATCAGTGCATAAATGTTAAGAAACAAGATCTTGTTCTGTGAAAAACAACTGCACACAACTGCACACCTGAAGAACTGCAGCAACTGGTAACAAAACCATATCACACACATACAGGACTCTTAATTTCTGTTCAACAGTGTTAAAAACTAACGGGATTTCACATACTTATAACTCAGTTTATAGATATATACACACACAAGTTCAGTCCACCAATAAAAGTAATGAAACAAGAAGAAGGTTTCAAGAAAGTTTTTAGAAGTTTTGCTGTAGATGAAAGTTCCTCAGAGCTGGGTAAAACCAGATTTCATGCCAGCTTGATTTGGTTTTGGTGTTTGTAATACAATTTAAAGCTGCATAAAAAATGATCATCTGTTCTCATTCTTAGCAGATCAGTACACTTCACTCACATTGTTTTAGGCAGGTATCTCCTACATTTTAGTTAGGATATATATACGCACACACACTCTTACATATATATACACACACACCCCATTTATTTGTCATTTTGGCAATTATTTGTGTCCAGTAAGGCTCTTTTTAGGTTTTAAATAGAATCTTGCACAGAATGAGTTTAAATCATAATATAGGAAGCAATGTCTTTGCTTGATACTGATTTATTACTGTTTTCCATAAAACTCTGACAGATGTGGGTATAAGATTAATCATCATACTGCCCTTTCCTATACCACTCTACAAAATCCTTGAGCTTTATGTTTCCTGAGTCCTGCATAACGGCCATGATTTCAGGTTGAAGAAGAATCTTAGGACTTGACTTGTACTCAGCTAATTTGTTGAAATTAATTCAACTGAAAAGCATTTCTGCAACACATGGTTTGAACAGAACCTACGAAGTCTGGTTTAATGATTTCTGAACCTGTTCATCAGAAAGCAAAAAACTTAAGCTCTGCATTTTACTACAGAGGTTGCCTTGCTGAGATCTGCAGACACTTGGCAAGAGAAACTGCTAGAACTCAATGTGGATTTTTTAGTTTTTAAGTATAGCCACTGCTCACTGAAAATTAAAATGAAATTCAAGATATATCCGAAATATCCAACAGAAAAAAAAAAATTTCTTTTTCTAACCTCAGAACCTGTGAATCCTAGTCATGTCTGGACTCTTGAATTCCACTACAGGGAATGAAACTGAAAACAATTCAAGAGCTATAATGAAATCTCTTCAATATTATTGTGGTTTAATCCCAGCTGGCAAAGGACTCAGTTCTTTGACTCAGTATTTGTCCTATTGCTTGTGCCCACTCTCACAGCCTCTATATTGCTGTTTCAAGTGAGTAACGCCCTCCTGCACCCCACCCCCAATACAACAATGGTAAATATGTAGGTATTTAACTGCCAAGTTGTTTTTTTGGTTTTTTTTTAATCTGGAAGATTGAAAAAAAAATCTGGGTAATTATTCTATGTATTTTGCCTTTTTCTTCAGAATGCACATCTTCTTCCTGTGCTATTCCATCTGTCAAGTGATTATTTTGATTAGCTGAAAAGGCAGCAAACAAAAAGGTGGTTTTCCTTGGTGACTTGTCTGTCATTAAGCACCTTGTGCATGCCAGCGTGACAGTATACTTCTCTAGGAAATGTTTATTAAGTAACACCTCCTATGAAAGAACAAAGTGGCCAGGAAGTACTTGGAAATACAGAATTTATTGGGAATCGCTCCATTATTGGAGGAGGGCATGGGGCAGTTTCACAGACAACAGCAACAAACTGAACATCATAGGAAGAAACCTTTCACAGATCATTTTAACCACAGGCCAGCTCAAAAACCCTACCACTTTTCCCCTAACATTATTCTATTTAGAGATTACATGTCATGGGACAGAGTTAAAAGTAACCTAAACAAAGCAGCTTACAGGCTGAAGTGAATTTTTGTGACGCACTTTCATTTGTCTATTCCACCCTCCTCCGGAAGAGCCCACTCTTCTAACTGGACATACATGACTCTCCTTTATCACTAAGGGAATACAGAATACAAGTAGCAAAGAGAGAAACCTATACTTAGAGGACCTTCTACCAATTTTTCTGCTACTTTGCTTAACAATATTCAACTTCTTATTTAAAAATAACAATACAAACAGACAAATTACAAACCAACATCCCACAAAGAGAAAGAGGTGTTTCTTCAAAGATTGGCCTTCACTGGAACAGGACAAAGGGAAACCCTCGGAACACCTGGCACAATGTTCACCCAGCAGGGCGACACAGGCAGGGAGCCAGGGGAAGTGCAGGAGCATCTGCAGGGGATTGAAACAGCCCTGGGAAACAACCACAGGGACCAGGCTTGTTCAGCCTTGAGAAAAGAATGTTTGCAGGAGTTCTTATCACTGGGGGCTATAAAGAAGGAGACTCTCATTTCACAAGGAATCACAAGGAAAAGACAAGGGTAATGGGTATAAATTACTCTTGGGCAGATTCCATTGGACAGCAAAGGAACATCTGTCACAATGACCACAATCAGCCCTTGAAACAATAACCCCTGGGATATGGTGGATTTCCCAATGCTGGACTCATTTTAATCCATCTGGACAAGGTGCTGGTGATTGTGACTGGACCATGCTTTTGCCAGGAAGGTTGAATCAGGTGATCCTTAAGGTCCCCTTCCAACCTGAGATTCCATGATTCTCGCAAGAACAGCAATGATTAAAACAAACAAACAAACAAACAAACACAACAAAACACCACCTTGATTCCCAGATTTTTAAAATTGTTTATTGTACCCTATGTCAATATTATTGCTACTCCCAACAAATTCTGTATGTAGTAACAAAAAGCTTGTTAGTACTCAGCCAGTGGATGAATTCCTAGCCAAGACAGGGAACAAAACAAGCACTTCTATAGAAGAAGCAATGAGATCCTCCATGTTTCTGGGCTTGTCAAAAAAGGATGAGAACAAATTTTATTAAGATTAAGGGCAACAGCATGCCTTTTAAAACAATGAAAGTAAAATCATTATCACAAACTGTGAAAGGATACCAGTTACTGCAACCCCATGGAGTCATCCCTTTGACATAGAAACAAAAATATGATGCATGACACAAATATTTCTTATTCATAGGTAAGATAAAGTTTTGAAACAAGATTCTCATTTACCTAAGAAAGGTAGTGTGTAAAATCAACAGTCAGATATTCAAACTAAATATCATGTGGAAGGAAATCCAAGCCCTCTGCAAAATATCAGCAAGCCAAGTTTCAGAAAGGGTCACAATTCTTTTATGCCAGATTCTCCAAGGCAATCATCATACTGAGTAAAGAATACTCTCAAAAATAGAGCCTATCAGAAGAGATGGGATTTGTTCACAAGAGTGCAAGTCTGACCTCATTAATTCAGTTGCAACATTTATGAAAAGACTCACCCATGAGCACACGAATTGGAAACCTGGTTATGAGCCAAGCTACATAACCACCAACTCATAAGCACACAGGTATGTTTGCAAGAAAATGTGGCAATGACTTTTAATTGTAGTATAAACACACACTCTTGTGCTTGTTTTAACTTTAAAAGTCAAGTTCCCATAAAGAAAAACTATTATGACATTAGTTCAATTACAAGCTTAGAAAACTACTTTGCTATCAAAAATTTGTACAAAATTGTCATTCTTAATAGGTAATTATTATTAAGAATACATTTTAATGTTTCTCCTTAATGCTGTAGCATGAAACATCTACGAACTAGAGATGAGACTGTCATTCCAAAATCAGATTTGTGAAGAAACTCATTTACATGCTCATTTTTTGTCTAGTCCAACTGCAAACCTTTCACATTACTAAACTTTATAAATCTGTAAAAAACCAAAATTTTAGACTAACATTTTTAATTAACACTCTAATGCTTATTAAGGGTATACCAAGGAATTTTTTGATAATGTCAGAACAGCTGATTTAAAGATTTCTTATGTATTATAGTGCTTATTAGAAGTTTTTCCAAATACAGCACCCACTCCTCCTACATCACATCACTGGTTTCTTCAGCGAGGAGGCTAAAGAAATTCCCAGTTCCTCACTCAGAAAGACTGAGTTTTCTGACATAAGGTGAAAGCTTCCAGGAGGTGAGGGATGTGGGTTGAGGAGAGAAAATACAGAAGTCATACTATATAGAAACAGTGGACAATATTTTGAATAGGACTTCTGGACAGAATACTTGGGACACAACTTCTTTATATGTCTATTACTCTGTAAGACATAAATACATTATTTTGTTTTCCTACATGTTCTTCTTTCTGGGTCAAGAACATTTCTTTTTGCAGGAAAAGAAAAAAGATCAGTAGAGAATTTTCTAAAATGCTCAATTTAAGTGCAGTACAAAACATGCCATAGACTTAGCTTATATTACTTCTTCTTTCAGACACATCTTTACTAATAATTATTCAAGCTGAAGCCCAGACACCAAATCCCAACCAATTTCAATTTCAGAGATGCAGTAGTTGAAAGTATTCAAGAAGTCATCTGAGACTAAAGAAAAAAAAAAAAAAAGTCTAAAGATGAATATTTTTTCAGGTCAGCATTAATAACCATTCACAAAAACATCTCATTGTCACATCATAAATCCACCTTAGCCATTGACAAAATACAGAAAGAAAGCAGACTTTAAAATGTGTTTTGTTATAAAATACAAGAACTTTGTACAACAAAATTTGCCCAGTTTATGATAATGAAGAAGCAGGTCAGCTATTAGCAGACTAAACACACTATCAGAAATCAGTACCTCCTTCTGTTGTTGAGAATAGTTGAAAGTTTTTAACTCTATTACTATCTCAAGGGGGGAAACACTTGTTTTTCCAATGGATTACGTTGACAGTTTAGTATGTGACATTTCACTAGCTAATAATACAAATCAGTGTAAAATAAAAATAAGGTAGTACTACAATAAAGGGGTTCTAAAAAATCCAAACATGATGGAAAGGGGAGAAAGAGTTTAGTATTACACATTAATTAATACTTCTGATACTCTTAAGTGTGTATGAAAGTATTAGGGTACGATGCCTTGGCAGGAAACATAACACATACTTAAAACTCACCTTGGAGTTTACCTGCCCTAACTTTCAAACAAAGTGTGTAAGTTCCACAAACACACCATAAATACATCACTTTCACCTAAAATGCCTTCCAGCAATTCAGGCTTGAAATCAAGCTACTAAAGAACATGGCATAAGGTAAAGAGGTAAAGACAAAGATGGAAGCCAGGTAACCAATTGACAAAGACGGACAGTAATTCTGCATTAAACAGTATGATCATCACAGCATTTTTCAGCTACAACCATTACATTTTAAGTATTAGAAACAAGGGTACAACTTACATAGCAGAACCTCCACATCAGCAAGAAGAGATTTGTCTTCTCAGGTCCAAATCACATCCTGTGATTCCCCTCCCTTTTTTTTGTGTAAGGGTTACCTTCAAACCCTTCCACAAGATAAGGCTGTAGGTCTGGTGATGTGCAGCTCCTTTCCAAAACTGGCTGTTTGCTCTTATCAAAGGTGACAGCCTCAGTGACTCAAATGTTGAATTTCTGTCTTTTATCCTTCAGAAGTAGACGTCCAACTTTTGAATCAGGCTTAAGCAGCAAGGACAGATAATATCAATATGTCTGTTTCTCAGCACACTTTTGGTAGAGTTTGGGTAGCCTCTGTAAGGCTGCTCTATTTTATAAATTGCATCATAAGCAGCATTATGTCTTTTACTTTTTAGGCAAAACCCATTAAAACTTACTGTCACAAAAATCCACATGAGAAGTCTGGCTTTCAGACTGCCTTTCACATTATCTGCTCGGCAAAATTTTTAGTAGGGAGATCTGTCTCTGTATCAAGACACAATCTGGTATGGCAATTCGTAGAAGTGCCAGTGCTTGCTGCCAACATGCCTGCCTAAGAGTGTGGCAGGCACAGCAATGTGGGATTGAGGGTCAACATTCTTGTCTTCTGAATAAAGGACTTACTAATGCGACAGCAAACTTAAATCTGGACGTTTTAAGCTAAGAAAGAGAAAGCTGGAATTGCTCTGTGATGACAAAATACAATTACATGCCAGAGATACTCAAGAGGAAGTTACTAGAGACAAAGTTGGAAACTGGGATATGACGGTGGGAAATTTCACCACTGAAACTCCCTGGTCTAAAGTGCACTTTGTATCCAATGATTAGGACATTGCAAAGTGTTAGCCAACAGTTTGTTAAAATACTCTAAAATAAGAGTATGGATTTTAGATATAGGTGTTCTTCTGAAAATGAGGCTTGAAAACTCAATGTCAATTTTCCCTCCTCAAAGCTGGATTACTCTAACAGCTACTCATGCCAGCCCAGTGAGTATTTCCAGGTTCCTCTGAGAATACATTTTTACAACCACCTTTGCATGGCTGTGTACTGATTTACTTTAAGTCACAGTGTTTGTGAGAAAAACAAAGAGCAGGAATATAGTGAATAAATGCAATTTCTAGCTAAAGCCTTCAAGGAAAAAAAGTGTGGTGTATCATGGGTAAAAATCCCCCATCTACCATGAGATACAGAAATTACCCACACACTTCATTAGATCATTTCCTCTTGTCCTATCATTTGTTACTTAGCAGAAAAGCCAGACAGGCACTTGACTATCATCTGCTTTCAGGTAGTCACAGAGAACCATTACAGCACACCTAGAAGTTTAACTCCCAGCTCAGGGCTGTATGCACTGCTTGCCTCCTCTACATAAGCAACCTGAAGCAACAGGAGTGAAAGTCTTTTGTGTAACTGCACAGCAGCAGGCACATGAACTCACCAAGTACTGCAAGATAAGCTGTGTCAGGATGCCAGGAGCCTGAGCTGCACAGTTGCACTGTAGTTGTATGGGATTTCAATCATAGATAAAGGCTTTATCTATTAGCATTGTAACTATACAATATACATCAACAAAATCCCACTATGTGCCACACAGCTTTTGTTTCCTACAGGCAACCCAAAGAAGGATAACAAACTATCTGGAACAAGTAGAAAGAAGCAATATTGAAGCAGCAGGCATCAGTGTCACTATTATGAGATGGCTCAGAAACACCACAGACTCCTTTATTTCTCACTCTGGCTCCATGATCCTTTTAAAGGCACTCAAATAAGGAGACAGCTCCATACACAGGTCAGCTTAACAGAAGTGAAGAATGTCTGTGCGGAGGAAGAGCATGGAGGCAGCCTAAAAGTGCTACAGAAAAAAAAAAACCCTAATGCTGTTTAATTGAATGAACTCTTCATGTTTTTAACTGATAGATGGAAGGTGATCATCATTTCCTTGTCACATGCTCACCACACAAGAACTTTACCCAAAACCTCATGGCTAATCACTGAGCCATCTCCAATTTGTTGTCAAACACTTTTAACAGAATAACACTTTATATGAGATTACTATTAAGGTTTTTAAAGGGGAAGACAGGGACAGAAGATGCAGCAAGCATTTTCTAGTAAAAACAGGTAGAAATCACTCTCACACAATTTGTTGCTGTCCCCATATATTCAGATCTTCCTATCCATCCCTTTCTCAAAACATGCAATGCTATATAATCTCTCATTATACTTATCCTGTACTTTCACAGGTGTTACGCATCAGATGATGAAAGAGACCTATCATTTATCAGTCTTGGCATTGTATTTTGGCTAAAGAGAATTAAGTCTGATTTGGTATTAAACTGCAAAGAAAAACACTTTCACTTTCTTTAAGTTACTTAGAAATCAGAGAGGGCTGATTGAATTTGATGATCATTGTGCTGCTTTTGGAGAATGACAAAAAAGTGACAAACACCACCAAAAATAGAGCTGTGTTAAAACAAGCTATATTTAGCACTATATGAACAAAAGCCAGTACTGCTCTCCTTCATCATGACACTGACAGTACCAAACAGAATGCCTGACAGCTTTCCAGGGGGCTTTAGCAGTTACTGCTGATGCACTGCAGAAAACAGATTGACAAGAAGCCTATTTGCACTATGTGCTTCCCTACCATCCAGTTTAAGACACTTAAGCAAAAAGACATCGGTTACAACTGGCCTTCCAAGATGCTACTTGAAAACAGATGCAGCATGTATCTTAAGTTTGCTTTCCTGCTAAGCACTGGTTAGTTTTAAAAAACAAAGTAATCCTAAAGACCCATTAGCAAATATAGGGGGGAACTGGATATTCGATGGCAGCCCTATCTCCAGTTTTCTCACTCATAATGTTGTACAAACTAAGAATTAGAATATAAATAATAGAGCCAATAAAAGAGATCAAGAAATTAAAATCTGACAACTTGCTTTTGAAAAAAAAATGTAGTTTTATGATGCAAATCTGCTAGCTAAACACAAAAGCTTATGTATTTATACACAAGATACAAAACCAACTTTTACATATACTCAAGAAAGGTCAAGTTGTTTTCTTGTTTATAACAATCTTAGTAGAACATTCTCAAAAATGAATTTCACTGATACTGTTCATATTAAAAGTGAGAAATCACGTATTTTTTCCCATACCCTCTTGTACCCCCCATACAACAAATAAAATGCTTTTCTGTGTATGGTACCTTCAAGACAACAGACATATCTTCATCTTTCTAGCATCTTGCCTAGAAAAGGTTTTTTAGTTGCTTGGTGTCTTAGGTTGCAATGCAAGATGTAACCAAAAGTAAGAGGAACCAAGCATTCCTACCTGGATAAAATCTGAGATTTGGAACACCAAGACAGCTGGTTTTGCAGTGGATGCCTAGAGGAGGACCGGACCCATCTACACTACTACTGAACCTTCAGAGAAATACTACATCCTTTGTTCATCAACAGAACTACATCTGTCACTCCAGGAGGACTGGAGCCACAATTTTAACTGGACTGCTACCAAACACCCTGACGAACAGGGTGTCCAGTTGTATTGTAACTCTTTCAGAGTTTCTTTTTTTGTACTACTGCATTTTTAGTTTAATTTTCCTAGTAAAGAACTGTTATTCCTTTTCCCATACCTTTGCCTGAGAGCCCACTAATTTCAAAATTGTAATTCGGAGGGAGGGGGTTTACATTCTCCATTCCAAGGGAGGCTCCTGCCTTCCCTTGCAGACACCTGTCTTTCCAAACCAGGACAGTTGGTTGGTTGTTAGCTCATGCTCAGCACTGAGTAATACTGACTGCCACTCAGATATACTTCACCTACATGCTTCATCAGTGTTTTATTACTATAGCAAAACCATCCACTATACTTTCCAATGCCCCACAACTATGTAACATTAAAAGATAAAAACTCTTTTAACTAAAGGAGGTTATCCATGGCAGTCATAGTGCACTGCTTATAGAGGAAATGGCTGAAATATTGAAATACTGATAAAGTTTAACATCTTCCTGATAAAAACAGCTTTCTGTAAAAGTGGATGTTGAAAATGCCTTCTTAAACTCTCATTCACTTATAAAATAAAAATGTAAGCTTATAGCTTACACTCAAGTACAAAAAAAAAAATCTTATACTTGGGTATTTATCTTCCTTTTCAAAGCGTTCTTCTCTAAAATTCACTAATAAAGCTTTTAAGGCTACATTAACAATGAAGAATCTCATACTCTGTTGTGCCACATAAACCTGATGAAATAGCGAAAGATAAAAGACGTAACCCACATCTGTTAAACATAACAAAGACCTGCACAATACTCAATCACACTTGAAGAGCAAAGCACACTTATTACAGAGCTCTGACACATAAATAAGGCCAAGAAAAAACTGATACTAGAAAACCTTTCCTAAAGAACACCAAAGATGAAGAGTATGAAACACTTACAAAAACTAACTTCTTATATACTCCTCTATTAATGTGGGTATCATGTATACCCTGTATGTAATTTAAATGTATCATAAGAGACTAATTCAAAGCACTTCAATGGAAATCTATTCCTAGTGCTTCCATGGTACAAGGCAGTAGCTAATTCACTACCGATTGGGAGCCAAAGCACAAGTTCATGCAAGTCCTCTTGCAACCACTTCAAGAGCTAAAATCAAGCCCCAACCAAAGCACTGCTTGCAACAAATTGTCACACCAGTTCTTGCAAGGTTATGCTGTCCTCAATAAACCTCACCAGAAAAAGTACACTCCACAATTAAATGAGACACTTCAAAAATCTTACCCAGGAGTTCATTGTTAGGTGGAGTATTTCCCAATTACAATATCTCATTTTAATTACAGAAAAACAGAAATACAATACTTACCACTTGTAGTTTTTACAAGGTAACTTCTGTTAATGCGTGAGCTACTCTAACCAACAAGTAAAATAAAACACACTTTCATACTTACTTCTAGTTGAAAGAGAATACATTTATAAAGCCTCATTAGCTCTCAAGAACAGAATTGCTTTGTGATTTTTCTTTTTTTTTAACCTGATGAATTGAAAAAAAATTGCATTAAAACAAACTCAAGTTTTTCCCAAATAAATGGAATTGCCACGTGTCACGTTCTTAGGATGAAAGAAACAGGTTACAATTCATGTATTGCCCCAGACACGGTGGCCTTACACCTCTTATGTCCCTGGATGAATAATTTGCTATTTGACACAAACATACATGAAACCAGACAGTCCTCTTTCCAAGATTCCCTGAAATTGCAATTTAGGGATCAAGTGTCTTTCTCCCTTTTGTGATGGCATTGGATGGCATGCTTAGCTGTTTTTTCACTTTCACTCCTGTAGAAATCCAGATGGACTGGCTTCATTCTAGACTTAAAGCTCTCTTTTGACTCTCAACCTTTCCCACCATAAAGAGCTTACAGATCTACACCCAGGAAAGTGAAAATAAGACTGACGCCCAGTATAGGGTGCAGCTTTCACTGAAGTAGATATAAGTTGTTTTTAGTCAAGATTGCAGCAGCACCTCCAACTGAAAAAATTTACTTCAATACTAATTCTAGTGCATATAAAATAATATAAAAATAGCACTGTTAAAAAACCCCAAACCAACAAGACAAACCTTCACCTTCAGCCTGAGGTAACACATGATATAACTTAGGAACGACACTACTTCATTGAATCACAAATTAATACCTCTTCTACATGCACAACACTGCTTCTATTCTTAATTTAAATACTCAAAAGATTGAACCTAAGATGGTGAAACAATCATGTGGCTTCAAAATTTTGACTTTTATTCAGGGAAAAAATCCAACATAACATTAAAAAACCCCTAAAACTTGCAGTATTGGAATAGGGGGATTGAAAAACACAACAGAACCTATACATGTTTGCATGAACAAATGAAGAAGCTCAAAATTAAATTCTAGGAAAATAGTATCAGTGAAGTCCCATTTCCCTCATATGTAGAACACACTGAATATTGTCAAGGGATTCTCTTGGTTTCTAAAAATTCTCCAGAATCAGATCTTGTACAAAAACACGGCAGAGACAAATCAGCCAATTCAGACTAACACAAGCTCTAGAGAATGTTAAAATGTTTTTGTCAGCATGCTATTATTTTTGTTCTATGTTTACCTTCATAGTTTTTCCTCTTAAAGATCATCTAAGCCATCTGTCACTACAAAATGATCATATTCGCAGGCTATGGCAATATTCCCAACACCAGAAGGCAGTATTTTTAGAACAGGAGAATATAATTTTGGAAATCGACACTCTAGTTACCAGTCAATATGGAATGGAAGTATTGATAAAAGCCTTGAAGTTTGGAAATTCCATTCAGGAGAATGTCAGTTCTTTCTATCTACCAGTTCTGTTTTATTATTATTATTACACAGACCTAAACAGACATGTGCACATGGTTCCACACAAAAGAAAAGCACTTAGACAGAAAAGTGCTTGTAACTTTTCAGACAAAAAAGTTACAAGAAAATTATGGAGATTGTTCCTCATTTTCATACAGCTACAGAGGGGAAACTCTGTATCTCAGGGGCACAGCTGAAGTGTGATTTTTGTAATAATTTGAGGGGGGGGGGAGGGAAGACATAAAAGACACAGCTGTTGCACAGTTGCTTATGGATTTTTCTACATTTTTTACACTCCTGATTAGATCATCCAATCTTACAGAAATACATGAATGTTTATCTACTAGTAATTACACTTTGTCAGAACAAAAATATTAAGTACTTTCCTGCAAGCAAATTCTAGCAAGATTAGGGCACATTTTTTCTCCCACTGACTGAAATACCAGGCAAAAAACAGAGCCTTCATCACCCCATTCCATATGCATGTGTACAAATAATGTCAGAAGAGATAGGATGCAATTGAGTAAACTTTATTGATTCTGAAAAACTATGCATTTCCTCCATTATAATTAACTTCTGTGCAAACAAAGACAAGCTCCACACATTAAAGATAGAACTATGCAAAACTGCTTAAAGCTTTGTGCTTGAAGAAAATCTGGCCAGATCATGCAGACCAAGTAAGTCAAGGTGGTCTCAGCTCCCACATCCAGCCACGGTGAGGTTAAGTATATATCCCCACCATGCACACAGAACACATGTATGATTGTACACATGATCAGCCATGGGGCAAAGAGGGAGGTAGAGGGGGTGGGCATGCTAATTTAAAACCAGCACATTCCTAGTGTCAGGTCTTGAACTCAATTTCCTTGTTCAAACAAAGTCAGAAATTTATCTAGTATTTCTATTTGAATAGTAACTTCCCTAAATATCAGGGAAAATATTCAGAAACTGACCACAAAATCTCATGTGCCAACCAGCTATTTTTTCTCAAAGTTGTATTCGAACGGGGAGATTTTAAATTCCAAAAATACCCACCACAATTTTAGGGTACACCTGTACTTATTGCTAAGTTGATACAGCAGAATATGCTCAGAGCTAATGCTCTGCAGGGCAATTAAACCAGTCTTCTCTACTGTGACAGACTTTGTGAGTCCACAGATTCCAGTGGAATAGGTTCATCTTGCCAGTTGGTGGAAAAGCTCTTTGCTTTGTTACAGACTAGGTTCATGTTGCATCAACCCACTAAACAAACTCACCCCATGACTACTGTAGGGAGAGAAGACCACCAGCAGAGCAAAACTACTCTTTTCAGCATTGAATTAACTTAACAGCCTCAAAAATTGTCAGCATTACCTTAGATAATGATCTAATCTGTTCTCTTGTTAGATAACATAAACAGAAAGAATTTCCAATTTACCCTATTCAAGTCCTCCTTTTCCTTCAAGAACTTCTCCTTTGGCCCATGTTTAAAGCAACTATCTCTGTCACCACCTTAATCTTTTTGAAACCCACTCTGATTCTGTGGTGTCCTTCTATAGGTCAGTACTACAGTATTATTTGAAAAAAAGCGTGTTTCTTTCTTTAAAGAAGTTCTTATCCTTTCCCCTCAGTCCTCCTGTAATCCTGCTTGTTGTCTGCTCAGAATGGAGAAAACACAGCAATGATTAATGACACCACTATAATGGAAGATCTCAAGAGTGCACCCAAACATGCACCCCTATAAATGACCTAACAGGATTATAGTGGAAAAACAAACAGAAACCCTGTTTCTGTAATGAACTGCTTGAATGTGAAATCTGAACTCGGAGTCAAAAGACTTGATGTGAGGAAAACCAAATCAAACCTATTAACAAACATGAAAAAGAACTCCAAACTACTACTACGTCATTAGCAAAACACTCGTTAAAGAAACACATGTATTACATACTGGATGGTTGTGTCTAAGATGCCAAACTGAAAACCAACCAACCAAAAAAAGCTGAACAAAAATACAACCAAACAAAAAAGAATTAACAAAACCCCCCTAGTCTAACCCCCTAGATGCACAATTCCAAGCAATAAAGGAAGACACTGTGAGTAATTAAAAGTTGCATTAAATACATACACACACTTTATTTTTTTAAGTGTCAAATATCAAAGTTAATAGGTATCAGAACCAGAAGGGGAGTAGATTTCTTCAGTTTATCTAAAATATTACTTTTTTTCTATATTAATATCCAAACTAATAGGTAGGCAGTCAACAGAGAGAAAAAAAGAGCACATACATCTTAATACTAGAAAGGAAAAAATCCTCAGTCCACAAGGAATTAAAGATACTCAAAACGCACAGTATCGTCACTAGACAGTCTTTCCTATTCTTCTAATGCACCACATCTGTTGGAGTTAATAGTATTAAAACTGTCACATGAGTCAGTGCCTACTAAACATTTTGCTTAAGAAATGTCAATAGAGGACCCCTTTCCCCAAAACAGACTTAAGTGTCTAAATAAGCCAAGGAATGTTATGATCAAATAGCAGAAAACAGATAAAGGTTAAGTTATGTGTATACTGTATATACATGGGGGAGAGAAAGAGAGGTACATTGGTGGGTTTGTACAATACATACCACCTTAATGTATAATTTCCTGCAACATCAAAGCCCTTTTAAAATATGAGATGAGAGGTAATTGCTGAGTTTTTGTTTCAATAATAATTTTTTTAAAAGTGAAAATTTTCCTCTTAGGTAATACTCCCAATTACATAATTCGGATGATCTTTGTATGTTTAAAAATAAAGCTCTGCAAATTTTAACTGGTAAAAACCTTCTAACTATTTAGTAAGTCAGTTTTTTTACTTCAGGCATTTTTGCTTTACCTTTTTTTTAAATATACTTATGAAAATTACCTAGACTTTGTCATTACACTTAAATTACATTACCTATGCAATTGCTTCATCTAAAACATACTTTTTGCATTTAGTGAACAATGCAACAGAATAAAAAAAAGCAACACTGAAACTTCAGTGTAAGGATACATAAAAATTATTCAATATGAAGCAAAAGTCACTTACCTTCCAGTCTCATGAATTATGAAAATAACACTGGATAACAGAATGTATGGAGAGATGCTTGTGCTCTTCAGTGAGGGCTGAATAATCTTCATGTAGATGCTGTGAACAGCCCCTGTGTGCATACTGACATCATCAGTAAAGACTTCGAGGCAAAGGATACTATGGTAACCATGCAATGTGCTGAGAGAAAAGCCTTTAATTGCCGTAACAACTTCCTGAGGCTTGTGCTACTAGCTTTCCATTTGCTCAGAAAGAAATGAAGAATGTCAGAGAGGCGGCGAGTGCGCCACTGTGCCGAAAAAAAATCCTGCACTGAATCCTGACTCTATCAATTGTGATGCAACTTAGCAAATGACAAGCGTCATAGCTCGAATCCACTACTGAAATCTTCTGACATCTGCAAGATCTGTCAGGCGTCACAGGTCAAGAAGCAATACTGTCAGGTAGCAATTTTATAAACATTTCCATTTTCTCTATTTGCATGCATTTGCACCATCACATTAGATATCATCTTTTTCAAGTCACAGCAGAGTTTTAATTGTAGAATATTCTTCAGCACCAGGGGATAAAACAGTGTTCAAAACAAAACCTAAAGCCCAGCTAATACTAAAGCTCAGGTGTAATATAAACAGACATGCGGAGAAACAAGGTATTTACCCTATTATCATGTCTCTTTCAACTTCAATGACTGTAAGTCAGTAGATCCTTAAAGAAGGACAAAACTCCAGGAAATATTACCAGCAGTGACATAATATTGCCCAAAGATAGCTGAATAAGATGATTTCGGCTGTTTTCCAGAAAACTGGACTACTATCTCTTCATTTTGCACCCAAATAGCTCAGCAGACATTTGTTTTCTCAAAACTGAAGAATAACCACATGACTAACAATCCAATCAGAATTACAGAACTAGTGGGGATTCCCACAGTTTGGAATATCTAGAAGGGCCACCATAAACAGATTTTTTAATCAATGCCATCATTTCAATTCTAACATTAATCAAACCCTTATGAAGAAGTTATGCTTTCCACAGTTATGTTGAAAGTTCTGATCATCAAATGTGTAGGGTAAGAACACTACTGGGCAGACCATTTTCACAACTAGACATCATTTGGTCTTGCCAACCCAACTTTGCACTTATTTTTAAAACGCACATTTCATGGCCCGCTTCTCAAGCGCAAGTGCAAATTCTCTCAGATGCTTCACACATATGCTGCTTTTCATAGGGAATTTTCTGCACACACACATGGTTTTAAAGCCATTGATCTAGGGAGCATAGTATATTGCCCTCCACCTCAGTATCTTTATATATAATGCTATGGACACTTCAGGGAAAAGGCAGAGAGAACAGAAGTAAAAAACAGCTGGAGACTTGCCTTTATCACAAAGTTACAACTCAGTTAAGTTCCTGCTATCTGCAGCAATGCAGAAAGCCATAACAATGTTGATCCTCTGTTGAGACCAGTATAATGTCTCCAATGGACACTAAAAACACTCACTCGTGCATAGATACAGAGAAAAACAGCAGTTGAAAACTGTAGCTCAACAAAAGCAGAAGACTGTACCATTTCTCTTCCCTCCAACTCCATCTTTAGAGGCTGATGTTACAAGCAAGGTAGCCCCTGCTAGGAAGCCCAAAAGTCGAAAAGAGCCACAGCAGTATGAACAATGAAACTTCTAAATCCAAGGCATATGAGATGTAAAGGTGCTTACCACCTCAAATTAATTTCCAAGTTGACAGCTTACAAAAAAAGGAAAAGGAAGAAAAACAACACATCAGCCTGAAGCTGAATGTAAAAGCTTGTTCTAAAACTGAAGCATTAAACTTCTGACTACTGAGTGGAAAATATAGTTACAAAGGATGAAAATGAAAACACACACAATTTTAAATTGCTAGATGACACACTGGGCCTTAAAAGTGACATTTTTCCAAATACATTTCTCACAATCTCCATCCTGTTTTGGGAAGGGGAGGATCAGACTGTAGCTGCAGATCTAGCAAATTACATTCAACCTCTCAAAAGGATGTAATAATAAATATACCAAATAAATCCAACACCTCAGTTGTTTTGATTTAGCAGCTAAATGAATGTCTCAGTTTTTCCAAACTAGAATCTCAGGTAGAAGTATTTCTCTGGGCCAATTTCACAACTTCCTATTCATCTCTAATTAACTCACTTGACTGCGTTACAAACTAAATAAAAGAAAAGGCTTCATTGTTCCATCCTTGAACAGTAACTTAATTTAGTATAGAATGCTAATACTGTTAGGGTCTGTATATACAATAGACCTCTTGCAATTGCTACAGAAACAAAACCAATTTAGGCTAGATATCAAGTAGCGAGATGGGTATTGGAGGCCGATTAAACACACAGATGACTGCTATTCATTCTTATTATTATTTCTTCGAGCGGAATAAAGTCTGGTTTCAAGAGGGCAAAAAAAGAAGAAACCATAATAAGCAGTCATTTTATTTTTGTATGTCTGTAAACAGGCACAAGCTTAGGATGACAGCACATAATAGGACTGCAAATAACAATGCAATGGCATGTAGAAGAACCATCTTGACATCATTTTTGAGGCTGCATGTAATGGTTTCCTCTTATGCCTAAACTTCTAGGACTATTACACTAACACTTCACAATAGTTCAAGATTCTCATTTCTACAGCAAGAGAAAGAATCAAAGAGTAGCTCAAGCAATCACAACAGCATATTCTGAAGTCCTGCTTTTATTAAGAGAGATTTCAATCTATTTCCTGGCACTCATCCACAAATCTCTTCCTCTACCCAAGAAGGTAATCTGAGGGCTGGCGCATCTCTCCTCCTCTGAAGCCAGGCTCAGAGAGTTCAGTATGAGCTGTTCGGTCTGGAGCAGGAAAGGCTAGGAGACTTTATAGCATCTTCCTGTACCTGAAAGGGGTCTACAAAAAAGTTGGAAAGGGATTTTTTAGAAGGGCATGTACTGTTAATACAAGGGGAAATGACTTTGAACTGAAACAGAGTATCTTTAGATAACATATAATAATGTTTAGGGAAGATATGAGGGTCGTGAGGGACTGGCACAGATTGTCCAGAGAGAGCGTGGATGCCCAATCCCTAGAAGTGTTCCAGGCCAGGTTGGATAAGGTTCTGAGCAACCAGGCCTAGTAGCATGTGTACCTGTCCATTGCACAGGAGTTCAAACAACATGATCCTTAAGGTCCTTCCAACCCAAACCATTAAACAATCCTGTGAGTTTCTATAAAATCTCCCCTCCATATTGAAACCTGGACATATGCCCTTTAAGACACTGTCTACCTGCCAAACACGTAGGTATAGAACAAGTTGTAAGAGGTACCAGCTTACACAGCAATGAAAATTTAACTCATAGTTAAAATATTGCTGAAAATAATAATAATAGAATAATTAGATTCTTATTTGTCAAAACAGGAAATATTAAATTGGTATTATACATAAAAACCAATACTATTAGAATGATGGAATGTAAGGGATAACATATACCAAGTTAAATTATTAACTATTTTTAATTAGGAGATTCATTGTGTTTTATTTCATATATGTACACCTGCAACTAAATAAGAGAGATTTCTCTCATTTTCTATAGTGACATGTTGCCAAAACAGAGCTACAGCTCTTATCACAATCAACATCACAGGCAAAAAGGAGGCAAAATACTCTCCAGCTGCACCTCCTTACTCTAAACCATTGGTTCCTGAATGTGGTCATAACATAGAGCAAACACGCACACATAAATAATTCAGGACTGTGAAATAATATACAGAAATTGTATACAGAAAAGTATTTTAATTACTTCATGTGGTTCTACTATCAAGTCTCTGCAAATCTGGCTCTTACTTAGCACCAGTTCCACTTCAAATGTTTGGACTGGGTAGTCTTAGAAGGCTTCACAGAAATAGTGTTAGTAGCAGAATGCTACCACAACTTTCTTTTTACAGACATCATTTATTCCTGCACTTATCTTCACAATAAATATGTTTGCTGATATTGCTATGCTGGAGAAGGGGACCACTGTGCACAAACTTCTGGAACAACTACTACCATCATCAATCTCTTCAGGGAAGGTAGGGGGTGTGGAGCAAGGCAGCAGCATAACTGCTGCTCTCAACAGGCCACCTTGTTTGTCTCAGCCACACAAACCTCTTCCCCTTAAAGGGCTAGAATACATCCTATTTTTCTAAGTCTATGCAACCCTTTAATTAGCCCTCTTAGCATCTCCTGCCTGGGCATATGTGCTTTAAGTAAAACAGAGCTATGAACTACAAAAATGAACACCAGAAAGAGACAGGACTTTACTTCTAAAATAGGTACAGTGCAAGCTATTAACAAATTGTACCTAGGCACTGGAATTGATATGTTCACGTTTGGAAAAATCTAATTGCTCTGTAGATCTTTTCTACACTTTAAGTACAGCTCTGGAAATTAAGGTCTACATGTAACACTAAACCCCAATACCCATTTGCACTAAGTCCCTGTAACATGGATCCCTGAAATACACAAACAGGTTTTATTGTAGAAAACAAGACTTCTTATAACTCTGATACATTTCTTCAAAAGGACTCTCAGTGCACACAAGTGGCATTTTTCAGATGTCCTCTCAAATTTGCAGGGCTGCAACAGTACACATCACCATATGAGAGCAAAAAATGAGGCACTTGCCAAGACTGCTGTCTTTACTGTTCAAACTTCATTTCATTTTACATTTCTGTATTTCAAGCAAAAATTTCAAAGTAAATCCCAATTTTGCAGCATCTAAAAAAATTTAGTCATGTTCTGCCCAATTGTTCCTCACAGAGACACTAAAAAAGAAACAGATATAAACAGAAAAGAAACCTTCCACCACCACCTTAATTTTATGTATGCTCAATGACCAAACGCCTTCCGCAGCTCTGCCAATGGAATGGTTAACAGAGCTGTTTATAAAAATCTGACAGGAAAATTTCCTGCTTTGCCCTCAAATAGGGTTGGCCCTCAGTCACTGAAAGCCACCATTTCTTTACTGTTTTGCTGATTTGAGGGCTGACTAAAAGTGCACCAAAGATCAGATAAATGCTTAAGAGAACCAAATGCTTATACTTCATAATTCCTGCAGTAGCTTTAACACTTTCATTCCAAGGAGGATGCTCAGTTACGCTGCCTCCAAATCTCAGAGGTCTCAGTGACACATCCATACCTAACTAATTCTGGAATGAGAAATGTATCTGAAGAAGGGCTTTTTCATGATCACCTCATTTTCAGATGCTTAGCTGTTTTTTTAATAGCAAAATGAGCTACAAAAATACCTCAGCCTGCTTATGGCACAAGAGTAAATTACTTCCCATTAATGTTCCAACCCCTGTAAGATGAAGTTTGAGACAGTGGCCTTTTGTGAGTTACCTTTCCAGATATGCAACCCCTAAATGAAAAGCAAATGAGATAATTTGACATCTGGCTACAGCGTCTCTCCTGTAACCACAAAATGTCTGAGAGAGGGGTAGGTAAAAAGGATGAGAATACTGGACCTAGTTTTCATTTACAGTTTCACAACTAGCACACCTCCACGCTAGGTGTTTTACAGACGAAGTATGTTATTTCTGTCTTCCAGCAGCTCCTCTCTAGCCTGTACAGAGAAATATAAAAGGTCATTTTTGATTATGGAACCCTTAATATTTAATTAGAACACGTGAATGCCTTGCAGAACAACTGGTAGGCAAGCTGAGCAAGGCAAGACACATTTACTAATTTAGCTTGGCTGAGACAGTGAAATGAGCAACTTACACTCCTGGTTATTTTTTGATTCTGGTCCTATAGGTGAGCAAATAAGTTTATGGTGGAAGCTTTATTTTTATTTGAAGATTGTCCAAAATGGCCAAATTTACAATGCTTCATTTAGTCAATTAAAATAAAGGATTTGTACCATGGATAGTGAAATGAAAGTTATGGTAATGATCTCTGCAATCAAGAGCAATACATAAAGCGGTAGTATTTTCTCAAATAAAATAAAATTTTCTAAAATAAAATTTTGCATATAAACCAGAAAGCACAGATATAAAAAACAGAACCGATGCCACTGCATCATGTTTTTGTTACTGATATCTTTGCCCTATGCATAACAAACCTATGTGGGTATAAAGAATGAAAATTAATAAATTCTTGAAGGAGTAAAAAACATACAGAAAACTGCTTTTGATGGGGATTGTTTATATGAAGTTTGCTATGTCAGTGTGCAGGAAAAAAGGAAACAGAAGCAGAGAAGTGTAGGCTATGGGGTTATAATTGTTATAGTTATTAAAGCTTACGTTTACCAGAAAGCCCTGTAGGAGGGCACAGCTGTAGCCTGGACAGTTAGAGGTCGGCTGGGGGGTGAGGGACAGCTACACATGGACAGCAGGCTACAGCTGGGCCAGCCAACGTGTGCCCTTTTCTGTTAAGTTTTGGTTATGCCTGGTGGAAGCAGAATGTATAAAAGGGGAGTGTTTTCTACAATGAAGTGATTTCCTTCGCATGCACAAGGGGGTCCATGTGTCTTTGTTCCACCATTGCTACAGGCTGCAAATCATGTTCCATTATTAACTGAAAGGGGTGAATTAATCCATCAGCATAAGTGACTTTTTACAAAAAGTTAAAAATAAAAATTCTTTGTAAGTATTCTAAGATCAACTTTGGTTTTAGATGTCCTGTGCACCCCTGTTACCTCAGACCTCATGAGAATATATACTCAATCTGAGGCATTTTGTAACAATTTACCAGCCTCACATTTGAGGGGAGGGAAAAAGCCAAGAGGAATGAAGCTGTATCCTTACCCTCCCTTATGCATCACTCCCGGAGTTAATATCACTAATCTGCCCATAATACAAGAGGAAAAGACTGACTACAGTGTAAGGACTGAATAGTTAAAAGGAGCATTTTACATTTTATTTACCAGCTGGCCTCATCACCTACATTATGGTAACATCAACTAATTTATACCTTAACTATGAAAACAACCCCAAAATTCTGCACTACACTCAATTCATTACTTGGGGGAATCATAATTTTGTAAGGTACTCTTTTAGAATGCATGTGGATTTACAAAGTTTCTCCCTGATTTTTCAAAGCATTGAACAACTGGCTATAAAGACCAGTGCTCCTGTTTTCTCTTGATAATAGTAAAAGCCTTACAAGGATACAAATCCTTCCTAATTACTGCAACATGATTTTTAGATACAGAACTCTAAGTACCTCTGTTAAAGGCAACACAAAGTATTCCTTTGGTTTCTGTAGCACAGAGTATCACTTTTTTATTTTCTTTTTGTTATTGATGACACAAGGCATCCAAGGATGATTTGTTCTTCTTTGGTCTATTTTATCCCATAAATTATCTAGTAACCAAACAAAACAACACCCTTGGAACATACTTAGTCTGAAATACTAAATAACTGTAGACAAGCACTATCTTCAAATATCTTCTTTAAATATCTGGGTTAAAAAACAAACTTAAATTCTCAATATAAATTATCTCTGATTCTCATTATCTTACAATTTTATTAAGTACAGTTTACATGCATTCATATTAAACAAGACTATCAGCACACCCTAAATTATTTGTTCAAAAATGCAAATAAAAATGTAAAAACAATTCTTCATCTTCTAAAATACTGCCCTCCTAACAAATGAGAAAACTTATTATCAAAATGTGTTTACTCTTGACTTGGAGAACACTGCTTCCAAAACTAAACATCTTTCACCAAATGGTAAATACACATAACCTGACAGCCCACAAAAATGTTAGGAAAATAAAAAAATGAAAATAAGAAAGAGAGTACCACTGCATTATAAATTTTGTAACAAGAGTCACACACCAGGAATACGTTGTATTAACAAATGGCTATAGGAAAACTGAATGTTTCTCAGCATATTTTTAAGCAGAAGAATGCATGATAATTTCTAAAAATTAAAAATAATATTCCCCTTTGCTATTCACAATACTCAATCAAAAAGGCTAACGTGTCCACATACTAAGAAATACATATCAAGCATTTTAATTTAGTATCATTCTCAATACAATAGAAGAAAAAATTTCTATGTAACCACAGAATAGGTCCATGTTCAGTGATCTAGCAACTTAGTATTTCCTCTTTGTGTAAGAAGAGTATGAATAAAATATTCATCCTCTCTGGGACAAAAGATGACTTTGCAGTCTCTTCACTTTTAATGCCCCAGAGCTATAGAAGTGTATTTTCTCTTCTGTATTATGAGTAAAAAACCCCCACAAAACTCTAGTTTATTCAACAGCTTTACTGTTAACCCTAATAGAATATTCTCATTACCACCTAAAATGTTTTTAAAGGAAATAGACTTTTATTTTTCACTTACTCTGTGCAATATGATCTTATACATTCCCATTATATTCATTTACTCTGGCAAATATATCTATTTACCACAACATCAAGGCTTTTAAAGGGGAAGTTTATTTTACAGTACACATTCATGTAACAAGTGTTCTATGCTCATGCTGTTTTGCTTCCAAAACAGCCTCACAAGAGCACAGTAATGTTCACAAATAGCAGAGGTCTCGGTCACAAAAACTACTAAATACTATTATGTCTGCATCCTTTTGATTTACTTCAAGAACACTGTCCTTTTCACAAATAAAAACATATTCATTTGCCTCATTACTCTGATTAACTTCTGAAGGTCTCCTAGACACTTAATAAATTAAATAACTTTATTTCCCTGGTCAAGAAACTGGAAAATCCATGTTCCTCCCATTAAAAACAACATCACCTCTGTAGCATAAGTTTGTTTTGTTGTCACATCTGTAATGGGTTAAAGTTCATAACCAGGCAGAAACACCGAAGATGTAGTGGTTTCACATTTGCTGCATTTGGTTTTGTTAAATTTAATGTAGTGGTCTATTTTTCCACTATGGGATAGAATCAGAAGAAAGGCAAAACAGGCTTAACTTAAAGATGCAGGAACAGTTAGATTTATCAACACACACTAAAGGGAAAACAAAAAAACTCCATGAAACATTTTTAAAAGCACTCCCCTCCCCCTACCAACAGTTTACTTTTCTACAAAACAATGTAGAGACAGAAAATCAGAACTCTTAAGTCAGTACCACTTATAAGTAGTCTTTCATTCAGTCTTTGAGAGAGACAAGTCCCTCCTGATTTTGTTCTGGTAACTTTCCACAAGAGACACAGTCTGTTTGTGGCTTCCAGCTCCCACAAAAGCAGCCCGCCCAAGAATCTGCATTTGTGAGCATCCCAAAATGTAGCCTTTCCCACGATTACATATGGCCCATGCTCTTACACACCAGGTTTCACCTTTTAAAGATGCACAGCTCCACAACAAAGGATNTAGGATGGGCTGGATGTCAGCAGCCGTGGCTCCCCTTTCTCTGCCGGCGTCTGCTGGGCTCAGGGGCCTGGCTCGGCTCCAGCCAGGGCCAGCCCGACACGGCCGCCCCAGCCCGGCCCTGCTGTTGCCCAAACGGTGTTACCTCATGGCAGGCCCGCAGCAGAAAGAGAGAGACCTTTCCCACAATCCCAGCTGTATTTAAGCCATGTGTCCCAGAGGTGTACACTTGTATCCAACTGGCCAACCTGACTGTCAGTTCTAAAGCAGATCACTAATTGGTTTTTACCATTCATGCCAAATCAATACACACATCCCTCTCACAGGCAAAACTATTGTTCTTGTAGTGTTTTTATTTCATGTGAAAAACTGAAATACCAATGTAGACAACACTGTCACTGCTATTGTGCAATACCAACTCAGAACCCGTTGTTTCTGACAGATTCTCATATATTAAAGCTTTTGTTCATTACAAATAGAACAATATAAAGTACTGTAACGCTCTCTTTACCCGAAGTTATATGCATCCCTGTGTATGCTACAGGGATAAATATTTTTCATATTCTTCACTAGGTCCAGAAAAGCCTCCTCAGTGAAACAAAATGTCAAAAAAAGTGATACAAAAAAGTGAAGTACGCCAAAGCACTAATATAAGAATGATATATCTATAACCAGATCCCTTCATCTACCCAGCATAATCAAATTCCTACTATGCAATTCATTCAATAATACAAGTTTGTGACATCTACATAACATTAATATATATATGACAGTGGTAACAGAACCACTGTAACCTGAGGCTAACACACACAGAGAAACAGCAAATACCTGGTACTTACTTAGGCCTAATAAGCCACCGTAAATTTCAGGAGTAAAACCAGGTTTGATCCCTTGGCATCACATGTTTATTTTAGGAGTTAGTAAATATGACTGAAGAAGTACTCTTACCATAAAATGGTTTGGGTTGGAAGGAACCTCTAAAATTCCTAACAACTCTCCTGTCATGAGCAGGGACACCCTACCAGATGAGGTTACAAAGGGTCCCAAGCAACCTGACCTTGAACACTCCCAGGGATGGAACAGCCACAACTTCTCTGACCAGCTCTTGCCAGTGACTCACCACCCTCACAGTAAAGAATCTCTTCCTGTGTCTTCCTGTATCTAAATCCACTCTCACGTTTGAGTCCACTGCCTATTGCCCAGTCACCCTATGCTCTTGTGAACGCTCTCTCTCCATCTTTCTTGTGAGCTCTGTTCAGTACTGGATGGTCACAATTAGGTCACCTCAAAGCCTTCTCTTTGCTAGGCCAAACAATCACGATTCTCTCAGCCATTCCCCGTAGTTGAGCTGCTCCATCCCTCTGTTCACCTCAGTGTCCCGCCTCTGGACCCTCTCCAACAGCTCCATGTCCTTCCTGTGCTGGGACCCCAGGGCTGGAGGCAGCTCTGCAGGTGGCTCTCACCAGAGCGGGGCAGAGGGGCAGAATCCCCTCCCTCCCCTGCTGCCCACGGGGCTTTGGGTGCAGCCCAGGACACCCTTGGCTTTCTGGGCGGGCAGTGCCCATGGCTGGCTCAGGTCCAGCTCTCAGCCCCAGCACCCCGAAGCCCTTCTGGGCAGGGCTGCTGTCGATCTGTTCATCCCCAGCCTGGGCTGGCACTGGGGGCTGCCCTGACCCAGGGGCAGCACCAGCACTTGGCCTTGTTAAACCTCATGAGATTCCCCTGGGCCACTGCTCGAGCTTGTGCAGGGCCCTCTGGATGGCATCCTGTCCCTCAGGAGTGCCAACTGCACCCCTCAGATTGGTGTCATCTGCAGATTTGCTGAAGGTGCATTTGATTCCTTCATCTGTGTCATTGATGAAGATATTAAATAACACTGGTCCCTCTATCCTGTCCCCTGAGGGACACCTCTTGTCACAGATGCCCATTAGGACTCAGAGCCATCTATCATTACCCTCTGGATGTGACATCCAACCAATTCCTTACCCATCTAACAGGCCACTCATCAAATCCATGGCTCTCCAATTTACAGTGAAGGATGCTGCAGGGGAACTGTGTCAAAGGCCTTACAGAAGTCCAGATAAATGACATCTGTAACCCCTCCCCTGTCCAATGGTGTGGTCGCTTAAACATAGAAGGCCACCAGGTTGGTTATTTTAAAACAATATGAGCATTTTATCTTATAAAGGTAAGACACTTGGAACATTTACTAGAACTACAGAGCTACACAATTTTGTTCAAATCTCTTACAAGTTTCATGGATACCATGTAATCGTAATTAGTGAGGAAATTCTTGTAGCAGTTGAAAATATAGGGAAATATATACACACAGTTCATGTAAGGTGATGTATACACAGTACATTCTATATTCCACAGTAAACGTATGTTTGCAATTGCATCTGTTTTTCAAGCAACTAACTGTGTTTTATTTTTCAGGGTTCATACTAGCCACAGACCATGGAAATACAGTGTGACATCATGAAACTGATATAATCAGCTACAATATTTATCTAAGTTTGCCACCAGCAATTATCTAGACAGCAACTGAAGAAACTGAATGTTGGCACAAATACCAAAAAGCTTTCTTACACTCTAGCCTCTAGATATCTCCATCCTATGGCATTCCACAATTTACAGATTCATCTCCTCCTCCTCTTTTACAAGCATACAAGGATAAGATTTCCCCAAATTTTCCACTATAGGCCCCACAGGTACAAAATTTTGCCTGCCCAATGCACCAAGGGGAACTGCTCAGTTCTGATTATGTCGACTCTAGTTGAATCATATGGTTTCTATTTGTTACAAATGATAAGATAAATACACACATTAAGGCAGGGGTAAGGAAAAAGTCTTAAGTTGCTTATGCTCTTCAAGCTGAAGCACAGGATTAAGAAGCTTTTTAATAACCAACAGATCTCTCATGCCACACAGGAAACAGGAAAAGAAATAAACCAAGGTAATTTCCTGCATATTGTAATAAATACAAGTTAACATGAAGACAGAAGAACTATGGCTACAACTGCATAGGTCTAAGAAAATCGTATCATGAAGTTTCTTTCAATAACTTCACTACATAAGGAGAAAAGGGAGAAGATATTTTACTGAAAAATACCACATTAATCAAAATAATATTTAAAAAATGAGCATTTTATAGCTAAGCTCATTAAAAAATACAACTCATTTCATGGACATTACCATTCACTAGGATATCACAAGAGCCTTTTAAAATAGTTATATCTTGCTCAAATAACTTTACATACTAATCTTCCTGGGTAGCACACATTATTTAATATGAGCCATTATTTTAAATACAAATGAGAAAACAGAACACAGAATGTCACTCAAATTTCAGATACAAATATTGTTACTGGCTGAAATTATTTCAATCCGTCTCTTAGGGAGGACAGCAAATTTAGAAATGTTAACCAGCCCTGAAGTTTTCATTTTGATATTGTAAGTTGTTAAAACAAAACTACATTCTCTCTACGAAAAGTCCTTCTAAAAAGAAAAAAGTGCAGGGAAAAAAGGTTTCCTACAATATAGGTTAATGAACATGGTATTATACCCTTAAAACTGGCTAACAGGCTATTAGGTGTTAAGACCCCAAGTTTATTCATCCTGTTGCAAGTACCAGAAGTCTTCAAGTTTCATTAATGAAAATATGCAATATGCCATGCTACTCTAGCATACAAAACAGACAAATTCAGAGTTCAAATCCTAACTGAAGGAGACTTTTTTTTAAAAACATCCTTCAAACGAATAATAATTTCAGACGTCCTTGGGAAGTGTAATCAGTGTACAATCAATGAAAATGAGAAATATTGCACAGAAGTGGAAGTGGTTTTGGTTTGATTTATATATCATCTTCACAAAACAGAGGTCACACTAAACAGAAATACTTGATCATAAGAAACAATACAAAGAAGTCTTTTCTTCATAGTTTTTTTTTATTTAGTGAGCTGTATGCACTACCAGTGATTTAATTTAAAATAAACCTCTGTTGCATTAGTCTGATCAAGCAGGACACCGACATAGTCTATCAGTCTGATACAGAATTAGGTTTAAGGAATGAATTAGTTAAAAACCTGATATGCATCAGATGATGAAAAGACAGATAGGATACACGTCTCTGGTTTGCACTTGCACGAAATGCAATTGTTCACATGCTTCCTGATCCAGTCAGCCCTGCAGCCAGAGGACATTCAGGCTACTCAGCACAGGCACTACTGGAACAGGCTGGACATCAAGATTCTCTTCAGAGCAGCTTTAGAGTCTTGTCCCCTCATTTACGAATTGGTACAGAGTTCTACATGACATTTTATGGCAGGAAGTGAATGTTTATGTTACATCCTGTGAGAATTATTACATGAGTGGGACCAGCTTACAATGAAAAGTTGCAGGAAAATTAGTCATTAAAATAGTAATCTTCGCATTCACTACTGTGATTGACTACTCCATTACAATCACAGTTTGATATCTGCAATAACTGGTAGGAGCAACCTCCAAACACAGCAACAATAAAGAAGAAAAACCCATAAAACTGCTAAAATAGAACTTTAATATGCATGTATGCTAACACTCAGATCCAAAACACACTTTGTTTAAAGAAAGCATGATATTGCACAGATACATGTACACATCCACGCACATACTTCAGCGCAAATTTAATTTATAGACTTTTAGCAAACAATCATCCCTAGCCCAGAGAAAGCAAACCAAGTGAAAGTTCTGCACAGTCTTTGTATACCTTTCTCTGTTTAACTGCAAATCATACACTACTACGTCTAGTGACAAAAATTTAAATAATTAAAATAGAAACTAAGGTATAATTTTTTTCACTCTTACACTAAAAAAAAACACCAACAAAAGCCACACAACTTTTGCTTTGTCCTAACAACAGCAAGGAAAATCAATTACTTCCAGAAGACATTAAAGAAAGGGTGTTTATAGCTGGTAACAGATGATCTACTCAAATTATTCATAACAAACATTTCCATGAGTTGGTTTTTTTTCAACAGACCTTTTAGCAAGTAGATTGTCAGAACACAACAGATCTATTTGTTGTGCTTTATTTGATCTTATAATATTTAAAGCAATCTTGATTTTTTCTTTTCTGAATCGGCATCCAATGAAGTTCTAGGTGTTATTTGGCAAGAAAATCATATATATATTAGTATACCTGGTTGGCTTAATTTACACTGCTAGTTTTGATCTATTAGAGTTAAGTCTGAAGAGGCTGCCTGGATGCAGACAGCAAAAAGAAACAGAGAATATGCAGCAATAAGAATGAATAAAGTACAGTCAGGGAGGCACTTAAACATATTCATGACCTCCATTTGCCTTTCTGTCACCTGGAATAAACAATTTTACAGTTCCAAAGCCAAAGTCTGAAATAGAAAGACAAATCATCTCATAAGGGCCCTTGCTGACACAGAAGAAAACAAAGGAGTGAGAATCTACAGCTCCAGCATGAGCACACTGATACAGAAACTAGCAATCCAGTAAATTGCCCTCTGCCATCATAACAAGGCATAGCCAGAAACAGGCCCAGGAAATCAACGCTGAAACATTACCAATGGTATTAGAAGAAACTCGGTGACAATGATATGAATGTGAACATGAGTTAGATGTGATATTTTTTTATCCTTACATATTGTCCAAAGGCGTACCTCTTCAGATTACATCAATCTATCAGTGCATACATGCATTTCAGAACAGCACCTTGCTAGTGAGAAATCCAAGTGGGACTGCTGTGTTACTTGGGATCGGAAGCAGGCTACAATCCTGATTAACCCCAACACAGAACCCAGTTGTCAAGCTGCCAGGCTTGTTTGAAGCCCTGTGTCCTGTCTGATAATGGCAGAACCAGCACAAGAGGGTGCTGAAAATCAGTAATTTAGATTTAAGAAAAGAAAAATGAACACCCACTTGCTATTCCCAGAGCTCAGCACATTCAGAAAGTTTAGATCACAACTGTTGCAAATCTCTAGGTCACCATGGAAAAGGAAAGGAAAAAAAACCAACCAACCCAAAAAGTAAGCAGGAAGAAAGTGGGTAAAGAGAAAAAAAATTTATGAAACATCTTCAATTTTGCTTAAATATGTCACTGTGCCTCGGTTTAAAATCACAGTAGGCAGCTAAACACCATACAGCCACTCACCGAATCCTTCATGCTGCGGGACGGGAGAATCAGAATGGTTAAACTGAGAAACTTGTGTGCCAAGTAAAGGAAATTTAGATTAAAAAAAAAAAAGACAAGAAAAGTAAAATCAAAAAGAAAAACAAATTTTGTAAAGAAACCCAAACCAGTTGCTCACAACTAAATCAGCAAGTCCCCAAACCCTGGTAGTCTGGCCAGCCACCCTTACCCATCTGAATTTTCTTGCTGGGCATGGTGCCATATGGCCTGGAATTTCCCTTTGGCCAGTTGGGGTCACCTGTCCCAGCTGTGTCCCCCCCAACACCACGTGCACCCCAGCCCTCTTACTGTTGGGGTGAGAAGCAGAAAAGGACTTGCATCAGTGCAAGCCTTGACCAGCAATAACAAAAACATTCTTGTGTTATCAACACTGTTTGCAGCACAAAACCAAACACAGCCCCATGCCAGGTACCATGAATTTCACTTTTAACACAGACAAAATCAGTACACAGTATTATCACAAACCCTCGTTTTGGTTTAAGAAATTAAAAGGTTAAAAAACTCCAGAAAAATCAAGTAAACAAACCCCAAGATCACCTTAAAACCACACCTTTAAACAAATAAACCAAATTGTGAATAGACACATAAAACCCCAGATATATTAAGTAAATGTTCTGACTCAAGGTTGTTGACAAGATTTTTAAAAGAATAATTTTTTTTCCTGATCATTTCTAATTTTTCCCACCCTTCACCCCACCCTTTTAAGACAGTAAAATATGACAATTACAAGTGGGAAAGAAATTTCTTTATGCCAGAGCTGTAAAACAAGCTATATAAATCAATAAAGGATGATGAGTCATTACTTCACAGAAAAACACACAAACTATTGCCTGCCTCCTAAACCTTCTGATGAATTCCTCCACAAATCATGGCAATTTTGTGAAAACAGCAAACTTTACAATATCCAATGCTCTGCATAATCAATGAATCATCAACATTTCCAGCTTCTGGGAAAGCAATCAATTAGGTGAGCTCTCAAATTATTGTCAGTAGTGCCCAAGTACACTGTTTAATAACTTCCAGTTGTACTGCATCAGCAATTTTTATTTTCTTTTTGTTGGGGGACAGGGGAGAGAGAGACAGAGACTGCAAGAATGACGTTCTCCTGACACTCAAGTATAAACAGAAGAAAATTTGTTATTCCTATTCCTAATGCAGTATCTGGAAAGGTGTTAGAAACGTATTTTTGTTTCTTGTCTTTCTCCATCCCCAACTCACCAATCCTCATAACCTCTACAAAATGAGCAGAATATAAATAAGGCCTCAGGCTCCAGTAAGCTATCCTTGGCAGCCTCTTTCTTCAAAAATAAACAGAATGACCAGCTGGACAATGATAATATTCACCTCCTACCTTGCTCCTTTATCCTTGGATACTTAGACCCTTTAACTGTCTTTGTCTCATTACCTTGAAATAAGACTTGCAGAGCCAGTGTTTGGCTCTCATTAACTCAATCCCTCTTCTCCTGACCTCCTTAGAATAAATTATTCCAACAATTAACAGAACACATTTTAAGGAATGAAAAAGGATGCAGAAGCAAATGAAAAACCTGAAGCACACATTTATCTAAAGTAGGCCATGGTCTGCAAAGCATCTGTAACTTTTAAAACTTTTTGGAGGGGTTTTCATGGATGAAGAAGATACAGCATCATGAAGAAGATACAACTATTTATGTGACTAATGGAATATCAACAAAAATTATTAAACTGAAGAAGGTTGAAATCAGTACAGGAATTTAAGGGCCAAAAAGTATAAACAGCTATGATGGAGATAGCAAAGAACTAGACTGAAAGGAGAATAGTTGAGCTGAGTGGACTGAACAGCTACAAACAGATTTTCTATAACAGTCTTGAAACAGGTTATTACAGAGTTTTATCAGGAAGGACATGCAATCCCCAAAAAGCAGAACACAATGAACTTTCCTGGTGAAGTCGGGAGTATAATCAACACAGAAGATAATAACTGCCCTAAATGTATCAGGTAAAGTCTTCTAGAAGAGAGAAGGAAGACAATTCCACAATGCATTCAGTAAAAATACGTAAAAGCTCTTAGCAGTTCTGTTCACTCATTTTTGCACCAAACATAGGAAAGAGGCACCCAAATCATAGAACTGAAATGAGAGTACAGTGTTTATCAAAGATCTGATCTCTCACCTCTGATACACTAGGAGGTAACAACATAAGGAAAAACTATTACTTAAGCATAATTATAACTACAACTCTTGTGTGGAAAGACATGTAACAAAGATTTGAAATTCAAATAAAGTTTCAAATTTCACAGCAATTCAACTTCCTAGTATTAAAAGTATAAGTAATCTATTTATTGGATCAAAACAGATATAAGCAGATCTAAACTATGAGATTATCTATGGAAGCAAGTTGTGAGACTTCCTGACACAATGGGTCTCTCTTCCTTATGTGTCCATATGTTCCTTACACTAGTTAGAATACCTAGCTAAGTCTCACAGACTTTAGGAACATCAAGGTTTAATGACAAAAATATAATTGTACTCATGGCTGCAGCAAATTTGCTTAGTGGTTTTTACTTTTCTTAATGACTTTACTGCACTCCTCTTAGTAACTTAAACTGTCAAATATTCCTCTAGATCACAATTACAAATCCAATGAGAAAGTAGATCACTCTCAAACATAAAAGCTTAAGTAAACTCAACAAACAAACCAAAACCAAATCACACCAAAACCCTACAAAACCAACTGCATCCACCAGGCTGGGGCTCTCATCAGCAATCAGAGTGACAATATGAATATGGCATATATCCTATTTTTTTCAAAAAGAAAAATGGATAGGTGGGGGAACACCAAATTTGGTATCTCCCTAAAATACATACAACATCAAAAGCTTATTGGGTAAAGGTTTCCAAGGGAGTGCAATAAGAAAAAAATACTTTTGGATGGCAAAACCTTCCATATCCTTGCAATATATTGAAAAATTTATGGTAGGAAAATCTATATTAATAAACTTCTTGTGCTTTCAACTGAAGCTCTTTACTTCATGAGATCATATCTACGGGATGCACTTTTCTACCAACTGTTATGAACTCTGGTGGTCATTTTCTTGTAAGAAACAGATCCAGTAACTGCCCTGTCTAAACATACTTAATCCAAGGCCCACAGAATGTGCTTTAGTGGGGTAAAGTAATTTAGCAGGGACTGGAAATACAGGAAACCTTAATACTTGACAGTGACTGTCACTAGAAGAGCTGTTTCCCACAAAGTTAGCCTGAAAATGTGCCCTACACAAATAGAAAAAGTCTCATTTTGCAGCTGTTTTTATTTCCTGTCTCACTGCATCACTGGAACTGTGATGACAAGGAACTGGACATGCAGTTTATTCAAACCACTCCGGTTGCTGTAAGAATATGAAAACAATATCCCATCTTCATTATGAAATGACCTTGATAGCCTGTATAACATTTGTCATACTAATAAAATTTGTAAAGATACTTGCTGATATGATGGATTGCATTCGTCACTGTTCTAGTTACCTCAGACTAAATTGCCTGTCATGATAATGATGGCTTCTCTAAGTGCAGTTTCTTAATTTGTTCCTCAGTCTTTCAACAGTGATTTCACAATAGACTTAAAGTGTTTATGGATCAATAATGTGGAAGAATAAAATACTGCACTCCAACAAAAAGTATTTGTAATCTTTCTGTTTACAGTGTGCCATTGCAGAGCACTAGTAGAGAACGTAATTCTAAGTAACAAGAAAATAACTTCAAACCTAGTTCACAAGCATCCAGCACTGTAAACAGACAGAAAATCCTACAGATTCTGAAAAGGACCCAGTGCTGGTGATTCATGGTTCATCCAGTGGATGAAGAAGAAAGAAAAAAAATTAATCATAAAATTGTAACCAATATATATCTTCTCCACATACCTGATCACAAACAGTATGTCCTGCTGAGCTATTCAAGTGTGCCTGACCTGTGCTTCCCTCACAATAAGTTCAGGAGGAATGCACAATGCAATGATAAGCAGCAGGGCTTGAAAGAAGCCAGAAAATATTCAGAGCATTTAGTCTTTTGGCTTGCGGGCATGATAAGAATGTCTGTATTACTTTCAGTCTCTGAAGACAGCACATCTCAATTCAAATGGGAACACAGATATCCAGGCCATGCTGACATTTTACTTCAGGTAGAGTTCTCAGAAAACAACTGTATCTCTACACAGGACAGTAAATTTTCTGCATAGGATCAGGAAGCCTTCTCATTGACAGCCAGGTTCCTGAATGTCACACATACAAAGGATCTAAAAGAAGCTCTCCTCAAAAACTCACAAAGGCAAAGTTGAGAGAATTGCCAGGAAATTTCTCTGCAGATCAACTTTGTTTATTAAAAAATGAGCCCAAAAGAAGGCAGCCTCCAACAGGAACTGAAATTTGAAGAGGTTCAGGCATGGGAATTACTGGTTTGTACCTGCTGCATGGTGCTGCACAGACTCTGTCTGGCTGTCAGACATGTATCCAGCCACGCGCCCACACTCTCTCCTCAACAAGAACAGAGGGAACACAGCACAGAAAAGCTCATGGGTCAGGTTAAGGAGACCACTCACAATAACTGCCACAGGATAAACAGACTCAACTCTTCCATCTCCTCTCCCCTCTGAGGGAAGTAGATGAATGGGGAATAGGAGCTGAAGTTGGTCCGTAACAGCTCTCTTATGCTACTACTCCATCCTCGCACTCTTCTCCAGCCAGTGTGGCATCCTTCCTACTGGATATAGTCCTTGATAAACTTCTCCAACATGGTTCCATTCCACCAAATGAGGTCCTTCAGGAAAAGACTGCTCCATGCCACAGTTCCTGCTGGGAAACCTGTGGGCTCCCCTCCATAGGCTGCCATTTGAGGAGCTTGCTCTGGTATGTGCCCTCCATGGCTGCAGCATCCTGCTGGAATCTCCACAGAACGCCATGAGGAAATGAGCTCCACAGTGGTCTTCAACATGGTGTGCAGGGGAACCTCTGCTCCAGCATGTGGAGCACCCCCTTGCCCACCTCCTTTACTGGTTCTGCAGTGCTGTTTCTCACACTTTGTTCTCACTCCCCTCTCACATTCTGCTGTGCAATAGTTTTTTGCTTTTCAAAGTTACATGCTTTTTTTTTTTTTTTCACCAGAGGTGCCCCCCCATTGCCAGCATCTCACCACAGGCATACACTGCACCAAGAAATGAATAAATTTTAAAGAACTCAAACCCTAAAAAGAATTCAGTAAACTGGTTGGGATTTTAGGTAGGAGCAAGATAAAGATTATTATATAATGGATCTGAAGAATGGCAACTAGATGTAGACTTCCCAATAGTGACTATTTCTGTGTTACTCTTCTCGTCACTTTGGGGTCCAGAAAGTTTAGGTTCAAACCCATGCCCTGACACAGAATTTTGGGTTGTAATACGAGAGTATTTCATAGAAGTCATAGTTATAGGCTCATACTGCTAAAACCATATTACACAGCTTTGATACTGACTAGCCAAACTCCAGGGTTTTTACTTAAAGTACAGAATTACTCCATTTCACAGACACAGGCTTAAGAGCTTCAGATTACATATCTGGTACAAAGCAATGTCATGAAAGACTGTAAATCTATTCAATTCCATTCCTTTGTTTTTACCAGCATAGCTTTAGCTTTAAATAACTTCCAGTTCAAATCACAGTATCCTATACATTTGTATTTTTAACTATAATTTCACATACTTGAATTAGGCTTCTCTAAAGCAGTAACTTCAGAAGCTAAACTACACAAGAAAGCTGAGTAGCTCATAAAACTATGAACAAACTCAGTATTAAAAAGGTCTTTTAAGATAGTAATAATTTTTCACTTGCTTTTCAATACATCTTATGTCTCTCTCCTTTAGCACTTCCAAATACATTTGTTAGATGAAACTATCTACACCATTGAAAAGCTTTATATAAAGCTATACACAAAACCTCAGGTTAAGAAATTCTTTTGTGCTATCACATAACCATACCTTGACTTTTAAAAATATAATATATACATTACAGTGTAAACTACATCATACATATATATGCACATATATACATATATATGCACATAAGTCAGGGAAATATACACGTTTTCAGACAAGCCAGAATATGGCATGAGAGATGTTTAAATCTGTATTAATTTTCTAAAACAAATTCATCAAAGGATCCCACTGTTTCTATTGAGATCATAATTTAAAGGAACCTGCTGGGTCCACGCATTCTATGCAGAATGGTGCTACAAATGTCAACAGGAAGATACAAGGTAAAGCACAGGTGAAAACAAAAATCAAATGGTTTACCTAAAATTTCTAAGTCATATGGTTATGCTAAAGTAACTGAGCGGCAACACTGTAACTTGCTGTAACTGCAGGTTTGCTCAACATTTTTGAAGATAAAGTCACTTAACTTTTGTGCATTTTGTCCTAGCGTGTTGCTTTGTAGAAGCTGAGTCCCTCTACATTTACAACTTTCAAGTGCTTACAGATAACTGGTATTGCTAAAAAAGTGAAGCTCAAAGGTACAAGTAACTACAAAATTAGGACTTCACTGAAATTATCTAAACAAGATAAATATTGTTCTGTGCCTGCTAAACTGTGTTCCCAGATTGTTTAGAAAACTGAAAATAATGTTATTGATTATTGGGATTCATAAACATTAGTGTTAATTTCTGTTCTTGATTTCAATACATACCCAAATAAATGCCTTTCTCAAAACCAGAAGAATCTTCCAATTCTGAAAGACATACTGTTGTAAACAAATAAATCATATCTCCTTTCACTGCTGCAGATACAAGGTGAAAGAACACAAACCTGTCTTCTTAGGTGCAAAACTTACACAGATATGATACAGCCCCAGAGGAGGACTGAACTACTTTCCCCTCATCATTAAAAACAGCAAAGAACTAGGAACAACAACAGGTTTTATTTCTGGAAAAAAAGCACAATTTCTTCCTCTTGTTCTTAAAATCAGCTGTCAGAGTTTATATAATAAACCAGCATTTTCTTCAAAAATATTCACTAGTAGGTAATTTTCCTGAGCAACACAAGAGTGCATCACAGGTATGTGAGGAGCTGCTGGATTCAGATAAACCCAATTTAGAGACTCTCCTCAAGTGCTAAATTGCTTCTGGTAAACAAAGTGGGTTTTAGCCCAAAATATGTGTTGATATTTTGCACTAATTTTCATACCTACCCCTGTTTTAAGCACTTCTCCCACTTGAAAAATACAAAAATTAAGAAAGAAAGAATTGTTTTTCCTTGGTTTATTCCAGGTGGGGGTGGGGGGTATGGTTTTGGGGAGCTCTTTTTTGGTGCAGTGTTTCTTTCTGCCTCTCCACCTGCATTGTTTCAATATTGACAGGAGGTTTATGAGAAAGATGAGGACAGACTTTTTACCAGGGCCCAGTAGAACAAGCAGTAATGGTTTTAAACTGTGAGAGGGTAGGTTGAGACTAGCTGTAGGGAGGGTATTTTGGCAATGAGGCTGGTGAAACACTGGAACACTGAGAGATGCCCTGTCCATGGAAACAGTCAGAGTCAGGTTGGGGGCTCTGACCAGCCTGCTCCAGTGGAAAATGTCCTTGCCCATGGCAGGGAGGTTGGTTTAGACCACATTGAAAGGCCCCTTCTAACTCAAATCATCCCATGACTTTCTCACAAGAGAAGAGCCTGAACTGCTGCTGCTATACTTTTTGCCAAGTATTTTCCTAAAGTGAAAAAAATTAAGGATATTGGTAGAAATACTAATAATGTGAGAAGCTGACTAATTATAAAAACACACCAAGCCCAAATGTTCTTAATAATTTCAGTGTATATTTGAAGTCAGTATATATCTGGGTAAATAAAACACCTGTGCTTTTAACTACTCCATTAGAAAAAAAAATCTACTATTCCACTACTGGCTATAATTGAAATAATATATCTTCATGTATATTATCATATGTACACATTGCTACATTTTGTTTAAAATAGCTAAAATAAAAAGAGATTCAAAAAATTAGGGCTAAAAAGCTGACAAATAGAAGCTGAAGGCATTAAACAGTGACAAATACTTTTAGTCACAGCTTCTAAGTAATGCCTCCAGTCAAACTTACTTCATTGTTCAGCTACTATATAAAAATACACTAAATTAATTTTATTAACTAAAATTGAATAAAGTTGACTAAATTATGTTCCAGTATGGCTTGAAGTGATCACTAAACATAGAAGAAAGGAAAAATTAAAAAGCATCAAATAAAACTAACCTTAAATATACAATAGCATATTAAAGAGAAGCATCACTAATAACAAAATTATTCCACACAGGACCAGCTATAATCACCATTTTCAAAGTGATAATACTTTTTTGTTTACAAAGCAGTAATGCAATGTTCTTCCTCTTTAGATAAATATGACCATGAAACAACAACTTTAACTGCCTACAAAGCAAAAAAATTATTTTCTGGTGTCTTCAATTAAATAACTTCCAACTATTAAGGCCTCTATACTATACTTAACATGGATGATAATAAGAAAAAAAAATCATTATTGCTTTCTAAAACAACATGTCTTGAAAGTCATATAGAAGTTTTTCTGGTTTTCTTCATATTTAAAACTTACAATCCTCTACCACTAGCTTACTATGCTTGAAGGTAGTTTTTGGTCATTCAGAAATACTATCTCTTATCCTTCTAATGCTTAGTCTCCTGAGCACCTTTTAACAGTTGTACAAAAAAAATTGGAAGTCCAAATGGACTTCCTCAAGACATATTTTTCTATATTTGTTAATCCTTTCAAAATAAATCTATCTTTAAACACTGTTTTCAAATGGATCTTATTCAAGTGTCCACAAATCCTGCTCTCTCCTGTTTTTTCAGCTGCTTTGTCCAATGCATTTACATGGCTTACAATCCTGTGATTCCCTGCATCATGCACAGAAACATTAAACCAGAAAAACAAAGCATACAAAATACCTAATGTTGCATTTGTTTTATGATGCTGATTCCTTCATCTGATGGAAACTTCATCTTCTAACAGATGCATTCTTGCCTTCAATAATATATCTTATTGACTTGTTTAACCTTGTTAACCTTTTGCCATATTTTTGCATCTTTTTTAACGGTGTGTTTCCTCTTTTTCTTTAAGTATGTTTCACTGACTACTTATGTGGGTTTAATTTTTCTTACTGTACATTTTCTGTTCTTTTCAAAAAGTTGTTTTGTTTTGCTTTGTTTCCTGACATTGTGCACACTAGCAGGTGTGTGTGTTCTCCAGCTAATTTTGGGATTTTTGTCCTTCAATTTTTATTTTGATTTGCAACACATAATAGCTCCATTTATTGACAGGTGCTCACATTGAAAGTTTTTCACTCAGCACTACAACATGGGTTAAATCTCCTACATGCTCCATAATCAGCTTTTGCATATCACTTGCAGTCTATGTATCTCACTTTAGTTGCATCTCAGTGTGAAATCCTCCCCCATGACTACTGTAGTTCAAGAGCTTATTTCCTGCTCTCCTATCTCCTTCAGCAGGTTCCATGCAGCCAGTGACCATAAAAATTTTCCTACAACATGAAAACTACTTTTCCTCTGGCTTCCACTTTAAAATATCATTATCTTAATGTAAAGAATAAAATTTAACTTCAAGTTCAAATAATTAATGCACCACATAAATAACCCAACTAATGTTGAAATTTAAAACAACATACCAATTTTTACCCTCGTATTTTTTACTGCAACAAAAAGAGATTCAATGAAAGCCATATGTATACATATCATCTAAAAGCCTGTCTTTACAAAATTATATAACAAGAGTTCAGTTAACAGACTACTGGAAATATTCACCCACTACTACAAGGTTTAGAAACAGCAATGCATATCAGATTGTCTTGGATTTCATATAGCCAAATGTAAAATAAATATATAATAATTGTAAAATGTTTCTAAAATATAAACCAAAGGCGTAATTAACATAAATAAATACATTATTCTGAAATGTATCTCTTTTAAGTGCCTTTCCTTCTTTTCTGCCCTTATTTTCACTTTTCCCTCGCTTTTGCTCTTCATGAAAAGTCTTTTTAAAACAACCCTAACATTCAAAAAGGTTTGCTATTCTAAATTTGCTATGAATAAGGTGTATTTATGACATAAAACTTTAATTCATAAAACTCCACTTCTAATTTAAAAATAGATTGTCCTCCCCTGCCCTAAAGTCACATGCAAGTAGTACACAGTGCATATCTTGCTCATAAACTACAACTTTCTGTGCTTCCATAAAATTGCTGCATAACAAGGTTAAAGATAACTTCCCTTCAAATGCAGATAAACACAAATTTAAACTCTTGTAAAGGCTTTATATTCATGGAAAGTAAAGTGTTTCTTCTGTAAATATAAAGTCCAAACCAGAAAAAAAGTTACATTCGTACTTTAGAACTCCAAATGAATAAGTAAATGTACACATTATTAATGTACTTCTTTAAACTTGTTTCCAAAACATTATTATAATATCATGACTGCAAGATCTCTGAATTTTTATTTTCAGTAAATGAAATATTTAACTTCAAATTTAGAAGGAAAAAACTCACTTATAGATACATTTGTGAATACAATGCATGGAGTAAGGATTATAAACCTCACATCTTCCTTAGAAACTAGTTTCTGATGAAAAATCTATATCCATTCTTATTAATACTACCAAAGTTTTCAAACTAAAAATGTTACTCACAAGATCCATTTTTGTCATATCAACAGTCTAAGATAACCATACAACAAAAAACCTACACTACCTATTTATTAGTCATTGATATAGACTGAGATTTTGATGCAATTCTAAAATGTCAGCAGCAGGGGGAAAAGAAAAAAGCTACAAATTTCTTTGTCACCTTACAGAAAAATACGTTTTTTCTTTTTTCTTTTTTTTACACTGGTGACACAACCAAAAGTCAGCTTGGACTTACTTCATACTGCACCCCAGGTATGTTGAGATATTTTTGAAGCACCCAAAGACATTGCACTATTCTTTTACAGTCTTTTTTCTCTTTAAGAGAGGAAATCCATACATCTCTAACACAGACGCCCATAGCTATCCAAGAAAGGGAAATGCTTTCAAATTCATGGTCAGGATATTACATTTCCTAGTACCCTTGAGTTTAATAAAAGACAAATGACGTTTCAAAAATAATACTTATATCTGACAATATCCATTATTAGAAACATTAAATAAACTAAAACAGGTATTCTGAATATAAACAGAAGGTACTGAGAGTGGTAGGAGGTGCAGACTGTTTGTTGTTTTCTCATTTTTTGTATTAGACAATGACAAAGAAATGCAGCCTGTTTCATGTCTTGCTGACAATATACCTAAATACAAACAGACACAATCTGGAAGCCAGTTAGCTTAATGGAACCACAACCGGCAGACAGAGGGACTCCATTCACATAAACACCCTACTGGCTTTTAGCCCAGAAAATTCAGCCACATGACCCAAAACAAGAGAAAGACTAGTAAAAGAAAAAAAAAGGTAAAATTAGGGGTGGAAGCTGACTGTATAATATCAACATTTATAAAGATTTTTTAAGATTTCATTGAGCATCTTTTACACATTGATAAGCACAAATAAGCACATTGAGTCAATTACACTGTCAAGAACTTGTCCCGGTTAGAAAAGACAGGTGTCTGCTANCCGAAAGAAAAACTCTCAGAAATCAAAAAAGGTGTAGCCCAGTGCTACACTTTCCTTTGGCCACTTCTTTGTTTTTGCCAAGCACTGACAAGGTACCCAGTAGTTAGTCTCCTAGCAACTTATGGGAAAAAAATTCTATAAGGAAAAAAACCAAATCTAACCCCCAACAAACTTAAGATGTATCCTTGCTCTTCTGACAATCTGGAGATTTGGAATGGCCAAATTAAATTTCTCTTCACATCAGGCTTAAATATACAATGCAGAAATTATACTTGTGATTTTCTGGAGAGCACCATAAAGAAAAATGCAAAAATATTTGCAAGACAGTGATAGGCGTTGCATGTTTTCTCTTGCTTTTCTGCTAACATGAAAGATAATCTGTGATTGTTATGGTATCTTATCCCAAACAAAGCAAATTACAAATATGCAAACCAAAACTCCTAGCTTTCTAAATTCAGACTGCTTGAATTCTACCCAAAAAAAAGACATTTACTCCAGTGTGAAACATTTTTCTCCAAATCAAAATGTGCAGCTTATTCAAGACAAATAAAAAAATTTTAGTCACTGTGTCCTTATTTTATAGCAACCCAAGAATGAAGAAATTCTTCTTGTTGAGGTCCAGATTTCAATAACTTAAAACAATTTCCAAGCTTCATTTTTTTACCACATAGTTTCATTTCTTCCCTACAGAACAAAAATCTTACATTTTGCAATTCTGAACTGCAACTGACTGAACTACTGAATGTTGAGCAGCTGTTCCTCCTTAAAAAACAGAGCAGAACAAAGAAAACTGGGGGAGATATACACAGTACAGTCACATATGAAGACTTCTTCCCGTATTTATCAAAATGGTACAGAAATAATAAATAATATCAGATATTTAACTTCAGCTTCATGACAGTATCATCTCCAAGGAAAACTAGAAAAATTAAGCATTGAGAAAAGATTTAATTCATTCGTCTGACCTAGGTTCTAAATTTAACTGAAGATATTTAATCTTTTTTTCTTGGGATAACTCAAAATCTAATGATTCTATTCTTCAGAAGGAGGAAAATTTGAATCACCAAAATTGTACTTCTTCCTTTCAAAGGAAAATACCTATAGTCTTCAAGCTTCACAGAAAAGTGTCTTTGACAAGTCCACCAATAATGAACAGGCTTTCTGAAAATTAAACACATTTGTTTCTGCCATGTAATTAGTCTTGTTTATTTTTCATGCAATCCTTAGTTACCTTAGTAACCAAGTGAGGAAGAAATGACAGGACAATGCAAAAAGGCAGAACAGTAGGTGCAATTCTGAACACGTTGGTTCCTACAGGTACGCAATCTCAGACTCTGAAGACATAGTGAAAATGAAACGCTACAGCCACGTTTGTAGGTAGGCTGGTGGCAAAGGGTGCCTGGGGGTGTAAAGAGAAATACCGGTTGATTGAGAGCTGACATAAGAGGAGACCTGGTCTACATAGACCTAACATGCTAGATCATTTCTCAAGCAAAGGCTACCTTCTGCTCCTCAAAAATCTACTGAATATTTTCTGCAGTTAACACCAACCTCAGCAGTGCATCCTGTAAGTATTCTATTCAGCAACTGTACATTTTGAAATTTTACTAAGATGCAGTGCGCTGACTTTGGCTGCTACCAGATGTCCACGCAGCCACTCTATTTCCTCCTCCTCAATAGGACAGAGAGAGAAAATGAAGTGGAAAAGCTTGTGGGTCAAGACAGCTGAAGAACAATCAAAAACTCACCATAAAAGCACAGAAAAAAGAGTTCATATCAGTAACTCTTACTGTCAGACAACACCCAGAAATATTTTAGAGCCACAGTATAAGTTGCTTGGGAAGACAAACTCGGTAACTACAAATCTCTCTGCAGTCTCTCTATTACCCTCATCTTTATCGCTAAGGATGTGGCATGGAAAAACCTTTTTGGTCAGTTTTGCCACCTGTCCCAGCTCTGTCCTTTCCCAACATCTAACCCACACACAGCTTACAGATCTCTAGGATGGATGGGGGTGGACATAAAGCCTTGACCCGGCACAAGCACTTCTCCGACAGCAGCCAAAATACTAGCATGTTACCAACATTGTTCAGCCATAAATGCAAAGCTCAGTCTGATATTGACTGCAATGAAGAGAGTTATCCTGGTGACCTGTACCTAATGTTTCCTGGGTATCAATACCAGGTCCAGTCATCAATAACATCAATGAAGGGACTGAGTGTACCCCCAGCAAGTCTGCTGATGATACAACGCTGAGAGGAGTGGCTGATGCCCCAGAGAGCTATGCTGCTGTCCAGTGAAACCTGGTTGCAGAGTGGGGCAGAGAGGGACCCAGTGAAGCTCAGCTAAGGCAAGCACAAGCTCCTGCACCAAGGGAGGAAAAACCCCAGGCACTAGTACAGGTGAGGGGTTGACCTGCTGGAAAGCAGCTCTGAGAAGGACTTGGGCGTCCTAGTGAACAACAAGCTGACCGTGAGTGTCCTGGGGCCAAGAAGGGAACCTGGGGTGCTTTAGGAAGAGCACTGCCAGCAGGACAAGGGAGGGGATCCTGCCCATCTACTTGGCCCCGGTGAGGCACATCTGGAGTGCTGCGTCCAGTTCTGGGCTCTCTAGTTCAAGAAAGACAAGCAGCTACTGAATAAGGTCCAGCAGAGGTTACAATGAGGGGACTGGAGGAAAGGCTATCTTAACAGCACATACCAAGAGCATGAGGCTAGACTCTTCACTTATGCTCTGGATAAGATCAAGGGGAAACAGGCACAAACTGAAACACAGCAAGTTCATTATGAATAGGAGGAAAGTATTATTTACTTTGAGAGTGGCAAAGCATTCAAACAGGTTGCCCAGAGAGGCTGGAGCGTCCCCATTTCTGAAGATACTTAAAACCCACCCGGAGGAGATCCTGTGCAGCCTGTTCTAGGTGAACCTGCTTTAGGAAGCCGGTTGGACCATTTCTTTCCAGAGGTCCCTTCCAATCCCAACCATTTTGTAATTCCATATGAAAATGCCTAATGGCATTTCAGTTTCCATGCTTTCCTTTAAACCTTAAAATTCAACTCAAGTTTCTACTACAATCTGAAAATATTCAGCATTCCTGAGACATGAAATGTTATTTAGCACTGGTAATTCCTACAAAAAGCATTGCTGCAATGTTTATTCTAATCCTAAAATAAAAATTTAGATCCTCTCTACTACTCTTTCATTACTTAAACCTCTGCAGTATTTGTAATGATTAATTGCAGGGGTTTGCCTGATATTTATCTGCTTAACAGAGGTTAAGGCAATACAGTTGATCTGGAATCTTTGACAGCTTGTCACTCAACTGTCAGTTTTCTGATTCCTGGCAAAATTTGTTTGCTCAAACCTTGACAGATGACAAGACAGTTTGAAGAGCTATGTCTATGGCAAAATGAAGCTCTAATAGGGAAAATACATACTTTTGAATCATTACAGCAAGTATCTGTAAGTGTGCTAATACTGAACATTATATCTGTTGCCATAGGTAACTCAAAACACACAGTTCAGTAACACTTGTCACACACTTTTATCTCATCAAGTGTAATCATCAACTTACCATCATCATAATCGTATCTTCAGCTACAGCTCTTGACAAAGAAATATCCTGCGTTTCTGGAAGACCCATTCATAATCTGAGTTTTTCTCCTGGACTGGGTCATTCCCTCACATTCTTACATGTTTGAATTCAAGAGCAATTTTCTATCTAAGGCATTGCTTTGGAACCACAAACATTGAATACATTTAAGCTGATGTGGAACCTCACTGCTAAAAACAGTTGCGGAGCACAACTCAAGAACTGTAATTAAGGTATCTATGTATGCACCCTCTGAAATCAACCCCCTTGATGACATTTTCTAAAGAGAAAACAGTTTTATCTTAGTATAGTTCCGCTTATAAAACTTAATGTTCGAAGTGGAAAAAATAACTGAAATTGTGACACCCCATTTCTGGGACATGTATTTCTGCCTCTAGAAAATTAAGGGCCTTTTCCAAGAATTAGAACAGGAAGATTATAGAGTAATACATATCAAATCATTTGTTTCTAAATATTCTGAGACAAGCAAGCATTTCAAAATTTTGAAATTTTTACACAGCAAATAGGATTTATCTCAATTATTTATCTAATAGTCCATAGCTTGATGCAATCCTTATCTTAAGTGAAGACAAGATAAGGACATTCAATCCATTGTCTTAGACTATTCTCTTGCTAAAAAAACAAATAAAATTCATATACCTTTGTCACAAAATAACATATTGTGTTATTCTGGTAGTAAGTTAGATCGTATTACTACTTTAAAATATCTAGTAAACATTCAGTTAAAACCTGCTACAACAGTGAACCAAGATTCAATCCATTTCCCCCTAAACTGACACAGAAATAAAACAGTTCTTTTTCTCTACAACAGCAACTATAACCTCTTCGTGAAGCATTCAATCGCACAAAATGCTCCTGGCATGAATATGAAATAAAAACTGAATGAAACCCTCGATTCCTTGCTGGACCTATTTATGAACCACAGAATCCCAGTGTATTAATAATATACTATTGTTGGCTCTTGGTGCTTTTACGATGGCAACATTTCCTTATTTTATTGAAGATCATCTGAAAAAAAGACTTCTCCTGAATATTAATAAGTTGGGACACATTTATCTTTTTCTGGTTTTCATTATCCTCCCTTTAGAATACTTAATCATTAAAATCACAAAGAAAAAAACACCACTCCTTAAGACAGAATAGGTTGGAAAATTTGAAATGTTTATCCCCATCCCTCAGCAGCAGACTTTTCATCCTTTCTTTTCCAAATTGCTAGAGAAGTGAAGCTGAAAATTTTCTCCTGATTGCTCCCAACCCTGGGTCACCCTAACGGCTGGATCCTTGAGACTTTACCCTCTCCTCACCTCCTCCTTAGTTCAACAGTAATATTTTAAAATTAGAGGAAAATAGTCTACTTTCAGAAAAGCATATGAACAGGGGAGCACATAATAAAACACTACCATTGGTCATAATTTGAAAACTAAGTGAAAAAAAATATTGTCTAAATTTCTACTAATGTAAGCAACGTCTGTAAATGAAAATGAATTAATAAAATGAAATTCCAAAATGAAAAATGGAAAATACTACCTTTTCATTTAAATCCTTCATCATAGTCAATAAAGCTAAGAAAGCTTACATGCACAGTGTTAAACCAGGTTTCCCTAATTTTTGACCAGTTAACTTTGCCACTAAAGAACAGATTTGCTTATAAATACATCACACATTCGAAGTATGTCATCACTTCAAGCATTACTGTAATGGTGTAAAGAATCCTACCTTGTTATTATTGCCAACTCTACATAGAGTAGGTATGTTGTAGACCATTAAAATAACCAATATCACCTACCACTCTTAACTCACACAAGAATAATAGCTTGGATTATCAGATGCACAACCTCCCAATACTATTTTAAAGGTCTCCATAGCCATGTCTGCCTGATCTTTCCAAGAGTATGATGAAGTGAAATGTGAAAGAATTCTTTATTTATACTGCCAAATAATCATTGACAGATAACTCAAGTTTTCTCTCTCAATATTATACATAATTACACTGTCATTTTTTGAAGCACAGGTGAAAAATGTAAATGCACATGATATTTTAAAAAGTAAAGTGTGTTAAAGCTTCCTATCTGCTCCATGTGTTTACTGTGGTAGACTAGAAAGTTTTACACTTTCTTTCATCTCTGCTTTAAATCCTTCCTTGTTGCATCCAGCATGGTTAATTAAAAATATATGCGTCACTTAATGCAAATTTTACCATGACAGCTTCTGCCATAGAGCAGAAGCCACACACATGGCAATTATTTGCAATACACAAAGAAATTAACGAGCTTTTATTTTAAGCAAAACAACAAGAGACATATTGATGCAGAAAATTTTAGAAACATCATTAGAAATGCTCTTTAGGAAATATTTCTTAATTCTAAGATTTTTCACTGTGAATGTTTATTTAACATAGTACCTTCCTTTCTCTTTGCACCCTCCAAATCTTACTGAAAATGGCAGCTAGCCATTTGAACCACAAGCTGTCAGCCTTCAGTCTTGCTTGGCAATCATGAGTTTAAGGACACCAGAATTTAGAGCACTACAGCATAAATGTATTAATGAACTTCTTGCACATGACTTAAAAGAACAAGTATATTGTTTCAATCATACAACCAGTGTTTTGATCGGCACAATTCAAGTCCCTGCCATGACTGTGTTGCAGTTACAGTTAGGTCTATGCTTACAAGAACAGGAATCATGTATGCAATCCCCTGGTCATAAAAGACATAAGCAGAGGTAAATGAATCCCTTGAACAGAAATGTGTTTATAATATTCTTTAAAAGCTCACACTAATTACAGATACTCTCCACCAGAGTGTTGGAAGAGTATACTTTGAGAAGATAAAAGAAGATTTAATACTTGTGGGCCTGAGAACATGAAACATCAGAAAATGTCTGGGTTTCGTGAAGCTTCATTGTTTAATACTGATAACTTCAAGTGGATTAACTACTACATATTTATAGAATACTTTAGAAATTCAGATAATTATCTAAGAGCTAGGTATTTATAATTCAAAGCTTTCTGGCCAATAAGCTGAAGACAAGATATTGTCCTTTAAAAAAAAATCAGATGCATTATAAAAAAGATTTTCAAAATTACTGGACTTCAGTTCCTGGAAGGAAGATCTTAATTTTTTTTCATTGCCAGAAACATCATTTAATTATTTTTTTACTTACATAAAATAGTATATTTAAAGAGACACACTTAGCAGACTTTGGCCTAATCAGAATAAGCTAAATTTGATAAAAATATTTTTTAACAACCTGTTAAAGTGCATCAGGGGAACAACATCAAATAAATCTCAGTTTACTACTGAGATTTACTCACAAAATTACAGTTTTATCTATATACAAAATAAAAGAGTAATGAACAATGTAATAGTTTCTTCTAAGATCAGAATACCAACCATTAGAGTAGATTAAGAATTCCTGTATCTATCCCATCAGCATAAAAATAATTGCCTCCCATTACAATTTTATAATCGCAAACACTCCGAATCCAGAGAAATGAGTTTAACAATTTCCTCAAACTCCAGAAGCACCTACTCACATAATTTGCCTTTGACTTTTCCTTTGTCAGATACTTAAAAATACAGTAAAATAATCAAATACATTCTGATTTTCAATTCCACCAAGCTGCAATTAAGGGTTCTATTTTTTCACATTTAAAAGTTGTATATTTAAGAGCACCTGAGTCCCCTATCATTTCTTCTCATGTCAATGTCCTTACAAAGCAGACTGTCAGCCACAAAGACCACAAATTTTCCAGCACCCATCCTTTCTAACATTTAGCTGGTCTCCGTAAGTTACCTCCACTCATTCCTATATTTCAAGGAAAATATTTTTGAAAACCTCAGATGAAAAGAGCGGTTCAGTCAGAAAAATAACTGGGGAAGGTGGGAGGCAGTGGGCAGGGAGAGACAGAGTAGGAGGGCTTGTCTGACACTATTGTTACCTTCATTAATAGCATGATCTGTACACAGATAAACTACCACTGCCCACATCTCAGAAACTTATGAAGACTTTCCTAAAAGGCTTCCTTATTAAAGAATACCTCTCACTTCCTTTTAAATTATAATTGTTATACAAGCAATTCTGGGTTTTGCAAGGGTTTTCGTTGTCTGTTTCTTGAATTTGCCATTACTACAAAAGATTATTTTTCCTCTTCAGGCACTTGCACATATACAAATATAGCACAAAGAATCAACCATTTCCTCTGTCAGAAGTGTTATTCCTCCCACCATAAAGTAATAAAGTAAATCAGCAACATAATAGATTTATGTAAAAGAAACTAGATACTGCCCCCATAAAAACCTTTGTTTACTGAAAACAATGTAATCAACTACCAGTTGATTATATGAAAGGAGAGTTTTCAGAGTTGCTCATTTGTTTAGTTTTTTTCATGCCCTTTACAATCATATTTTTAGCAAACAAATTCTCCCATATACTGCAGTATCACTGAACATTCCATAAGATGTTTGCATTCTCCCATCTTAGTGATCCATTGAAAACATCACTATCCTCTGCTTACTAGCCTTAAAATTACACAAGAAATTTCACATCCATTTGCCTTTATCTTAAACAGCCCTCCTCTGAACTGCCAGATTAACTATTCAGAA
>WBMY01013061.1:76113-87903 GCA_013397315.1 Donacobius atricapilla
AAATTTATTAATTAAAAACAAATTAGATGGTTGAGGAAAACAAAGTATTATATTTCATTGAATCTGATGAGCAAATCACCTTTGAAAAATTCATCTATCAAATCGCACACATCTCCCACCTACAATCACTTTCTTTTTTGGAACAGTACTAGTTGCAGCAGGATTTTTTTCTATCCCTTACATTACTGCAACTCATGCTCAAAATAAATTTTAAAATACTGATTTCCCCATTTCCAACTATATTCATATTGCAAATTGGTGTTCCCCCTTCTCAATCAATCACTAAAACCCTTTAGTTATATTTTGCGGCGCAAGACTAATGAGCGGATGACTGGTTATCAAGCCTGGTATAGAAAAGCAGTGGATGAGAACAAGCCACATCAGTTATCTACACGAGCTATTTTCTGGTTTATTAAATCATTAAAAATTTCTAGTTGAGCTTAAAAATTCAGACGTGAATGATAGGTCTCTGTATCATCAAACTATGTGCAGAATGTATTCATGATGTATTACAGTTGAAAGCATAATGAATGCATGGCACTTTTTTATTTAGTATCTACTGCCTTTCACCATTTTAGAAGTTCAGATAAATACTTGTACTTTAAATTCTTCCACATTTATTATACTTTTATGCAGTAAACCTACTTCATATCGTAGCCAATATGACAGGATAGTCTTAAATATTAAAAGGACGAAATGGTCAAAGTAGCCAATGCAGACAGCACATGTGTAACCTGGTATTTGCCAAGACCAAACACAATCAGAGACTTAAAATGCAAAAGCATTTTTAAAAATTAAATTAAAAAAAAAATAGATGTTTCTGATATGTAACAGTTAATTTATAGCATCTTAAGAACCCAAGTTAATAAGATGAGATCAATACTCAAATTTGCAATATCTGGAAAATTTCTGACTTGACTTGGTAGGCTCAGAGCTTAATGCACTATAAAATCCAGGCAGATTTAAGATAAGAATTTAAGATAACAGCACCATTAACCACACAAAGGGTTTTTTGTGTGAAAAACAATTCTTTCCCTTCAGAACAGTAAAGAAAGACTTAAACATAAAATAAAAGCAAGTAATTTAGAACACATGCTAGCATATCAAGTGCAGGATTTCTTTCAATTCATTATCAGACCTACTGCTTTCCATTTTAATTTCTCTCCTTTTTTTAATAAATAATTTTATGATGTTTATTAGCATCCATTTTCAAAGTTAAGGGAACTTCTAAATTATGAGTATTTGCCAGCTCAAAGATATAGCTTACATAAGTACAAAAGCAGGTCAAAACAAATATTTGAAGAAACTTTTCAAAGAGGAACACTACGCACCACAAGAGAATCAACAACCACATGGCCTTGACATGGAATACCATTAAATACCCCTCAAATTTCACCATCCCGATAACTGTTTTATCATTACAAAGCACACTACCACGGTAAAAAAAAAAAAATATTGAGAAGCAAATGCAACTGTATTTTGTGTAGCAACAAAAAGAGTTCCTTCCATACTGACAGAACTTCCTAAAGCTCAGTATTTGCCATTTTATTTCTCCACCATCCCTTCCTCCCCTATGATTTCCATTCTCTCTTTTTCTTATTCCTACCTTTTGTTTTTCCTTTTCTTCTTCCCCTCTCTTACTATGCATGTCTGTTCTGTCATCTGCTCTCATTTGTTACTTTCTTCCAGCTGGCAGCACACAAACCCCGGGGCCAAGGTCCCATTTAGCCATGTCTGAGAATGTCAAGCAGTTCTGGCTATGAAAGCCAGCTACCACCTGGGAGGGGACAGAGCGGCTGTAAGTCCACCAGAAAAGCCTGCCCAATGAAAGTCAGCCTTCCAGCCTGTAATTATAACCCTTCATACACAGACACTGGGGTCTCGGAAAACGTCGAAGCTTTCCTTTTTCCCACACCTCCCCTCTCATTCACTCTCAGCACTCTGGCAAATAGCTAAAAAACTGAAGGGGTAGTCGGCACTTTGGTACACCTCAAGGGTCTTATCTAACTGCCTGAATGACATCCTCTTGCAAACAGATGCCTCTCCAACTGTGAAAGAGTACTCAAAAATGTGGAGCTGTTTTTTTCACTGAAGCAGAGAATGCTCAAGCAGGCTTATTAAGATATACTGCAGTGCATTTTCTAAAGTCAGTTTGCAGCCCTTTTTTGCAGTTGCAAATGCCATCCGTATGCTGGAAATACAATCACTGGTGTACTCACTGTTAACAAAACACAGAGTTCAATACCTCTTTTAAATTTATTAAAATTATGTTAGAACAGTCATTTCAACTGAATCCTTGAATATGTGTACAGGCTACACATATTGCTAATGCTGTCATCATGGGAAATATATAGACACATTCATCTCACTGTAACAGACACCATTTCATCAGTTACACACCCTATGTCACTCATGTGAAACAGAGGTACGCTGACATTAGTCAGTACATAAACAGCAGACACATCAAAAGGGTATGTTTGCAGATCAAAAGGATCTTCATCTTTTTATCTAGAGTATTTCTGTAGTGACAAACTCCAACATTATTTTTGCCACATTTAAAATTTCACGGAATATTTAACAATAGCTTGGAATCTTTAACAATAAGCTCTGCATTCCATTACAGGACCGGACTTTGTGCAAATGTATTGCAGCAACAATAAGGCAAGCACACTGTGCCAGCTCAGTGGTTTTACGGAGAGAAAAAATCCAACCAACCAAAACAAACACACACACAGAGAAAAGCTCAAATAAAAACAAACAAAAATCATACCAAAACAAACAAAACCAAAACATCCACCAGAAAGCCCCAACATACAAAACACTAAAATCAGTAGGATACAACACGGGTTTTGTGTTGGAGCCTTTGTTAAATTATGTCCTCAAATACTCCAAAATACATGACGAGCTGTTATTATTCATTCTGGAACTGAGCTCTACCAAACAAGCATCACAATGTCCTGTGACACAAATCTGTCTTGTCTATAAAATCAATTGTATCACTGATACAGAAATCTTATTGAAGCAAGCACCTAAGGTATCCAACACACACAGAGCTGTACTTTCAGCATTAGCTAAACAAGAGCTGGCATGGGACACACTCTGGTTTTTGCTAGAAGAACTGAAATTGGAAACATTTATAATTTTACATATAGGAAGGAGCCTTACGAATAAAAGCAAACCCAGTGGGCACAGCAGAACATCACTCAAGAGATCCAAAATAATGCATCGGCCCAAATTAATACATCAAATTACTCTCTCAAACTGTGATACATTTATCAGATACCTCAAAAGAGTTCAAGACACTGTAGCATGAACCTAACAGGGGAAGCACTCCATACTCTTTTCAAAAGACTACAAAATTAAACAGCTGTCAGTATGCAAACTAATTCTGAACTCATGTAGTAAGTAAAACAATATATTCTTATATAACTAATGAATGACTCCATACATTACAATACAAAACATTCAAATGACATTATGGCAAGTTTTGTGCTATGTAGTGAACTGGAGTAGAAAAATTACCATTTTGAATTAAGTTTCTATTGTTCCTCTACCACAGCAATGCTTTCATAAAGTAAATTATGTAACAAGCCTTATACCAAAATACAAGACAACTACTGTCTTCAAAAAAATCTTGAATGTATTAATAGTAATTATGACTATTAGATGGCTCTGACTCAGAACTTCACCAATTTCCTCTTCCATCAAGCCGCATTAGCTAAAACACATTCAATTTGATATTTCCCTCTCCAATTGCAACACTACAAATATAAGGAACCATTGATTTTGGATTTTGATGGTCATGGAAATCTCTTTGTTAATTTGTTTTCAATGAACAGAAATATTTGACTCAGATCTTTCTAGCAATTTATTAGCTAAAAAGGATGAGTGAATGACTTTCTTATTCTTTCTTAGGTCTGATGTCTTGATAGATCTGCATTTATGTCATAAAAATATTCATCTACCTTTTATCACAGAAGTGTCTGGGTTGGAAGGGACCTCTGGAAATCCTCCAGTCTAACCCCCCAGCCATGGCAGGGCCACCTGAAGTACATGACAAAGGAACGTGTTCAGGTAGGGTTGGAATGTCTTCAGAAGGGGAGACTCCACACCCTCCCTTGACAGCTCCGCCACCCTCAGTGTAAAGACATCTTTCCAAAAGTTGAAGTAGAAATTCTTGTGCTTTAATTTAGGGCCATGCTCCTCGTCTTGTCACTAGGCACCACCAGAAAGAGTCTGGCACCATCCTCCTGGCATTCACCTGTGTAATATTTGTATGTATATATTACTTAGCCATATTTTTCTGAGCTTTTCATGTAGCTAAATCTCTCAAATGCTAACTTTCCCAGACTTGCTCAGAGAATTTCAGTGTTACCACTAAAAGTTGTTTAAAATTTTAAGACTAAAAAGAGTTATTTCGTTTTGTAGTGGGAAAAAAAACTGCTAGCCCAAACAAAGAAGGTCCATTTATTTATAAAATCTTTTTGGTGTCTTTTTGTCATTGTTGTATGGTAGTAGGTAAGCAAGAACTAAAAAAATTATGAAGTAGCTGTAGAAAGAGTCCATATTGATGCAAAGAAAAAATTAAAGTTTAAAAAAAAAAAAAAGCCCATCTCCTACAGACAGGTTTTGTGGTTTTGCACTACTTTTACTCAAATAGTTGCAAATCCAGACACGGTATAGAATGTAGGAAGACATTCTTATTTTGGCTAGGGTTTTACTTTTGGCCAGTTAGAACATTAAGCTTTCAGAAGATAAACACATCACCTCAAGCTACATGTTACATGATAAATCTGTTAGAGAACAAAAACCATAGGCAAAATGTAACAGAGTCTTAAATTTTTAGGTCAAAGTGATTACTAGGAGGACTCAGATGGCACTGCAGCTGAAGCTTTATTATATTTTACTGCTCACAGGAACATTAAAAGTGGCATTTTACTTAATAATAAAAACAACAGAAATAACAAAGGAAAGAACTAGCAAATGCATAATAAATTCATTCCCATTTGTCTAGATTGCAGCAGGATGAAAACAATAACCTTCTCTCTGAATACAAAAACATATTCTGAATTTTTCTGTGTGGATTTGTAATTATTTTTCATCTCAGAGATTAAAAGAACAAACCGAGCTAAATATGGTTTTTCTCTAAAAGATATTTGAATATTAGTTACTCACTACAATTATTGTGTATTATTTTGATTTTAAACCACATGGTCACTTGAAAGGGAAGACTCTAAGATCAATTAATGTAAGTGTAAAGCTTGAGAAGCAGCATGAAAGCTGAAATCAAGAAGAAAAGGCTTGTCATTAAAGTACAGAATGAGCTCAGAACACTGGGTTGGGTTTTTTCCATAGTAACAGGACAAATATTACAGAGCTGCACAGGATATTTCAATTTTGCTTAGTCAATATAGAACGATGTAAAACTTCTCCAGCTGATAAAACTTCTGGAGTATTTGTTAACTATGGGGTTTTTTTAAATTTATTTTCAGTTATCAAATAAGACTATGCACCTTTTTACTCTCTGAAATACCTGGCAACATACACACAGTAACACTTTCAGATTTAACAAAAACCACAAAACATTCCCATTAAGACAAAAATACCTATATTCTACTCTTGCTAGATTCCACCTGCACTGCTGCATCCAGCGCTGAGGTCCCATCACAGGAAGGACATGCACGTCTTGGAGTGAGTCCAGAGGAGGGATCAGAGGGATGCTCAGAGGGATGGAGCACCTCTGCTACCAGAGAAGGCTGAGAGAAATCAGGATTGCCCATCATAGAAAACAAAGGGCTTTGGGGTGACTTCTACCCGAAGGGTAGAAAGCTGAACAGAGACTATTTAGAAGAACATGGTATGACAGGACAAGAGGGAATACCTTAAAAAAAAGAGTAGGTTTTGATGAGGTATTAGGAAGAAATTCTTTACTGTGAGGCTGGTGAGGTCCTGGCACACGCTGCCCAGAGCAGTTGTGGCTACCCCAGCCCTGGAAGCGTTCAAGGCCAGGTTGGATGGGGCTTGGAGCAGCCTGGTCTGGTGAAAGGTGTCCCTGTCCATGGCCAGGAATTTGAAACAGGTGACTTGTAAGCCCCCTTCCCACAGAAACCATTCTCTGATTCCACAGGGAAAAGAAAGAGAAAAGGAGACGGGGAAGGAGGAGAGAAGAGGGAAGGGAGGGGNTATAAATTTCAAAACTTATCCTCAGTCATCAAAATGAAACACCATTGAAGAATTCATCGGTAAGACCAGGCTAGAAACAGAAAACCCAAGCCCTGAACATTTTACTTCTAACAGGAGTCTTTTGGAGATTTTTTTCGGCTGTGAAGTCCATGCCAGCATTACATAGCAAAGCACCTTCAATTGGCCTGAAGAAATGGGAAATAAAACTCTTCCCTCTCCCCTTCAGTTTCCATCCTCGCTCATTCACCGTAGATCAAAGGGAATCAGCGCAACCTGACACACAAGGCCTATTCCCCTCGGTGATTCGGCAGGTGCTGAGGCCAGACAGAAAGCCTCTTTTCCATAGCCCTTACCTTGTTTGATGGCTGGTTACTTTTGATCTGACACTGCCCTCACACTAGTAATGACTTCCCCCTCGCAGAACCCACCTCACATCTGTCACATGGAATAAAGGGTATCACACTGCGCCCTGACAAGGCCTATGGCCATGAGATGGGCTGCCAGCAAGAGGCTCCCCAGCTCCCACCATTTCAAATTCAGCTCCCTTTGTTCTGCTGGGTACTGGGGCCAGGACACCAGCGACAACAGAAAGGATTATACACCAGCTGTGAAGCTGAGCCTTCATGAATTTGTATCTTTTCATCTCAGCTTCATCGTATCCCTAAATGCAGTGAACTTCATGGTGGTTACTACAAAATACAGAACCAACAAGTGTGATGGAAAGTTGGTTTAAATCCTCTTTCCCTGCAAAATAAAAACCAGCAAACGTCCTCTTGTTAAACTGAGAGGCACATTTTTCCCCCTAAGTACTATTATTAAAGTTTTCCAACTGATGTTCGAGGAAGTCATGAAAGGCCAGCTGGTTCATACCACTGGAAGGGCAGAGGTGAGAGGAGCATTTTTATTTTACTGACAGAAAGTGTCTGAGAGTTAAATAAGCAAGTTCTTTATATCTACGTTTTCCTTGCAACAGGGTGTTTTAACAGCAGGTAAAGAAAAGTAGAGTAGGACTTTAAATTAGATCATGTTACTTGGAGAACATACAAAAGAAAAAAGCATACAAGTTTTTACATACTACACAATAATAATATAAATTTTCATTTAGCTTTGTAATTACATATGCTATTATTGTTCAAATTTCAGTGTAGTATATATTTGAAAGACATACCATCTTTTTGGGTCTGGAAGTCCAGTTAAAGAATTGAAACTCATATCTCACAAAGGACACAATCATAATTTTCCACTCCTTTATAAGCACAGATTTGCATGGCATGTGTCAGAGACTAATATTAGAGATTACACATTTAATGCCCTAAATAAGAAGTTCCTGACTTCCAGAGAGTGTTGCATGATCATTCTTCAAAATCAATAGGAACAGAGCATATCAAAAGTATTTGGAGCATATTAAAAGCTTTTTGAAATAACTTTTTGAAGACCTAAGTGTTAGTATATGAACTTGATTATGTAAACTGCTTAACTTCCAAAACTGAAATCAGATATTCTAAAGAGTTGCAGATCCAATTAACACTTACACAATTCAGAAATCAGTAGCTCCAGTCACTATTAATATCAAACCAAGTTTAATTTTTCCCATTATTGTCTCTCAAAAGTAAGACTCAAACTCCAGAAGCTAGCTGGCCTGTTTTGAGGCCTGCTGAACTTCTCATGGCAAGGTAATTATGCACAGCAACAGAGCATCGTAACTTGATGGCATTCCCACATGCATCCTGGAATAATCCTGAAATGGTGAGAAATAATACATAGAAAATGAGGTCTCTCATTTTCAGCCCTTTTCCATAAAAGAACAAACCAAGCTAAATATGGTTTTTCTCTAAAAGATATTTGAATACTAGTTACTCACTACAATTATTGTGTATTATTTTGATTTTAAACCACATGGTCACTTGAAAGGGAAGATCAATTAATGTAAGTGTAAAGCTTGAGAAGCAGCATGAAAGCTGAAATCAAGAAGAAAAGGCTTGTCATTAAAGTACAGAATGAGCTCAGAACACTGGGTTGGGTTTTTTCCATAGCAACAGGACAAATATAACAGAGCTGCACAGGACATTTCAATTTTGCTTAGTCAATATATTCTTCCATCAAGAAACTCCAGGTCACTATATTAGTAAATCAGGAAGATTTACTCAAGTCCATCCTTGCAAGGTCACACAAAAACCGTAACAATTACAAGAAGTCACAAAACCAGACAGATTTGTCAAAATGTGTGCAAGGTACTAATTGGGAACATCAAAGCACTGCAACTTCTCTTTAAGGAACACTGCACTGTATTTAAAGAAGCTGGCTACCTTAAGAAAACCCATGATTTTCATAGTTATAGAACTGGTTTCTTGACAAAATTCGGCTTTTTCAAATAAAACAATCACATTTTGTCTGACAATTTAGTACTATATGTCAGTGTCTATCCCTACATCATCTTTGTTCCAAATGGGTTTTTATTTAAACTACAAATGGCTTACGAGATCAATATAATGGGTAAAAAAATAGACCTTGAAAAATAGAATAAAATAATATAGGGAGGACAAGTATACAAAATTGTGAACATTAAACTGGAACAGATCTCTCTCTGATTTTAACTGAAATACAAAGCTTCAGGATTTGAAAAAAAACCATAAGGATGACAAAACCATTGGAAATACCTAAGGAAAAGAAGACAAGAAGTATCTTAAATATTTCTTGGCTTATCTGAACAGAAAAAACCAAAATGCACATGATTAAAACTGATGAGATATCTTTGCATATGGCAGCTTATGTGCAGCTTTAAATAATAGCCTAAATAATAAATACTTCAACTGTTCTGGAATTAAAATAACAAACCTCAGGCAAAGGAAAAAAGAACAAAACTAAAGTTTAGCAATCTTGAAAGACAATTAAAGCAATACTTAGAAAGTATTAATACTTAGAAAGAAAATAAAACAATATTTAGAAAGACAGCAGATATTTAGATCTAGACGCTTTTCCAGAAACAGCTTAAAAGTTGATTGAAATCGTAAGTTTAATGGAAAAGATTACCAGCTGCAAGGAGCAGCAACACATCTCTCTGTATGAGAGGGTATGAAGGGGAAAGGAAAAAAACCACAACCCAACACCCGCCCCCCCCCTATCCCTGCAGAAAGGTATGACTGACTCTGGAGGTCACATCTTATACTGAGTAACCGGTGTGTGCAGAGCAGATCTTACTACCAACTAGGGGTGATACCCCCTATCTCAGGCATTGCTGCTAGGAATTTCTCTTCCCTGTTGATGGAAGTCTTAACACCCATTCTGATGCAAAACAACCACCCTTTGAAACCTTGTTTATTTTTACTGGGTGAGGACGCTAGTGTTAATGGTACCAGAGAGATAAAACTAAACAAACTGACCTTGAACAAATCAGCATCAGCAAGTGAAAACTGAAAATAAACTGTGAAAGTACATAAGGCAAAGACAAAAGTGCTCAACAGAAAGAATGCTCCAGGGGGGGAAAAAAAATCACTTCAGTCAACTTAAAAGGATTGCAATAACACTGAATAACAACAAGGTGAAAATTATGGGGTTGCATCATAATTGTAATCTACTACCTGAATTTGAAAAGGAATTATGGTCTGCAAAGACAGAAGCCCTTTGCCTCCTTCAAACAGTTTGCAAGAGAGAATTAAAAAAAAATCTAAAATCTTTGTACGACAAATAATAACTTTCAGTAAATATTTTCAATGCCACTTGCACTATATAGAAAAAAGAGTTAGTTACTAAATGACATGCTATTTGTATAACAGCTAGATTAGACTCAATAACAAGGATAAAACCTTTGCAAAATCACTTAGATTTCAGAGAACAAGTGGTAAAGAAAAGATGTGGCTATACAAAAATATAATTTCATGTAGAATGAAAAAAAACCCCCATCTTTAATATAACAGCTTTTGTTTTTAATTAAGCTCAGCATTTAATGCCACTACTGTTAAACCAAAATTCTCAATCAACGGAAGAGTCCAATTTTTTCAGTTATCTGAAGTTTTGGAATTCTATTTTTCTTTGCTTGACTGGAGAGCAGGGACAATTTTCAAATCATAAAGACTCTAAAACCATTCCACAGACCAACTTTGATTACGACAACAAATAAATAGTTCCCCTGACATAGACAATATTTAAGTAGAAGAAAATTGCACCTTTCCTGCCCTCACACCACACCATCCCCTGAAGCACTCCACAGTGGTCAGAAAAAGCACATTCTTAATAACAGGAGTAGAATATTAAGGTTGAATTGTCAGCCTCTATCCATCAGAACTCCTCACACATTGCAAATGAGTTGTGCGACTCACAAATAATATCAGGTACTGTGCCATTGAAAAAAAAATTGACATAGGAGAGGTCTTCACGTTACACAGATGCATATAATTTACCCCAACTAACTTCAAATATAAATATTTTATAAATTGATATTTAAATTATTTACATAATATTAAGTTACTGCTTAGGAGGAAAACAAACAACAAAATGCATATGGCATAACAAAATACCTTTAAATGTAACAGTAATTCAAGAGCTGTACAAAGAGCAGCTACAGGATAGTGAGTAATTTAAAACTTCCCCATCTGTGTAATTCATCTTTAAATAGTCAAAGTACTGATTTAGGCTCGTAAATTCACATAGTTTCAAAACTGACTGATAAAGACTTTTGTTTCAGCTGATAAAAATCAGTGTTAATATAAAATATTTGATTTCATCAAGGCACTGGAATACGTATCAGTTCAGTGGTAAGTTCACAAATTTATAAATGGTGCACTGTAACTGAGTAGACCAACTGTCTGCTAGTCATTTCTTAGTCTTTACTCTGCTGAACACATTCATCGTTTTTTAGGTTTTTTTTAACCACTGAAATCCACTGGTAAATGCTTATAAAATAGTAGCATAGAATAAAACATGAAAATATCTGTGAGAATTTAGACCTGAAATTTATATGACTGAAGTCTACCTGTGGCAAAAGCACTCCAGCTCAGCAGTGAAATCATTTTACACCTTGTGCTGTACAGCTGTATGAAATTTCACTGCTAAAGATGAATACAAAACCATTTTTCACTATTCCTGTCAGCAGACTCAATGTCTGAGGACGTGATTTCCTCCTCCTTTTATTTTGAGGAACCTATACACCATGGAACATGTTCAAGAAATAATTCTCCCAAGTTAGTCTGATGTTCATAATCTATTCCTTTTATTCCACACTCATCTATTACTTTAGCAATCTTTTATTTTAAAGACAAAATGTCTTGGGTTGATATATGTAACCAAAAATGTGTATTCTATTTTCCATCCGTTGAATCCAGCTGGGGAGGTGTTTTTAACTCTTGTATAACCCATTCCTCATTAACTCCAGAGGAGAGGGGGGCAGGTGCCTTCTATTATGGGTCAGCTGTTAAAACCAGGTGGGGCAGTGTTCTTTATCTCTTCCATGACCCATCCTCCCTCCAGGGGATATCTGCTGTTAATGGGCCATTAAGGCTCACCACATGATTGATAACATTACATCATCCCATTGTGAGATGCTCCACCCAGGGGGAGGAGCCAAGCATTGTCCCTACCTAGATAAAGTCTGTAATTCAGAACACCAGGACA
>WBMY01013062.1:9254-20527 GCA_013397315.1 Donacobius atricapilla
CACTGTGCAGTGAACCTTCACTCCCAGTTCACTGGAGTGAGCTCCACACTGTTTGCAGAAGTTGTGTGCAGGTTCAGATCAGCCCTTTTTCTGTAGAATTTCTTTTCTCTTGTATTTCTTATTTTTATATTATTAGTCTGATGATATCTGTATGCATATTGAGGTAGAATTATCAAGTCTTTTCTTCTTTCCCTTTTTCGCTGTCTGTTTCCTTATGTTTGTGAAAGTATGTATGTATATATGCATATATAAATACAGATTCTTATCACTTTGTCATTCTTTATGGATAAAAAAGCTTATTTCATGGTCAAATCAGGAATTTCTGCATATGAAATTGTTATCTGACTGACTTCAACATAAAAGATATTATGAAAATGTTCCTTAAATATATACATTTTCCATATAAAAGCATATTAGGTTTTAATTAATATTTTCAGGAAATATATTCTGGAGTTACTTACTTCCTCATGTCTAAATAATAAAAGCTAATGTACCTAAGTCTTAAGAGGGGGGTTGAGATCAGTCCTTGTCTTCTTTCTGTATTACATCCTTTTAGCAATGTTAACATGCGCAGTTCTGCTGCTTCTGTTAGTAGTTCTTCACATTCTGTGATAAAAAATAGTGGGCTTCTGGGTGTTTACTTAGCAGAAGTCCTGGTTCCTTGTGTGACCATTGTCTCAAGAATCCTTACTACAACAGTGATGTCTTAGATAAGGTGTGTTAGTTTATCCAAATGTGACGCTTAGAAACTGGTTTCAAAACATGAATGAAGTTTTTCTAATATGTCCTATGGAGTTCAGAGAAACTGTACACAGAGTAAAGGATCTCAGTGGAACAGTAAACAGAACAGTAGTCAGAGAAAAACAGAGAGATAAGGTCCTCCACTGTGCCCAATGAAAGTATTCCAAAGCTCATTGCTACCAGAGGGAACCAGCACTGGATGAACAAGATATTTTATTCTCCGTATGTTTATTCATTGTCTTCTCAAATAGACTTGCTACAGTGGATGTGTAAGATATAATGTGGATATTGCTGTTCTGTAAATAGAAATGAATTTCAGTCATTTTACTCAAGTTTCTCTGATGTGGGCAACTTGCATTCAATTCCTGCTGCTTCGGCTGTGTGACTTTTTCTATTGCTATACTATATAATCACTCTGTATGCGGAGCCATGTAGGTTGCAAATGATGTGTCTACTGTCTTAGCTTTGCAATCATTTTAGTTGCCACAGCTCTCTTTCTTTTTTTTCCTGGAGGCATGAGGACATTTTAGAGGGATCAACTGACACTGATTTTGTATATCTAAAGAAATAATTCATGCAAATTGAGCATTACTCCAACAGCATGACAGTGCTTATCTATGATTTGATTTGCAATCTGTCCTTTCTTCTTTTCACCTAAGAAGTGATGTTTAAAAAGAGGAATTCTACAGGTTATAGGATTTATACATTTTAATGAGTACTTCTATAGAAAGCAAAAAAACCAAGCATAAAAATATTTCCCAGAGAAGATTTTTTTTGTCTCTATTTGTTTCATTAATCTACTTGACTTGTGGTGTCATTGAGGTCTTGGAGAAAGAAATTATCTCTTATGACAGAAGAGAGAAGAGCAATTACTCTATACGATTCCTTCCCTGTGCTAATGCAAACACTTATTTTCCAGGGTATCAGATTCAGCAAGGAGGTGTTATAGTAATTTAAAGTCAAGCAACAGGGGAACAATGTGTGTAATACCTGGCATTATTTCTATGCCATTGATTAGAGTAGCTTGCTATACAGAGACAACAAAATAGAGATGAGAAGGAGCCTATTGCTGTCTTGAATGGGCATGGAGACTAACCCTTGGTTTTTCCTACTTCATATCAAGAAATATGAAGGAAAATATACATATCAGGAAATACATCATTTTTATGATTGAGAAGTGTTTTATGTCTGCTTCATCCCCTTGGCCCAGCTTTTTCTAGAGAGTCAAGCAGGTTCTCCACAGACTTTAGAAGTGTGCTGGATAGAAATAAATTAAAAACTGAGCACTTTTTCTAGTCAAAATATAATGACAAAGACAAGTAGCTGGGCTCTGTGCCATAGTCCTCTACATGTTTGTAGACTGGTATAAACTAATTCTTGTGCAAGTAGTACCTGTTGCCCACATAAATTTCCCATATCTCTTAGATAATGCCTTTTTAACTCTTGTGAGTAATTAAAATTTCTGGTTTCCCATAAAGGTGAAATGTATCATGTATATTGGTTAGCATCCAGGATTTAGAAAAATCTGTATAAATTCAAGCACTATATTTTAGACACCCTTTTTGAAATTATCAGGAGCTGTTACTTTGGAACTCTTTTATCTATTCCTGTAACCTTTGTATTATATGAAAGCAATACAGAATAAGCAAAACTGGTCATATGGAAATTGTGCCTGTTACCAGTTTCTATATTTTATGGATTAGCCCAATGTTCTTTATGAATACTTCATATCCCTTCAGTAAATTTGGAACATTTTACAGTACAAAATCATGCAGAGAAGGAACACATAGCTAAATTTTTCAATTATATTGACATGATCAGTCATTTGTTAGGACTATCAAAGATTGTTTAGCTACTTAATTTAATGAACAAAGGAGCTACTTGAGGAGGAGGAGTTTATATCTTTGTAATGAATTTGCTTAACTTCCTCTGAAAAAAAAAGGGAAAAAATTTCATAACTTATTAGCTCCAGGAACTTGCTCATCATATTTGATTGAGTTTTATTGGCATTCATTTATTGTATTATACCACAATTTGTTTTCAGGCAGCACATACATGGATATTAAAAAAAAAATTGATGCTATGCCCAGGTAAATCAGTACTCTTATTAAATGTTTTTAATGTCACACAAAGATAGAAATGCTATTGTTCTGTGTCCTCCAGAAATACATACATAAGTGTGATACAAAAATTTTTAATTTAATAAAGCAAAACTGGGAACCATAGGTATGTTCCCCTTGCTTTTTCTTACAGTCTTATCATGTATCAAATCAGTTCAGGCAATGCATTTTTGTTTAAAGGGCAACTTCAATGAAGACTGAGACTTGATAGTGATTCTTAATTGATTCCTCATTGTCAATGTATGTGAAATTTTTTTACATATTTGAAATCCACAGTAAGGAAAAGGTTTAGACATTGGGGTTTTTGGAATTTCTCAGCCAAAACTTGCTGCTTGATCACATACTCAATATGGGGGAAATATGTCCTTTGTCTTTAAAAATTAGATGTTGAAGGATTTTTGTCAAGACTATCACCATAACAATTAATCAGTGCAGACTATAGAAGTCAACAGTTTGTCTTTCTTTTTTTTTNNTTTTTTTTTTTTTTTTTTTTTTTTTTTTTTTTTTTTTTTTTTTTTTTTTTGCCATGGACCTAGAGGTTTGGCTCAAATTATATGGGCCATGAGATCCTGTTCATCACAACAGAAACTAAAACTGTGTCATCTTCCAATTGCTGATTTCACCCTGTAGAGACATCTGAGATGTGGGATTGTGTCCTGCCAGAGTCCTTTTGACCTGGTGGGTAAAAGACCTCTACATGTGCTCTCCCAAGAAAAAATCCTTATGAAGAGTTGTTCAAAGATATGTTAATCTTTTCCTGCAGGTATACTTCAGTAGGGACACCATTGTAGCAGTATAAACAGCCTTGAATAAAATTTTGTTAAGCTGACTAGAATATAAATGCATCATATTTTTTTGTATTAAAAAGTGGTGTATTCTTAGTTCTCACTTTTATGAGGACAGTATGAAATTTTCCATCTAATTTGATCTTGAAAGAAAAAAAAAATTAAGATGTGTATTAACTGCATGTTTACTAGCTATGAAATTTGGATTTAGCAGGTTTCACAAATTATACAAAAGCAATATAGAAAATGATCTTGTACTACAGTTTTAGTTTTAAAACCATGATTTCTTAACACCAACAAGTTTGGGGGGTTTTAGTTTATGTGTAACAGTTATCGCAAAGTCTTTAATTCATTAGTTCCAAAATTTCAGCAAAAAAAGTTATTTCTTAATAGAGTCTAACTGAATTTTACACTTAATCTATTTATCATTACAAGTACCTTAGCAACTGTTTACTACAGTATTGCCTTCTAAGAAAAGTGGTTGAAATTACTGAAATATCTTTAGTACCCCATTCTGTAAAAGAAATACTGAACATCAGATTCATTCTAGCTCTGCTGAACAAGAGTTAAGAATTTTAAGACATTTGTTTGCCATTGATGGAATTAATTCAGGCTCTTAAAGTGAGTAAATATTTGAGCAACAAATTGACACCTTGTTCTCAATGTTCTAATTTAAATTTCAGTCTTGTCCATCTTCAATCTCCCCACCTTGCCCTTTTTCCTCTTGTGTTATCTTTTTCCTTTGGAATCACTCAGTTCTGCTCTCACAAGCACAGAATTAAACTTTTGAAAATACTTTTTAGACTACGTATTGGTTATTTTCCTGCTGAGACATACTTAACATCTCAAACATAATGCACTTCTTAAAATTTAAAATTTAAAATTTTGTTAGGGATATGTAATCTCTAATTCCCTGTCGTACTATTTTTAAAATTATAATAAATAGCAAATTTATTGGAGATCCACAAAGTAAATGGTTATATTGCTAAGCACATTTCCAAATAAGTATTAAAGCTGTGTGACTGACTAATCACACACAGTTTTTGTGGAAGTTTGATTGGCTCATACAAATTAATAAGCAGAGAGTGCTAGCTCATGAAGCCAATGAAATTCATGAATGAATTAGATAAATAGCAAACTGTTGCTATTAGATAAATAGGAAATAGGCATAAAATAAGTATCCATAATAATAATAATAATTTAGTTCAGACCTAGGGAAGTCATGCATACTGATCATCCTGGTTTTACCTGCTCCTTACAACCAGTGCAGGTTTATCGTTCACTGAAAGACTCCTTTTAGAAAGGAAATAGGGACAACTTTTCATGCATCTAATTTTTTGACTTTTCAGACAGCAAAAGGTCTCCAGATCTCCAGTTTTGCCTAGGCCTTTATGAAATTCAAAGAAGCTCTTTCATCTTTAATGTCTCCATGGACAGGTTGTCAAAGCATAACATCTGATTTGGCATAAAGACCATCATAATGATGGCAATTTAATAGTTTGTGGAATTAACTACTTGTGAAATATAACTTGTGAAATACAGTAGAAATAGTCTAACAGTGGAAAACATTAACATGTTAGGCCATTATCCCAGAGGGGCTTTATTCTCTTCAGTTAAATTGAAGTAACAGGAGCAGGAATTTTTACAAATACTGCTTGTATGCAATGTATGAAATTAAAGTTCCAAATAATTCAGTGTAAAATTTCTGCAAATTAGCAATTGTTGCAGAAACAGTTGTAGCACATCCCCTTCATAATGTTAATAATTAGTTAAGAACATTTCTATGCTCAGTAGTTAGCAGCAGCAGCAGCAGCAGTAGCATTAGTAGTAGTAGTAGTAGCATTTTTGTACTTATGTTGGATGTTTTAATCTTTAATATTTTTTCCCTGCTTTCTTATCTCAAGTTCAGTTCTTCATTGATTTGGTAAGCTTTTGACTCTGGGTAGTGTTCTTTGCAATGAGTGCAGTCAACTTCTTGAGTATTGCTGGAATAAGCAATTCATTATTTTTAAATACAGACAATATTTTTCTGTCTGCATTCAAGATTTATGATTATTGAGTGAGGAAGTGAAACAGAGCCTCCTTTTTCCTTTTATATACTACCATCTGATTGTTTCGAACAACATATACTTCCTTTCTAGTTCAATTTCCCCAAAGGTCAATTCTCATTAGCATTTATCTTCTACAGCATTTTTCTATGTCTCTAAGCACATCTGTTTCCTGCTGTAAGAACTTCCTAATTTCTAATACATTCTAATATGCCTTTTCTATAACACAGCAGCCAAACCTGGAGTTGAATGCTTAAGGGATAAGATGTAATTACTTTCATTAGCCACTTGGATTAGTTAATTACCTCCATCACTCTTCAGTTTTAATATTTTTGTCACTTGGTTTCCCTTGCCACGGTCGTTTCACAAGTATGCTCCTAAATTAATCCTAAATTAAACCTAAAGTAAACGTATTTATAAATCTCAGTATAGACACTCAGGATTTCAACTGCCAGCGTTTTCTCAGGTTGAAAACTAATAATTGAATGAACCGTATGTTTGATCATTACTAGTATTTTAGCAGCTTGAATCTCTTTGTTTTAATCAAAGTCCCTATCAAAAAACTTTTGAAAGACCACATATATTACCAGCTTGCTCTTGATGGAATTTTCCCATCGTACAGAATTCCAGAAGACATGTAAAGATGTTTCCTTCCTTCTTGCATCAGCCTTGACTGTCTATGTCTTTATGTTTCAGCATCACACTTTGTGCTTAGTCCAGCCTTTTGAAGTTCTGCCCTGTCGCCCTGATTTTTTCAGCCTTCTCTTCTGTTTCACAGTTTCATTGTTTGGGTTCTTTCTCACTCTTTGGGTCTGTAAACACAGCCAATGTTATTGTATAGTTTCAAGGAAAGTTTTCATTCTTTGTCTTAGAGATATGGACAGCTGATGGACAGTTGTCTTGACCAACGGGATGGGGAGAGGTGTCAACCTTCTCCCCCAATCCCTGGCCTTTGTAGAAATACTATATAATGGAGGCAGATTCTTTTAAATAAACTCAGTTTTAGTTCATGCCTTCTGAGAAAAGTGAGTGTGTGTGTCTGTGTGTGTGTGACGAACTGCGTCACTGCCCAGTACATTTCTTTGAGTGTAGGTACATGAGTTTAGCTCTCTGTGCTGAAGGGTGAGGTTGTGCTGTAGGTATGAAATAGAGCTGAAGGATTCTGGACACAGCCACACACTGTGACTGTGGTGCACTGCTGCATCACACAGCCCATACTATTCTTTTCAGATGTACTTCCTAGAGGAAAGAAGCTTTTCAGAATTGAAGTGATGTGAGGATCTTCTCTTCTGCATATAAGATACCACAACTCATCTTCTCTTACACAGCAGATGTAGTCCATAAGAAATATCCCTTAGAAACTCCTTGTGAAATATTTCTCCATCTTAATTACTGCAGAAAGAGACATAGCAAACAACTCTCCATGCTCGAGTAATTCCTAGCTGCTGGAAATGAGGATATAGCCATAATTTAGTGCAGCCTCAGGGCTGTGCTGCCAGATGCTAAAAGCTGATTTGGCCTTTTGGCAACTATTCAAATAAGATAATGAGATGCCATAGAGGCACTTTGGTTCCCTGTTCTGAGGAACTTGTTCCTAGGGATGCACCCTTTTCTTGTGACCTAAGCATGGAACATATGGAATTTGTCCTGAGAGATGCAGATAATTTTCATTCTTTTCTCTTGAATGTTGGTCGGGTATCAAAGGAATCTCCTGTCAGCTTCTTCATATGTATAGCCTTCTCCTCCTCAGTCTAACCTCAGGCTCAGACCCTCAGCTGAAAACATGTGAAGCGTGTAAGAGGAAATTCTCTCTTCTGAGCCAGCCTAAAGAGCTCTTTTACCTGCTCATTAAATTTCCACCAAATGCAGCCATATGACAATTTTTATAGAGACATGGCAAGTTAATACCACAGAAGATCTTCCTCACAGGAATGCTTCTTCTTCCATCACTTTCAGAACTGCTTTATTTCCTTACCTATATTTAAAAATCTGCCATTTCACAAAGGTTAGATTGAGTATTTTTACATAGAAATATAGACTTTTCCAGCACTTTTGCTGATTACAATATATTTCCAGTGTGCTGATAAAATCAGTCTTTGTGAACCATTACGCATGGAAGGACTAGCTTTCAGGGTTTACGGCTATTGCCTGTGCAGATGTGCTTGGAGCTATTAGCTCATTCTCTTTTGAAATCCCTTTTGTTAGGTAAAACACAGATTTAGTGTTCTGGACACACTTAAGAGTTTACTCTCCCATCTGCAGTCATGTTTAGCTCCTTAATCCTAGTAGGAGCTGCTGAATTCAGGTAAAGTGAGAAGATTGTCACTGCCTTGAGAGAAATTTTTCTAAAAAATAGAAGTATATATTCCTAGAAGCTAAACTACAGTATTTAGATTGTTTTAAATAGACTGTTTTCAGATAGAGGTGATCATGTTGGACAAGACCATGACTTGTTTTACAGAGGAGTTGCAAAGAAATTCTGTGTAACAGATGTGAGAGCAAGAAGATGACCACCAGCTGTGGGAGGACAAAGTAAAGCTGCATGCTCAGAAAGATTGTCAGTGCATAAAGAAATCTGCCTGGAATAAAAGGATTTCTGCAGTCTGGTCCATGTCCCTGGTTAAGAGCTCAGCCCTGAAGACTAAAATATGTCTGAGCTGTAGACACCTGGAAATACCTGAATATGCCTACAGCAGTTGACAGTGAAAGAGGGTGCTGAATTAAGACTTCTTTTGACACAAGATTCCTGGAAAACATTCACCTATGGGAGTCACAAAGCAGAAGAACCTAAAATGAGAGTTTATTAAAGTTGAGCTGCTGTGATGTATATAAGATCACACAGGGGAAAAACAAGTGTGGAGACCCAATAAGTCTTCTGCATTAGGATCGTGGACTCCTTGAAATTGCTGGTCCTGGTTAACTTACTGCACTTCAGATATATATCCTGAAAACAGATTTTATGATGTAGGCACCTGATTGTTTTTCAGCCTAATACCAGTTATTTTTTGCTATTTATAATGATTTTCTTTCAAGCTATCACTGATGGCATCATCTTTTCATGATGCTATCAGAGCTGTATAATTTTTAAACATTAAAACATTAAAAAAAAAAAAAGAGCAGTATAAAGGCCCATAGCAATCTGTTCAGGAAAGAACTGAAAAAGGCCGCCCACATAAAATATGCTAATGTAATTTAGTTTTATGAACACAGTACGTAAATTAAAATAGTGTCTGGGAAAAAGCAGTTCTTTGATCAGAGATAATAAAGATCGATCCCTAAAAGTTTTTAAGGGAAATTAAAACTATTACAAAAGTTCACTGTTTACATAAGCATTAACATATTCCTTTATATTGGATGCAGTGATGAAAATAAATTACTAAAGACACAGTCACCAATATTTGTGAGGGAATTGCAAGTATGCCATTTTGTTTGCAATTTTTAGAGGCAGATTTTGCCATCAAAAGACAAAGTAAATGATTTGAATTTAAGGGAGGCTTCAAAACCTTATGGAGCGCAGTTTGTTTAGTTATCGTGCCAAATACAAAACCACCTTCAATTAATTATCAAACACTTTCCTGAATTAAATTTTGAGTCTAAGTAACAAAACCAGTGAATGACAGAACTGGCAATAAATGGACTGTGTGGAAAATAGCTGGTGTCACCACTGTCCGTAGAAAACTGGTACTCCTGAGTCACACTCCATGGAAGTTCAGGCCTGATTGCCATTGGTTGCCTGGTTGAGTGAATCTCAGGGGAGATGTAATGCAGTCTACTTAGAGAAAGCTAGATGGGGCCCTGCTACAAGTGGAACTGATGGAAGGGCTTGAAGACAAATTGCCTGCTAATGATACTATAACTTTATGGAGGAAGTTAGAGGGAGAATCAGGACTGGCTTGTATATACCAGATTGACCTTCGGTGAACAACAGGCTTTTGAAAGTGTATTATTTTAGTTTCAAATGTTTTTCTGTTTTGGTTTTGCTATGATTGTTTATTATGTGTTTTACTTGCCATTTCTTACATAGAACATAGCTAACTGCATCCTAACTGGGGCCTTAAGGTATGTAGCTCAGATTTGTGTTCTTAAATGTCTTTCCCTATTCCCTGCTATATGCAGGATGAATTTGCATTTCTTCTGCATTTTTTCTGATAGTCTCTGGAAGGGGATAACATAATGAGTACACAGCCTCTATCAAATATCTCTGCATGTAGGAACTAGTACTCACTTTGATGTGTTTGTGTTCTGGACTAGCAGTGGTGCTTCACACTAGTACCACATTGGGAAAAATGCAAATGTAGTATCAGAGAAGTTGCCATAGGAGCAATAGCTGGATAAAAGCCTTGAGTCACTGCTTGTAAAAGTAGCTTGATAGAAATTTTAAGATGTAGAAGACAGCATCAAAATCGGGGTATTTTGGTTGGAGTCCATCTTCCAATTAACCTGCTTTAAATCTGCACTGTATGTGTTTATGTCACAGGGGAGGCAGTTCCATTTGCAGTGTATACACACCTGTATTTTTAGGTGATTCACTCAGACTCACAAACTGGGACTCTGTGTGCAGAGGTAAGACAGGAGGACACAAAACCTTCCTGGTAGAAAATTCAGTAAAATATTTTATTTCTGCCAAGCTACATTTATTTTGGGGATATGAAAACTACTGCACATTGAAAAGATGGTGGAAAACAAAGGGGTGTGGGTATCAAAATTTTTGATACATATGTTCTGGATAGAGCCATAGCATTTTTCTTGTGCCCTGAAGAGGTGAAATTCCTTGTAGCTCTTTACGTTTAAAAATACACACAGAATTCTGAGTCCTCTGCACAGTGAAAGAGATATGGAAGTTAAAGGTATTAAAAAAGAAAGGAGATGAGAGTGCAATAGCATTTTTTCTTTTTTTTTTACCTGAATTGTGGATTCTGAGGACTTTCTGTGTCAAAAACTCTCTCACAATTAGGAACACATACCCACATACTCATTGTGAAAGTAACTGAAATGAATACAGTACCCAGAGATCCATGGGGTAGCTTCTGTGGGGAGAAAGGCAGATGTCATTTACTTACGATATTTGTAAGTCTAGGGAACAAGAATTCTAATAAGCAGGATCAAAAATCAAAGAGCATGCAAACAAACAGCCCTCCCTGCAAAAACAAAAACCCACCTCAAACCTCCCAAGAAAATATCAGACAAGGAAAACAAAACAGTATTTCATAGGATCGAAAGTCAGACTTCAGCCTGTATTTAATGAGAGCTATAATCTCATATTCTGTGAGAGAAGTTTATAGACCCACTAAACAGTATTCTCTGCAGAGACTTCTGCTAACCAGTGCTGAAGACAAGGAGAGTTCACTCCTGGTTCATTGTGATAACTTACCTGGCAGTTACGGAAAACTAATCACACATCACGTTTCTGTTTCCATTCTTCTTATCTAAACGCAAAAAAGAATAGGGTTCGTGTTTTGATCCTAGTTTCTCCATTGTAAACTTGATGAAATATTATCACCAATGAAAATGCTTCTAAATTTTCACTGGTAAAACTGAATATAACAAACTTTGGCAGTGAAATTAAAAAAAAAAAAAAA
>WBMY01013062.1:24646-45434 GCA_013397315.1 Donacobius atricapilla
TCCTGCTAGCCAGCAGGACTTTTAATGTAATTCTTACAATAAAATCCTCCATTCCATAGCCAGAACATAAATGTATAAATAAGTTAATAATTTCCAGGGCTGAGCTGTTTCAATTTAATAGATCAGGAAGAATGCCAAATCATCAGCAGCATTTTTAGTCATGATTGTATTAGGGCCTTCAGCCCTCCAAAAGTGTGTTTTAAATGTATATGTCATCTGTCTTGCACAAAGTCTGGGATACCAATGGAAAAAGGTATTTAGAGAATCGGTTTTACAATGGCATTTCAGTTTGTGAAAAATTCTGCATCCTTTTAAATCTCACTTTTCTCCTTTGAACTACATTTGATTTGAACTCCATATAGAGAGGCAACACTGACTTTTAATGAAGAAGGCTGGAACTGCATGTTCATAAATTAGGCTGAAGAATGGCAGATTTCCTCTGAGGAAGTTATAGAACAATTTGTTACTAAACAACTGTGGGTATTGACAGTATTTAGCTGTTTAGATGGTGTTTAGTTGAGAGCAGTCACATAGGCCCCGTGTTTTTGTTTTCTTCCTGCTTTGTGCTAATGTTATATATAAAAAAAAATTATTACTGTACTAAATAGAAAGCATTCATGTTGCTAACATCTAGCCTTTCAGACCTGAGGAACAAATCCAGCAGGAGTTTAAAATGGGAAGTATGAGCAAACACTCAAAGAAAAGGCTTTCTTGCATGGTGATCCCAATGCAGTCAATTTATTTAGGGGGAAAAAGAAAAGGAAAGGACAGATTTTATCAGGGATAGATTTTACTGGCTAGCAAAGTTGGTATTGTTAAACTTTAGCAAGGAATTTACAAATTTCAACAGTGAGTCTAGCTATTTTATTACTGTAACAATATTTATATTCCAAGTGCGCAGGTGTTAGGGTTCTGTTGTTGGGTTTAGCTGGAAATCTGTAGTGGAATAACAGAGTTCAGTCTGAACAGAAGACCAATTTTGCTTTGATTTGTGTCAGGACCTCTGCCAGTGAAAAAACAGAGAAATAACTCACTGTTTGGTATTTTGCCCACTGTTTCTCTAAATTGGCCAAGAAGTTTAACTTTCTTTAATGAACAGGAATTAAAATCCACACTGTATGGATTTATGGTACATTTTTTCTTTCTGAATTTAGATTGGAATCTACACTAGCCTCAGAAAATGCACAAATAAGAACACAAGACGTCAGGTTCTGGAGAAGGAAAGAAAAAGAATCTATTTATCATTTACCTGCAATCACCACTGAGCGATGTATAGTAATTACAAGGGGATTTTTGTTGGGTTTTTTTGTTGTTTTTTTTTTTTTATTTGTCAGGCTTCTGACACTGCAAGGAAAATTGGTGACAAGATGATGGATCAGTTTCACCACATTGGCTTGTTGATTCAACAAAACTTAAGTGGATATTGGCATTTGTCGTTCAGCTTTAGACCCCTACAGACTTCTGCTGCTGATTAGTCAAATACTTCACCTCCTTGTAATTACTGTTTCAACAGCAGAGGTTTCAATACAGTCTCAGGGGAGCAAACTTATAGAGCATAACTGCAAAGAAGTGCTACTCTGTACTAGTTGAGTGAGAGGAAATAAGCACATGGGAAAAGGGAAGAAATCAATGACAGTGTCTGAGCAGCTTAACCCTGTTGGCCCTTGCATGTTAATATATTATTTATGCATTGCTTCCCCAGCAAGAAGAAATTAGAATGATTAGCATTTTTTCTCTATTTACTGAAAATCACAAATTGGAAAAATTCTTGCTGGTATTTTTGTTTAGTCCTTTTGAAAAGCTGTGAGGTCAGGACAACCTCTCATCATTTGCACGTATTTCCCTATTTTTAGGGAAAACAAAAAATATTTTTAAGCTGACTTCCAGAGAATTTTCTAATCATCTACAGGTAGTCTGTTTTATGAAAGTTAAAAGGAACTTAGTCAGATAGAGGAGGTTAAAATGGAAGAATATTTCTTCTAACTGTAATAATAGATAACAAATGCACTTGCATGCACTGAAATGCACCATGTCCTTCCACAAATGGTATTTCACTATTAAAAAATTAAGTCCTTCATGCCTGTAGCTGAGATTATATAGTAATATGACATGATTGCAATGTAGCAGGATTTGGGATATTCTTATAGAGCAGCTGAGGTGTCCCAAAAAGGACTGGAAAAATTTTAAGGTCATGTGACCTCTAAGTTGTGCGCAGGAGAAGTGTGTGAGGTTTTGTTACATGTGAGAATATTTGTTGTGATATGAGAAAGATTGCTTGATATTTTGCCCAGAGCTTTCCCATTAATAAAAATTTTTCAGCTGCACAAAACTATGCAGAATGAGAAAGCAAAAATGGAAACCCCCTTACGTGAGGGGAGTTGCCAAAGACAAAGAAAATTAGAATAAAAAAGTTTCAAAGTGAGAGTGAAGTACATCAAAAAATGGAGAGGATTTCATTCATCTCCAGACAGGATGTGCATGGCATTCATGAAATGTAGTGCAAATATCATGCCGACAGTTAGATTAGATGCTTGTATAAGATCACAATTTCCAGTTAGTGACTTCAAGACTATTAAATAGGAAGCATCACCAGAAACTGTTGTGAAATTAGCTTGAATTTCAATATAAAACAAATCAAATTATGGAAGGAAGAAAACTTGTGGAGAGGCAGCTATGCAGGAAGTAAACTGAAGAGTTAAATTACAGGCTGGACGTGAGGTACTGTTTTGTAAAAATATTTCTCTTTGAAAACAAACAAAAATGGGATCTGTAACTAATGCATTATTAGGGATGTCTCATCTGAGCCACTGCACTTCAAGTGCCAAAGGGTCTAGAGCAGTTTAACAAATCAATAGAGTTCTAGAAAACATGACCAGTAGAAAGACCATGAACAAATTGGTAACTTTTTTATTCTAGAGAAAAAAAGAGGAGTAAGTGACAATAGTCATAGAAACATTATCAAGGTGGGCATAAAAACATTATCAAGATGGGCAGGGGAAAAAAAAATTAAAATTATATAGTATGAAAAATTTTCCAACAGAAGAAGCAAAGAAGCATAGGGACATAATGATGGCATCACCAAGTGAGCTCAGTAAGCAGTTATTGAACTGAAATGATCAGGAAAAAACTGGTCTTGCCATAAAACAAAATGGCAAATCAGATGATCTAAGGTGGCTCTAAGCCTGGCTTAGCTGTTCTTTTACAAAGAGGAAATCATTTTAGGATGTTTTGGATGCAAGCCTCAAACACATACTGAGTTCCTGATGATACTAAATTTGGAGGAGCTGTTGACTCCTTGGAAGGAGGGGACGCCCTGCAGAGAGACCTCCACAAATCAGAGGGCTAGGCAATTACAACGGTGTGAAGTTTAACAAGGAGAAGTGCCCGAATTCTGCACCTGGGATGGGGGAACCCTGGATCTACAGAGAGAAGGGACAAAGGGGAATGAGATACTGGAGAACAGCATCGTGAGAAGTGACCTTGTGGACCTGGTCAATGGAAAGCTGAATATAAGCCATCAGTGCCCTGGCAGCCAGGAGGGCCAAATGCGTCCTGGGGTGCATCGGGCACAGCATCACTGCTGGGCAAGGGAGGGGATTGTCCTGCTCTGCTCTGCACTGTGGTGACCTCAACTCCAGTGCTGGGGGCAGTTTTGGGTGCCACAATAGAAAAAAGACATTGAGCTGTTAGAGAGTGTCCAGAGGATGCCATGAGGATGGTGAAGGGCCCTGAGGGGAAGCCATGTGAGGAGGGGCTGAGGTCACTTGGTCTGTTCAGCCTGGAGTAGAGGAGACTGAGGGGAGACCTCACTGCAGTTACACCTTCCTTGTGAGGTGAAGAGGAGAGGCAGGCACTGATCTCTTCTCTGGAGTGACAGTGACGGAGCTTGAGGGAGTGGTCTGAAGTTGTGCACAGCAGGCTTAGGCTGGATATTAGGAAAAGGTTCTTCCCCCAGAGGGTGGCTGAGCACTGGAACAGGCTCCCCAGGGAAGTGCTCACAGCATCCAAGGCTGACAGAGCTCAGGGGACATTTGGACAATGCTCTCAGGCATGTGGTGTGACTTTTGGGGATGGTGTTGTGCAGGGCCGGGAGCTGGGTTTGATGTTCCTTGTGGGTCCCTTCCAACTCAGCATATTCTGTGGTTTTATGTCAGTACTTTGAGCAATGGTGGAGACAAAAAAAAGATATCATCTGTGACATTTTTCTATCTAAATGATTGATATGGCTTCTGCTACACTAAGTAATCTTAATAAAATAGAGTTATTATTCACATATTCCATATGCATAAAATTTACAGTATGATTAAAATTAAATCTAACATTATAATGAGGAACGACCTTTGAAAAGAATGAGATTAAAAGACCTAGCTAGAAGGCATTTTGTAAAGATATTTCTTCAAGAATACAAAATTTAGACTTTGAAAAGTTATATAGCAAAAGGTTCCTTTCTTCTTTTCAGCACCTTGTCATTTCCCCGGGAGCATTTCTTTCCTGAACCTGACTTTGCCTTTCTTTTTTTTTAACCTGTTTCTCTGTTATTGTTGTTGTTTGCTTTCCATTAATACTTCTGAAAGTCTTCAGGTTCTGCATTTTTCTCATAAAAAAACACCACCTTTTTCACATACCTATGCCTTTTTTGGTTACGCTGGCTTAGGGGATGTTTGCTATTGCTGATTATATCTCCCAACACAGACTGTTCTTTCTATGACAATATGGTAATTGATAGTGATTTAGAAACATTTCTGATGGGGCTATATCAAAAAGGGGTGCAACTATAAAAAAGGTTAATGTTTTTATTTTTAATTCTTATGGTCTATTTTTCTTCTGTTCTTTTCAAATTCCAATTCCTTATTTTTGTTTGACTTTTCCTGCCCCTATGGATCTCTTAGTTGTTTTCAGCAGTGTAACTGAAGACAAGGTGATAAATTGAAGATAAAAAATCAGGAAGTTTTATTCTTTACCAAAAATCACTCCAATGCTGGCAATCAAACTGCTTTGGGAAAGGCTGACTAGAAAATTCTTCCACTCCAAATGCATACATATGCGCATAAGCACACATTCTTCTTGGTAGTTTTCTTGGTGTTAATAGAAAAAACTTTCTTATTATCTTTTTTTTATTTTTCATTTTAAATTGACACAAGTCCTTTAGCTTCCTTATTCATCTTTGTTCCAATTTTTTTTTCATTTTGGGCCATGAATTCTTGCTGAACATAATTTACTTCAGCCAACTGGTTGCCAATTAGCAAACCTCCTTTATAACTGGAGGATTAGAATCACATCTTCTCCCCAGGGCATAATTCTGCTACCGTCTCATTTTCATGTATGCTGCTACATGAATCTTCCCATTTTAAGGAAATTGCCTCCAGAAAGGTGGTTGTGTCAGGCACTTGAGTTATTAAGATGTGTAGTACACACTTGGAAAGAACTCCATGTCAGAAACACATCCTTTTCTTTAACACATGTAGAGACATGAGCAGCATGAAACTAGTCATTTCAGATGAGACACTTGAGTAGGCCATTAGTATTCCTTGGCTAGGAAAGAACCTTTTTGTAACTACTGCCTTTGCATCAGGTATGAAAGATGTTAGAGAATTAAATATGTGAGATGCAGGTTCATTTGGATATTGTACTTCACATGAATATCTACGTACTGCAACAAAGATTTTCAAAGTAAACACCAAAGTTTAAGCGCAATTTTTCCATGCCACTCTATTCTTCCACATTATTTCATAAAGATAAGATGCATTAATCTCTCACCAAATTGTTTGTTAGCCATCCCATGTCTCAGTAGATAGTTTAATGGCTGACACCTTGAGTGAAGCTTTCACTCTTTGTATTCTCCAGTTTTGGGAAGCTACACCAGACCTATCAAAACTGACCAAATATTTGCCTCATAGGCTTGCAAAAAGTATATTGTGATCCAGCCTTCTGGTAACAGAAATGAAAGAGGCTCTTTCCATTTTTTCTCAGGGGGAGAATCTATCCATAGGTAGCATATATAAACCAAATATTTAAAAAGCAGATAAATAAATCTCAACCCTGTCTGCACCCAATCTTCCACCAGATAAGGGAAAATAGTAGAGGCTGCCTGGGTCAAAACTCTCTGAAGAGGAAATCAGTAACATGCTGCACTCAGGATGTCTTCTAGGTGTGAGCATAACCCACATTAAAATTATCCACAATTACAGTATGTAGGGCAAGTTACACAACAAACCTGGTATGATAAATGTTTTAAGCAGTTCATGTTCATTAAGTGTTATTTAAAGAACTGTGAAATTGTACAGTAAAAGTCTGATGGCTTGGAGGAGTCAGTCAAGAGAATCCTACCAATTAAAATCTATGTTAGATCAGGCCCTAGTACAGTTTTCACATTTTCTTCTTATAAGATCTGTTTTGAAAGCTTTTCTTTGAGGTGGATAAGTTAATTACAATCATTCAGACACCAGATTTGAAGTTAAAAATTGTTTTAAATTTCTCTTTTTCTGCATTAACTATGTAATGGTAAAATAGGTTTTGTACTGTATTGCTTTAAAAATCAAAGTATACTATGTGGACAACAGTGAGATAAGAAGGATTTGTCTTGTCATTATAAACAATTTTATTGTTTCCTATTTAAAAAAGTCAGTTAGATATGGTATGCTGAAGCAATATAAAATGGCCATGCTTGTTAAGATTAAAGAGAGCTGACTTCAAGTTTTGGAACAAAACAGAATGGAAGATATTGTCCTAGGTTACAATGCAAGATATGCCCAAAGTATGTATTCTATCACCATCTCCATGAGCTGTTGAAACCAGCTGGGGCAGTGTTTCCCCTGTCCCCACCCTCCGGACNATTAGCTTTTTTGTTTGATTTTAAATATTTCTGTTTGTTGATGAGCTTATTTCAGGCTCGTAGAAGGGTATCATGAACTCTAATACATGGTTTCAAGAGATAAAACTGAGCTGTCAGGCATCGGGACTGGTTCATGTGCCTCTGGTACATGGAGATGCTCTTCCCAGTCCCCTACAGACTGCTGCAATGACAAGGCTGAACACAAATTGTTTCTTCACCCATTGCCTGTATGGATGCATGATCTTTCCAATACAGTGGGAGGATGCAAAACATTGTCAGGGCTTGGGGCATCAGTGCTGCAGGGAGGTATGCAGCTTTGCTGCAGCATTGCCGTTTGTGACTGGTGCTGTCTGTCACCAAAGGGCAGACAAGAGGATGTGGTAGGTGACAGTTCAGATGGTGGTTCAAGTGGGAATGGACTCCAATGATGTGCTGGAACCTGTCATGAGGAGCATTAGGTGAGGCTTTTCAATATAGCACAGCAGCAGGGCAAAACTTTTCTCCTGTATTTTTGCATACTTCAAGCTTCTCAACATCTAGCAACTGGCTAGAAGTCATGAAGAAAGTATTTTCATCATGCAGTTCATGAATTCATGAATACATGCAGCACCAGAAGTTTTGCATCTAAGCCCGTGGGAATCTGAAACTGACCCTAAAAAATAGCACAAAAGACTTAAAATTAATTTGGTAAGAGGAACAGCTGCTCTTCTCTCCTAAAATGCCAATAAGATTAATAATTCTTGGGATCGTTTATAACTCAAGTCCCATATTTCTTCCAGTTTATAGGAGTCAGCTCATCTTCCCTCAGCAATTTTCCCTGAAAAACCTTGGATTTTGAGTCTGTGCTGTTGCTTAATCCCTAGGTATCTGAGATGTACAAGAAAACAGGAATGGACTATCAGAAAACTTGTTGTAGCATGGGACAGCGCTCTCCGTTTCCAAAGGGAAGGAAGCTCAAGGTCCTTCATGGATTCACTTCTGTCATGGGACGCCACAAAAAGAGGCTGCTTGAGGTCCAGCAATGTCTTACTTCTCTAACACAGCAAACCCAGAGAGCAAGAGGGAGTGAACAAGCCTCTCCTGCAGCAGACCCACCACAAGCAGTGGTTGCTTGCCATGCAGAAAGGGTGTGCAAAGCAGGTACAACTGGTGGATCATTCCTCTGCAATACAGAATCAATGAAATAAATAGGGTTACATTTTCATTACTATGCTAATGGTGCAGTATGTTTAAAAATTATCTTGGCAATTACTTTGACTAATATGGAAAAGCATAGAGATTCCTGGGCACTTCAGCTTTTGTTGACAACATTGTTTTCTGCGATATTGTATTCATAATCCAGCATGCAACTAGCCAATAGTTACATTCTCCAGAGAGGCATCGGTTATTTATTTCAGATTTGCTCAGGCTTAGGTGCTCTGTGATTTTCCACGACTCAAACATGCCAACAGGACTTTCTGCACCATTATTTATATTCAGAATTTCAGGGTTAGTAACTTTCCAAGTACAGTCCTTCTATTACGGTTAGTTAGTAGTTTCTGAGTAACTTTTGTTATAATAGCTGACTTATGCCCAAGGGAAAGATCCTTATCTGCAGAGGTGTATTTTTGACCTGTAGATGTGATTTTTGGTATTAGATAGTTTGGCTAAGGGATACATGACCCTTAAGTCTTTTGCCAAGTTAGCAATGTATACATAGATACAGAACATCTAGATTTATTGCATTTATTACTTGTTGGATGTATTTGACTAAGGGACACTAACTGTTTTTACCCCTGATGAAACAGCCTTTCTTGCAGATTAGGAAAGTCTTAGTTAGCCATTTTAAAGTGTATAAGAAACATCCCATTCTAAGACAACTTTGACATAGTGCACATTTTGCAAGAACATAATACTTCATCATTATTCATCGGCTTGTGTCTTATGGGCACCTTGGAACCATAGGAAGGAAGATCTAATATCCACACCTGCCTTATTAAAAATAATAAAAAAGCTGATTATTTCAGAAGCAAGGAAAAAATACAGCTTGGGAAAGTAAAACAAAAAAAGGAAAAGTAAACTAAAAGCTAAGAAAAATTTAAATTGCACTATATGAATGAAAAATAAAATACATTCATAGAAAACATTTTTGAAGACAATGGGGTCAATGGGGATTTGTTCATATAAAATATTTGAAATTTTGAGATTATTTCCTTTGAAAAGATCAATTAATTTGATGAGTGGAGTAAATAAAAACATTATTTTTAGACCATAATAGTTAAGTAGTCAAGCTATTTAGTTTGGTTTTCACATTAAAAATGGAATTATAAGACAGAAGAAAAATTTAGGAAGAAAACGTTATTAAAGAATGCAGATTTGGGGCATTGACCTGTGTTTAAGGAGACAAAAGAGTAAGCTGGCAGAGGAAGCACAACAGGATTCTTTCCTAGTCAATTCCATCAAAAGTCAGTAAATGTCCTTCTATTTGTGTTAGTGGGAATTAAATCCAGCTCTCAGACAAAATGACAAAGACAACTAAACTGGAAGAATATACAATGAAAAAAAGAAGTTGTACAACACATGACAGAGCACATGGTGCTTAAAGGACACAATGCATGAATAAATGGGCATGTCTGTGTCTTTGCCTTTGACAGGCATTATTATGCTAAATGATATGCTTAAATGATAAATGACAGATTATTTTCTTTATAAGAATAATTTCTGTAATCTAAAATAATTTAAGACAGTTTCTATTAGCACTAATTAGATGTAAAAGCATCCTTTTGGCAAACTAGGTAGTCACATGGAATCACAGAATCATAGAAATTTAAGAGATTGGAAGGGACCTTAAAGATCATCTTGTCCCAACCTCCCTGCTAGGGGCATATATCATAAATCTTTCGTCTAACTGGCATGAGAATCCTCTTTTTTTAAATTTTTTTTTTTACATTAAATTATTTATTTAATATGTGTTAAAATTAAGCACAGACCTAAATATAAGTACAGTCTAATTATCTGATCTCCAAATTCAAATCACATTTGGCCTTTTTCCTATTACTAATATTTTAATAAATTACCACTCTAAATTACAGGGAATGTTCTAGAGAATTTTATATTTCTACTATAAAAAAACCCCCAAAACCTATGAAAACGATTGTTGTTGTTACAATGCATGCCTTGTGACATGATCTATTCTGAACATAAATCACACCTGCCATAGCACATGCTAGTTATTTTAAAATGTTGCCAGCACACTGCTAATTTTAAGCTTCCTGAAAATCAAATCTTTGTCCAGACTCTACCTGGTGATTCCCATGTGTCTATACGTAGCACTAAAATAAGAACAAATCCCTGTGGTACATTTCCCTCCAAAACCAACCATACACTCCTGTTGCCTTTGATTTCACTTAGTGAGCAAGCAGGATGATACTCCTAGTGTTTCAATCACCCTTTGAAAATACTCTGTTAAAAGGCATGTTTAACATAAACTAATGCACTTCTGCGGCCCACTGTGTTCACTGGTGCTTCACACAAGCAGATAACTTCAATCATCCACACAGTAACAGTTGCAGAACTGAGACCAGGAAAGAGGAAAAAACAGAATGAAAGAGTCAGAACTTACTGAAATCAGTGGTTTCCGTGGCTTCTAGACTAGTTCCAAAAAAGTTAATATTCTCTGAAGTAAAGGGGAGTTTGCAGTTATATGGGAACTGAAAGCTGGGTTATTATTCTTTGTTTTCATTGATAGAGCTAACTATGAAAGGAATATTAGCTCATTCCTCTTAAGAACATTTTATGTAGCTTCTATAGTGAAATAACCAAATTACAAGTTTTGTGGGGTTTTTTCCTACTATTTAGACTGACTGGTGCTTTAATTTCTTTTACATTTTAAATGAATACAAGAACTATTGCTGCATTTTAATATGTTCAAATTAAAAATGAGAAAACAAATATAAAATTAATCCTGATGAAGTTAACTGGTTTGTACTGCATTACATTATGCATATTCCATGGATACGTGTGGATCACAGGATTGTTAGGGTTGGGAGAAATCTCTGGAGCTCATCCCATCCAACCCCCCAGCTGAGGCAGGGACACCCAGAGCAGCTTACACAGGAATGTGTCCAGGTGGGTCTGGAATACCTCCAGACAGGGAGACTCCACCTCTTCCCAGCCTGTTCCTGTGCTCTGCTACCCTCAGGGTAAAGTTCTTCCTCATGTTAACGTGGAACTTCTTGTGTCTTAGTTTATGGGCATTGTTCCTCATTCTGTCCCTGGGCACCACTGAAAAGAGTCTGACACCATCCTCTTGGCTCCTGTCTTTGAGATATTTGTATGCATTAATGAGATCTCTCAGTCTTCTCTTCTCCAGACTACACAGCCCCAGTGCCTACAGTCTATCAGAATATTCCACAGAATATTAAACAGTGGCAAGGCAATTGCTACATTTCAATTCGGACAGGAAAATAGAACCCTCTATAGTATATGACCAAGTTATTGTTGCTAAATTTATCAGCCAGAGTTGATCAAATTCCATTGAAGTTGGATTACTACATAGCAGAAATAATTTCCTCCATTTTTTAAGCTTTTCAACAGCAAAAGGAACTTAAGGAGTAGGATAGTCAAAATAAATGAAGGAAATGTGCTCTGAAGACAAATTAAATGTGCCATTTGTGTTTCAAAAGCTTCAAATTTGCTTGAATGATAACTATGCCTTCGGTTGGATGATCAGATCTTCAGGTGGAGTTACTTATGCTTGCACACCTACATACACCTACAGTATTCATACTTGTTTACTCTAGTCTGAATTTTTTCATCTCTAATTTTAAGAAGTTTTCATTCACTAAAATACATACATGGGAACGGCACTTGTATCAAGTTATATGGAAAATTATCTGCAAGAGGAGACAGTCAGAAAAATGTTGGCTCAAGAATTTATGGCTTTGTGGGGAAATTTATAAACTTTTCTTTTCTTTCTTTTTTCACAGAGTACAGCTACTGACCAGCTTGCTGGTGCCGTGATGAAGAGCTAAACATCCTGGGCCAGCTCAAACATCCATTACACCTACTTTTAGGTGAATAGTTATCTCTTCTTTTCAACTATAAGTCTCTTCTAGTTGTCTCCTCACACACCATGCAAAATAATGACTTACAAATTACTTTTAGTGCACAAAGTAGCTGGGAATAGCAGAACGAAATTTTATTTCCATTATTAACTCCTAAGTGAACACGTATTTCCATATATTTACCATATATTTATTGTATAAGGTCATAGGTTACAGAGCATTTCACATGTAGCCCACAGGGTCAGTCATTCAAATCTTTCCTAATCAGGAGCATCCAGTGTTGTCTTGTGACAGTGGATGTATGAGACATTCAAAGGACATGAATAGGTGAATAAATCCATAATAAAATTTTATATTTTGTGTTTACATTGTCATCCATTGATTCCAGAGCCTCTTACCTTAAAAAACATCTCTTTGTTTATAAAATTTTGGAGTTTTAAATACCCCATATGAACAGCTATAGCAGAGACAAATTACTGCAAAAGTGAAATAACAATATAGTCCTGATCTGGAAATAAAATAAAGCTATCATTTTTCTTTAAAGAGCAGCTGCAAAACTATGACACAGAGCTATGGCAACTGTTAGAGAGAATAGATGCAGAAGCCAGCTGAGTGCTTGAGAAGTGGTTAATGTAGCCCAAAAAGGTGACATGATGAAAATCTCAAAGAGCTTTTGTTGTTCAAGCTTTTTCTCGTTCATTGTTGGGTGTACCATAACTTACCATAGATCTAAGAGAAAAGAAACTAGTTAAAGGTTTAGTACACCTACATGAAGTAAACATCAAAGATATTGTGCTTTTCCCAGAATAAATTTATTACACTGTTGTTACTTTAACTTTTCTGTCCAGAAAGGCATGGGAAGGAAAACACTGGATTTTCAGCTTTGTAAAGATCTTTGGGACAACCATGTAAACTGTGCCTTAAGAATTAATTATTTAAATGGCTGAAGAAATTCCTAATTTTTAAATGCTGGTGTGCTGGTTTTGAAAGCACATTTCAGTCCTTGATAAAACTGTGTCCACAGATTGCATTTTGTCACCTTTTCTGTACTTGAACACATAGGTTTTTCTATTTAAAAAGCTCATGACATAACGTGTCATGTCAACTCACTTGAGTTGGCTTGATATGTTATGTAATGGAGATATGCTAGGAGACTATTCTTTTAGTCCTTCATTCTTTCCAGCTGTTATTTCTCTCTTCCAAACACCTTATTTTTTATACCAGAGAACTCTTGTCTGTAGTGTTCATTTTTTTGCCACTTTTACTTTATGGCTTCATATCAGGAGAAATCCTTCAAAAGCTGTCATTAGGGAAAGCAAATCAGCAGCAAATCCCATCTTTTTTGTGTGCGTACTAAAAGTACAGAAACCAGGACATGTCAAACCAATACATTTACAAAATTATAAAAACAAAAAAAAGTTGAAGTTCTGAAGGGATAGAAAAGGTGCAGGAGCTTTCAGGGAGATCCTTGCTGTGCTTGCTTCTAAAACTACAGGGTGGTAATTATTCTGTGCAAGCCTACACATTTTAAAAATAAAATTATCCTTTGAGTCATGAAATATATTTAATAGCAAAGGGATTAAAAGAAAAAGGAAAATTATTGTCAGGAGAAGCTTCCAAGATGACCAAAGTATGAATCAGGTTTTAGTAACATCAGACTAAAAATCACCTGCTTCTGTTTGTTTCAGTTCAGGTGAGAGGGATGCACTTGGGGTGAATTTTCCAAAACTTTTTGATTATTGAAATTAATATCTAGCATTGACTGGATTTCACTTCACACCCTAAATTTTTTCTTCTCTGTATCTTTCTTGTACAGAGCAGAAGAATTTCACAGTGTATGGTGAAAACTTGCTTCTGTAGCTTTTTTCTATTCTTTGTTTTTTATCAACTTCTGCTACAAATCTATTAATGCCTTGGTTTGCATTTCTTTCAGTTCCCCTTTTCTCAAAATGTGCCCTTTCTCAAATCAAATTTCTGCTTCACATGCAGGCACTTAGTTATGAATTTGCACAGAGCATCCCTATTTTGAGGTGCTTTCTTGCAAAATGCCATCTCTGTCAAAACGTGAATTTCTCCATGTGATTAGGTAGAACTTTAAACAACGGAAAACTACCAAATCTTCCAAACATCCTTGCCCATTCGCACAGTCTGTTTTTGGAACTGCATGGGGCCCGTATACCCCTTAGTGATAGTCAGTGTTGTTGCCCTCAGGACTAAGTAGAATGCAATGGTTATGAGTTTGAACACTTGATGTGAGTAAAGGTCTTGAAAGAAACTTGCATTTCCCAGGCCCCCATCCTCACTTCCAGGAAGACATAACTCTTATACACTCCTGGCAGGTTCCTCTGAATACCAGCTGATACTCAGTAACCCTCCCCAGTTTTGCATAAATGGTACATGAGCAAAAGTTTTAGGTTCTTCCTCTTATTCTATATAAAGAGACCATATGGTTGGGATAAGTAAAATGCAGAATATTCATCTGTTCACTGTTCCTTACACACAGGGCACATATATCTGGAAAACTGCTATAAGCTATGTGCATGTAACTCTTCCTAAGTATACCATCCAGTGGAATTCAAAATCTTTTTTTTCCTTTCATTTTGAAACTATGAAATATTAAGTAAGTAATATCTTTGAAAGAGAAGGGAGTCCTTTAAAGAAAAGAGTGCTATCCTGTTATTTCTAAGCTTATGGGGCGGACATTTTTCTTTCCTTGGAGTTTTGTAACAGTATGACTCAGTTAATTGGATTGAAAGCCAAGGGCTGTCACAACTTGAATACAGAAATAAAACATTACATTCATATATGCTGTAGAAACAGACAAAATTATACTATGGCTGTTTTAAAAAGTATTCAGTACAGAGAACTTAATGGTCAGTGTGGAAGAATGTTTAAATACAGAAAAAGCAACCATTAAATAGTTTTGTTTTCAGACCTTCCTGTGTGTAAAAACATGCCAGTTGCATAATTTTGAGGTATCTCCTTCTGCTCTGCATATAACAGCGCAAATTTAGTTCAGAAAAGCCATCCAACACATCCAATGACATTTTTTTCAGCTGTCAGAAAAAAAATGTTTGAACAGTGGCTGCCTCTCTTCATCTCCCTGAAATATGCTGGAAAAAAAAAAAACCCAAACCAACAAAAACCCCCCCAAAAACCCCTCCAAGTATTGTAATACCAAATGACTTTTTTGAGCACTGTATGTTTATGTTGCAGAGTGTTAATCACAACATCTTCAATCAATGGGCTTGTGCCGAGATACATTGACCCAGTCCCAGAACATATTTCTGAATTTAAAACCAAAATTAAACAGTGACTAATACACCTGAAAAAAAGATGCTATGCAAAGGATCAGTGAAAGACCATCTGTAATTCTAACTTTTGAACTCCAGCAGCTGCATATATAACAAAGTAGTTAGTGGGTCAGAGCTGTAAGAAAGTGAAAGATTTGGGATTTTCTTTCTTTCATAGTAAAGGAATATGAAGCCTGTGCTAGTTTTTAGCAGTCTTCTAATTGCATGCATGTAACTGGGTAAATTGGTTATATTTTATGATGCATACTGAGGTCCCAGACTCAGTGCGGTGAAACATAATCTCACATAAAACAGAAATCAAACATAAAACCCAATAAACAAACGTGTCAGCAATTTGTGACAATAATTGCCCTGCCATGTCCTACGCTTAAGAATTCCTATGCTCACACAGGATGAAACCCACATGCTAAACAGTGACAACAGGATCTGTGCTAGTGTATTTCTACTTTCACAGCCTAGTCTTTTTCTTCACATACTGAACATAAAACTGTATGAACACTAACAGTTGTCTTTTATCACTTAAAGTACTTTAACACACCTTTTACCTTCCAGTCGTACCACTGTCTTACACTGTTATTGGGAACAAATGCAGCCTTGTATCAAAAGGCAAGTTGTGAGCTAAATGACTTGGTGAAGATAATATTCCGTTTAGAGAAATGCATTCTCAATCTCTTAGGAAATATTAGGGAATTAAAGTAAAGACAGGCCTCACTCAAGAATGAGGCAGTCAGACAGTAAAATTCAGGGACTTTTATTGGCTTGGGATTAGAGAAAGCACATGCTGTAAAAATTTGAAAGGGCTCCAATTGAAATTTGAAATAGGGCAGGCTCTGTTAACCATGATGCAATCAATTTGCAGAAGAGTGAAGTATTCATCTCTCATCACATCACGAGCTCAAGATAACCTTGTGNCTACATATATATATGTACACTTTGAGGTTTTTTGTCCATGCCCAGGAGTAGTCAAGGATCTCTGCTATCTGTGAGAATCTACCAATAGCTGCAGGACAAAAATGGCATTGTTATGCTTCTCAGTGGAGCTAGACTGCTGCTAGAACTCGAAACAAAGGGTTTTGTGCACCTTATGGTACTTACTACAGTAGCGGTAAACTGTGTGAGCAGCTCCTTCATCTGTTCACCCACCACTGGATTTTGGTGCTTCCTGGCTGTGGTCTGAATCTCTTCCTAAAGTGCTTCTCAGACCTCTGAGAGGAAGTCTGTTTCATCTGCTCTATAAGTTTTTTTTCCTCACTGTTACCTTCCTGATTTGAAATGAGGTAGGATGAAAATAAGAAAATATCTTTCAGTATCATGTATGAGGATGCTGAGGCAAACTTGATTTTCAGCCAATATTAAATTCTTGAATATTTTGATTCAATAAAGACAAAATTATATGATTTTTATCATTTTAGGTTCTTTTATAGAAGTATCACATGTCATGGGTCTATTTACTTTATGGAGTAAATGTTGATGTTAAGAGAAAAATATGTAAGAAATACATATTTCTGTAATCACTTAGTACCTTTCCAATTTTCATAAAAGAAAGAAAATTGAAAAATTATCTTAATAAAAACAATCATATCTGTGCATATAGTCATAAATTATGCCACAAAACAAAGACACATTTAAGCTGAAAATTACTTCTGAAGTAATATAAAAGTAATTTTATACTCAGATCTAAATCAAATTAAATTTTCAAAACTTGAAAGAGAACAACAGATGTTGGTTTTCATATTTAGTAAAAATCAGATTGTAATGCAGTCCTCTCTGACTGACTTCTTAAAATTCTGTTTGCTTTGTTATGTTTCATTAAAAACTCTTATCATGAAATTATTTTCCCTAACAACCTGGGATCGTAGTAGCTTCCCATGACGGAAGTGTCCAGATTGTGGTAAAAACCTGCACGTATCAAATGTCAAAGCAACACTTAATAGAACTACAATAATGCAAAAAGAAGCAGAGCTAAAACACAGCAAAAGAATTTTCTTTCTCTTTTGCTGATTAAAACAGAGAATTTCCTTGAATCCATTTAAAAAATATAGCAAACTGCACTGGAATAGAATCCAGCAGTATTTGTGTTCAATATTTTATAATGTCCTCATAATTTGGTCAATTTTTTTACTGTGATCAGTGAAAGCCTTATTACTGAATTCTGTGAGGGCAAATATGCAAATATATTTTATAATCACATTTAAATAGGGTGAATGGATATGAATCACCTGCTTTGATGCCATCATCAGTTATAAAATAAACCAAGCTACATAGAGTCAGTAACACAGCTTTTACAGCACTTATAGTAAATACTATCTCTTAAACACAGAGGACCTGCACTCTGGCTGGCAAGTGAATGACCACGGGCTCTAGGAGATAGCTGAGGTGACTCACCTACAGCCTGGAAGACAACTTACAGAAACTGCATTAAAAGTGTTCTTACCTGTGACAGGGTGAGGAAATGTCATCTAGAATTGCAAATATACTTGCTGCTATTATCTGGAAAAAATACATTAGGCTAGCTTGCCAGCATAGTGAATTTTTTCACTTAGAAAATTAAGTGTCAGCACCTAAGGTAAAACTACTTCAGTAGTCACTGGTTGCCCAAGGAGAGAGAAACTGGCAGATGTGGCTCCTCTTCATGTCTCCCACTGTCCAGACCCCTGTCCTGTATTCTGATTCATCCCATAATCCCATAACCATAACTTCTGAGAGTAGGTAATGGTGATAATCCTGGCCAAAGCAGCACATCATGAACAGCAGGGGCTTCATCTAATCTATGTGGAAGTGCCAGGGAAAAAAAAAGAAAAGTTCCTGCATAGCCTGAAATTCCACCAGAAATCTTATGTTCTTTGTGGATTGGCAGTTTCAGTCACTTTGTGCAATGTGGTAGATGAAATAATGCACAATCTCTTGTCTGATTTTCTTTCTCTCTCTTGTATTATTTAAAAAGAGGAATCCTCTGAGCTCCAGGCAGTAGGGCTAAAAGTGTTTTACTGAAGATTGTATCAGGATGATAACATAATTAGTACAGTTGTGAAAATTCTTTCACAACTAAAAGGGGAAGAAAGATTGCAAAATTACTCACACCACATCTGGGCTTTTTTGTCAGCAAATCCTTATGGTAGATTTTCTGTTCCTGTCAAGCAGTGCTGCAAATTTAATCTAGCTGAAAACACGGGGAAGCATAAGTGCCCAAAATCTTCAAAAATATTTAGCAAATATGGGGAAAAAATGGAATTAAGGCAAGACAAATAAAGCCGGCTATCCAAAAATTTTGAAATTCCCTGAGACATGGGAAAAATACACAAAGATATTCTGTTTGGAATTAATCTACATACTGATCCAAACAATTCACATTTGTCAACCCTATAATGGCAATATTTTGCCTCATAATAGAGATATTTTCTCTATGTAATTGAAAAAACACATTAAATCCTGGAGAAGGCACTTGGGGTTAAGGAGTGAATTGTTACGAAAGAAAGAAGAGGAGCACTGAAAAGGTATATTGATCAAGTTTATTATTGTGAAACTTGTACAGTAGTTCAGTCCTGTGCCAAGTGGTATGAATTCTGCCGAATGACTATGGTCACACTGAATGAATCAGTTAAGAAAGCCAGTGTACCTGTCCTGTGTCCTCTTTATTACAGTCCTCCAACAAAATCATGTCTGTTTGGCCAGGAATATGTTTTCTCTGCTTATCTCAGTTTTCTTTGTGAGCTTGCTTAGCTTGCAACTTCATTATGTTTCCATTATTTCTAAATTCTTCAGAAACAGGATGCAACATGCTCTCTGAGGATGTATCAGCAGAGCAACTAAAGGGTTTTAAAGGAATATAGCCCCTTCTTGTTTGGTTCTATGCACAGGCAGTGCTGTTATGTAGCCTGCAATTCTCAGTAGAAGGCAATAGTAGGAGAGGACCACAATCGTGGCACTGTCTTCACACAAGGTTGGGAAAGGGCAACAGCCATGGGTTTTGACGGCTGCCTTTTAGCTACCAGTGCAGGCATTGAGTACCAGCCTCGAAGACACAACTATGGTACGTTTGTAGACTGCGAGAGTGGGTGAATGTATTCCTTTATTCATACAATGCCATCTGAACCACATTTATATCCAATTACAAAATAGCATGATAAAGCTTTTACATCATTTGAAATGAATGGAATATATGAACACAGTGATAGGAAGGTGCAGAGCAATCTTTAGTCACAAGCAGCCAGTTGCACTCAGGTGTTTTTAAACAGGTGTTCTGGTTTTGAGGCAAATTAGGAGGTCCTGTCACCCCAGGACAACTGGGTAAGCAAATCAAGAACTATTACACTCACAGTTACATTTCAAAGTGAAAACCTTTCTTGTCCTTACTTTAATATCATTCCAGAGCAGGTAACTTTTTAACAAAACACACACCCATACTACGTATTAAGTAAGTAAAATTCATAACTAAAAATATTATCCCATTTTTTTAGGGAATGAACTAAATAACTTCATTCTCTAAACTCCCTTTTTCCCTCTTCAAAAGTATGGTCTAAAGCCACTGTGGCAAGCCACTGTGGCAAGCAAAGGTGTCACGGTCCTTGGCAATGGCGTGACATGCACTGCAAGATGCTACGTGCCTTCTGTCTAAAAAAAAAAAAAAANAAAAAAAAAAAAAAAGGAGATAAGGTTCTTTGTCCTGCTGTGGTCTCTGTCCCTTCAAAACCAGCTTTACTTTGTCTTCTTCTTCAGGCCTGAACAGGCAGTTAGTAATCACTGAGCATTCACTGCAACGCCTTCACTAAGGAGTCTCCTCAAAAATGATTGCAAGTGAGCACAAAATAGAACTTGCATATTAACACCATTTGAAATGATGTACCGTCTGAAATTTTTTTCCAGCTTTAAGCAACTTTTATACTATTTTATACCCCTAGGGCATGCTAAACAACACTGCTGATCCCATCCAGTTTCACGCCTAATGAGCCAGTTCTCTCTATGCAATGTCAGTCAGATATCTCACTGCAGCCAGAGGCATTTGTGTTTATCAACTAGCAGACTGGTTCAATAGACACCGAGAGGAAAACCTCTGCACACTTTCAGCGCTTCATTCAGTAGTAAGCAATTACAGTTAATATTTTATCTTTTGGAAATTACATAACCTGCAGAGGTGGGATTGAAAGATGTTCTTAGGCAGTACAGTGTGTGCAGCTTCTTTCTTTTTTTTCCTTCCTGCATTAATGTATTGGTTTAGCATAAATGGTAGGAAAAACCAATTGTTAATCCATTTTGGAACTAACAGCTAAGCTGGCCAATCAGGTAAAAAGTGTACACCCCCTGGGACACCGCTTAAAAACAGGAATCTTGGGAGACCCGCCCTCTTTCCACAGACCCCTGCCATGAGGTAACATCGCGGCCGGGCCGGGAGGGGGCAGGGCCTCAGGGCCCCGGGAGTCCCCGGGAGTCCCTGGGAGTCGGGCTGGTCCAGGGCGGCCATGCCGAGGCCGGCCCTGAGGGAGCTGAGCCAAGCCGGGCTGGGCTGGGTCTCTGAGCCTCAGCAGCCCGCGGCGGCCACGGAAGGAGAGCGAAAAGATGCCGCCGAAAGAGATGGCCCCGGCCCCCCTCCCTCCAGCCCC
>WBMY01013062.1:49186-95643 GCA_013397315.1 Donacobius atricapilla
CCCCCAAAATGTGATGTCTCTCTGGCACAATTTTAATATATCTATGAAAATCACACATAGTTTCTATTAAAAACCCCAAAGCTCACTCATGGCAATGATTTCATATTGGCAGTTTAGCCAGGGACTAGGACTGTTGGTCCTTTTTTGAGTAGGACAAGGAAGTGCAGCAGCACCTGTGCTGTGCCAAACAAACAGGGCACCTCCAAGCACATTACACACAAGAAACACGACTGCTAAAATGAGTGCTGCAGACCAGGGGTAGTTGAAAGGTGCACTGAGAGAGGCTTTTAGGAGAAAGCTGAACTTACAAGAAGAATCACGGAGACATTATGCATGTTTCCCAACTGTTTTCCATGAGTGTTAGGGTGCAAAAAGCACACCACTCTCAAGAAAAGACCTGCAGCAAGAGGGCTGTGGGGACTGGAGTTCTCTGGAGTCTATATATCTGTTTTACTCTAATTAATGGTTCTTTATTCATCTGCAAGCAGGCAGTGCTCAGAGATGAACATAAAACAAATGCACTGCCAGGCAGGTAAACATGGGAGGGGGCTTAGGTTCATCTTTTATTTAGTGAAATATGATGGACAGTCAAGTGACAGTAAATCTGCCCATTCTAACTAATTTTTTTTCCCTGAAGGGCCAGGGCAATTTTGTCTGATTTCTGGCTTTTGGGAAGGCAGTCCAGGCAGTGCTTCTGCTCTATAAGTACCAGAGGTATCTTCACTGGCACAAAATGTGAATATGCTCAGCTTCTTCTTACCAATACAAACTTTTCAAAGCAAAACAGAGAATGGGGGAATTACTTAGAAAATAATGAATTATTTAGGATGCTAGGGTATTCAGGCTTTCTTTACTAATACGTGATAAAACTGTGATAGATTTGTTTTCATTCATCCTTTTGTGACTTCAGATTATAACATGCCAGTATCTGTTTTTCTTTTTTTTTTTTTCTTTTTTTCCATCAAAAATTGTCTTCAGTATAATATTCACACAGGATAATGCTTTTGTAACTCGTGATGTTTGCATGCTTCTCTTGTAAGGCTAGCTTTAAAGTGTTGTAACACATTTAGTGACCACCTGTCAACTGATTCTTGCCCTTGAAATTGGAAGTGATGCCTTTATTCATGTCTACATCCAACAGGCATTAAGGAAGGCAGAAGGACATCACGTAATGTTGTCCTTTGACTGTTGATGATAAGGATCACAGTATGGACATTAAATTAAAATGTAGGGGAAAGATTTGTAAAAAGTTATGCTTTTCAGCACACTTCTGATCTGCTCTGGTTTCCTTAGCTGAAACTTTACAAGAAGCCACAGGTCACATAGAGGGACTTGTGGTATTTTCTGGTAGATCTTCCAGTTAGACAAGGGTAGGACACACACTATAGGGTAGATGCATGCTGCAGGGTAGATATAGTCATGTGGAGTCATCAGATTGAATGAAATTACTCTTTCTTAGTGCTAAGCTTAAGTCCTAGTCAAGGTAATATTTATAGTTCATAATTGCCTGAATAGAGAATGAGAGAATATTTAATAACAAGTCAACCAATATGCATGTGCCCTATAAATGAGATACTATCAAATGAATTATTTTTGTCCAAGGCTGTTTGCAAGAGATTCCCAACAGCTGTGCATTCTGCACTACTGTTCTAGATAACAGTATACTTCTAAAAGCCAATAAGGTCATGCCAGCACAATGAATGGGATTGTCTTTGATACAGAGAACCCTGTGACCCATATCTGACACAATTTAGCAGTTACTCAGGAAGTTCCATTTATGTCAAGCAATCTGAATCCATTTCATAATCCCTTAGGCAGAGCATGTTGTAAGAATCATCAGAAAAAACAGCTAGGATTTTTTTTTTTTTTAGTGAGGAGAGGTGGTATCAGAACCTAAAGTCAGTGGCATGTTGAAATCAGTAATAATCAATTCCACAACTATCTGGAAGTAAGTAACACTTGTCAGAATAGTCAAGACGTCAAATTTTGGAGATGTGGGTTCACTGATTTTATAGCAGCAGCCTTTAAATGTATTTATCTTTAAGATTCATCATATCAGGAATGCATTAAAAAGACAACATGTAATGAAATTTTGGTGGATAAACCGAAATGTGAGGGATTATGGAATAAAATAAATATGACTTTGTGATGATGCATGAGTGAAGATTAAAATAAGCTGTCTGGAAAGAGAAGACCAAGAGTGATTATAGCAGAAGCCTAAATTGAAATATATAGGATTTTTAAAAATCTACATTTCATGTAAGAATTATTATATGAAGTGTAGGAACATGTAAAGGGATCATTTGAGAAACACACAGGTGACATTTATCGATGAAGAGAAGAAAAGCAACACCATTATTGTCAAGGGTACATTTATTTTCTCAAAAACAATGTTTATTGAAATGAAATATTTCCTTATTTTAGTTTTTATTTTTAAGTTTTGCTAGTAAGATAGAGTTTCAATCCGTAAATATATAACAGTGATTTATGGTATTGCATTAATGCCAGTTATTAGAAGTTAGATTACTTCATCTGTGATACACAACTGTGTCCCTTCCAAAAGAAGTTAGAAGCAGAGCATGCCTGAATTCCATGGTTATTTCATATCTTGCAGTGAGAATCAGATCAATAAAAAACCTGTCTTACGAGGAAATAAGGACATGCAGTACTGAATCTGCCATTCCCTTTAACGTATTCCACTCAAAATAAAAATTTATTCAACAAAAATATTTCCATGGCAGATTCACATGGCTTTTTAAATGGAAAATCACATTTTCCTAAGAAACTGAACATTCTTCATAAAATAATGCCCCTGTTAAAAATACAAAATCCTTTTGAAAACTGTCATTGTAAAACTGAATACATACCCTGTCTGCTGTTACCTGGGCCTCACATCAGAATATAAAAATCAATATTTCTAGTTCCTATTTCTGCTTTTTCTCATCTGTTCTCTCAGTTACTTGAGGTAAGTTACTGACCCTTTACAGTACTCCTTTGCAAAAATTTATGAAACGGATTCAATATTCTTAAAAGGTGTGCTGAGGCTGTAACCTATGTAAAATGGTCTGAGACTAAAATGAGAGGTTCTTTCTAAATGGGATTATGGATAAATATGTTTATCTATGTTTAAAGATGTTATACACTGATGATCTTGTTCGCCCAGAATTTTGCTCTATGCAGCTTCAAAAGACAATAAACAACCCAAGATACCCTAATGAAACTTTATGGGGAAAACGTTGATTTCTCCAGTCCCCATATTTTATTAATCACCAGTATTTATAATTTTGTGCCCACCACCAGACACAACTCTGAATACATTCTGTAAAAGAAACAAAACAACTTCGTAAAAGCTCATACTGCAACATCTGCATGCAGAATTCTGTTGGAGGTTTTAGCCTAAAATCATTCATGAAGACTTTGGGGGTTTTCTTCAATGTCTATTAAACCTACTCTCTATTATGTATACTAAATGTGACTAACTTCATGGCAGAGCACTACAAACAACATATTTGATCATTTTACTGAGACTTTGACATATACTAACCTCAAAAAAGGTTGCTCAGCTTAACTTCTTGCAAAGCTGAAATTATGGTAAACAAATTTCCAATATGCTTACTAGTGCTACCTCCCTAGGAATGAACATTATGTTGAATATGACATGGGGCTTTTATATATATATATATATATACTTTCCAGATTCAAAAATCTTGACTCAAAANTGAGTTAAGATGCTGAAAGGCTGAAGAAGGATTACAAAGCAGAAGATAAAGGAGAAAAAAGAGAAAGGAGTTTTAAACACTATGAATAGAACTCATTTGTCCAGGTATAAGGGCATTGGTAAAAGGTAAACAGAATTTATACTTGTGACTCCTTAATCAAAAGGATTTTTCCCTCTGCTTTTTTTGTTTCTCTTAATGTCTTTTTACTGTGTTAATACAGAGGCGTCAGATATGGTGATAGGGTAACCCATTTAAAATTATGATTCTGTGATCCATCACTGTACACTTCTGTGGGTATATGTTGTAAACTCCAGCCAGGCATAAAATAGTCTTTTCAAAAATCAAACCTTAGGGGTTTTTTTAAAAGTCCACTTGCAGCATATGAAGGAAGGCTGTCAAAAATTCTACATACAAGGCATGTATGGATCTGAGAAACTTAAGAGCTGAGCATCCAAGGACTATATTGTACTGATAAAATTTCAGTAACCTCTTCCAGTGGCAATCTTCAACTTTCTAAAAGAAATCCTAGCTATGCATCTTTTTGCCCTTATATTTCGTGCCTTTTTCCCTTATTTGCTCTTAGTAGTTGTATTTGAAAGATCATCCAGTTTGTTCTGCATTTTTTTTCTATGTCCATGACACTCCAAGTTTTATGCTGTCACTAAATTTCCAATAATGCACTCTTAGCTTCGCTGGCAAGGTTGCTAGCAAAAACATTGGATAAGACCTCCCCTAAGACTGAATCTTGAGGAGCAGTGTTTGTATTTTTCCTCTCCTAATAATTGTTATCTCTCACCAAACTGCGGGTTCCCTTCTCCAATATGCCAGGTCTCTATACAATTAGGAAAAATCTAAATATTTTATGGTTTATTTGATTATTTACCAAACAGCATTCACAAAGGCCTTGACTAAAGACATTCTAAAGGATCAAATTTTTCAACAAAGAAGGATACCAGAAAAAATTTATATGATTTGTTTTAGATTATGTTGCCCTGGATCCAAGAGCAAATTTGTCACCTTTCTGTCCTTAAAAAATTACAATTTCTAGGACACAGAAATTGTCCTCACTATTACATCAATCAGGCTAAATGTGTGAGCATCCATGTTCTGTGTAATATAACATAAAAAGATTCCTAAAATGAGAGCTTATGCTGAGCTTGCACTCCAGGGGCTGATATGATTGTTAAGCTTGGCTGGACTCTGTTGTCAAGTATCACCTGCCACAGCTTTTTCACACATGCAGCCTGGTTAATATTCAGTGCAAACAAATTCTGTCTACTTTCATCGAGGCAATATGGATTGTCACCAAAATGAGAGGTTTCCTGTCTCGTGCTGATGCCAATTTCTCTGGGTGATGTTAAATGGGGATAAAGTGCCAAAAATGGCACTCTATAAATTGAGAAAGTAATAATTATGTTGTATGCTAACAGAAGAGTAGAGAGGAACATCAGTGCAGGCAGTGTCAGTTGCCTATAAAAAAGCAGAGCAGAGGTGGCTATTCAGGTGCTTCACACACTGTGAGCTACTGAAAAGAGGAGCACAACATATTAGAGCAAAGCCACTTGTATAAAGACCTGAATTCCTTATAATCATTCATATTCAAAATTAAAATAGAACACTTTAGCTGCATTTAAATCGCATAACCAGTTGCACCTGATTATAGTTAGTGTCTAAATCAACAAGGTTCATGAGCTCCTTAAAATATGGTATTGTTACATCTCCAGATTGGATGACTTGTGTAATAGGCAATCCAGTACTATGAGCCCCAGTTTCCCAATAATTTTAGCAAAAAAATAACTAAAATTTAGTTTGTATTGGTACAGACATATATATTCAGTATTGATGCATACAAGTAGTCACAACAGACTCCACTAAACAAGAACTATCCATTTGAAGTTTCTGTAGCATTTTGAAGCAAAAAACCCTAAATAATTCATTTCTTTGACTAGAATAAATTATAAAATTAATAAAAAACCATACTCATTACTTATTTCCTCATACACAACTTAATGAGAGTCTCAGCTTATATCTGGATTCATTATATTATATCATACCTCTGAGAAGCAGATGCAATGAGAATAAAAAAAAAGGCAAAATGAAAATTAAATTTTCCTGGTTCTTAAATCTTTTGAAGATGAATTTCTGGCTCATGATATTGAAATGTCATTTGTGTGTTGATACTTTTTCCCAAATTGAAATAAGCAAAGCAAAGGCTTCCAAAATAGGTGTTTTATTTTGTTATTAGTCAACAAACTATGAAAAGCAAACTCAGGGGTTATCAAAATAACTGAGCAATGAATAAACTGTTGGAAGAAATCCAAGTCCCAAATTCTCAATGCCTTATTATTCAAGTGGGACTAGCTGTCTTCTGTAGCTGTTCTCCATAATACCTAAGAGTCCAGAAAAGAAACTCAAACACAAGTAAGGGTACCTCAGTCAGGAGCTGAATCTGTAGATTTCCCCAGAGGATGTGTCTAACATCAGCCATGCAGGAAAGTAAAGCATGAGCATTAACTGCCTGCTTTAATCAAACGCCACATAGGTCTGAGTTGTGAAGCACAATATCACAGAATAGAATCATAGAATAATTTAGATTGGAAAAGACCCTTAAGATCATTGAGTCTAACCATAAACTTAGCAGTGCCAAGCTACCCACTAAGCCATGTCTCTAAGAGCCATATTTATAGGTCTTAAATACTTCCAGGGACCCCTCTAGAGTCAGGCTGTTACAATATTTGGAAACCCTTACAGCGATTAAGTTTTTTCTGATATCCAGTCTTAAACTTTCCTTGTGCAACTTGAGGCTGTTTCCTCTTGTGCTACCTCTTGTTAGCTGGGAGAAGAAAACAATCCCACCTCCAAACATCTTCCTTTCATGTAGTTTTAAAGGTCTTTTCTCAGCAACTGCTCATGACTTACTCTCTAGACACCAAGATTGCACAAGGTGTATGAGGCATCAGTTTGGATGAGCTGGAGAAATGTTCAACTGCTGCACTGTGATATTTTTCACATATTGAGGGGAGTTATCAACACAGGCTGGGGGATGAGAGGCTGGACATGAGCACTCCCAGCCCAGAAAGCCACACGTGTCCTGGGCTGCATCCAGAGCAGCGTGGGCAGCAGGGGAGGGAGGGGATTCTGCCCCTCTGCTCTGAACTGCTCTGGTGAGACCCCACCTGGAACCCTGCATCCAGCTCCAGGGTCACAGCGCAAGAAGGACATGGCCCAACTCACTGTTGGAGTGAGTTCACAGGAGAGGCACAAAAGTGATGAAATATCTGGAGCACCTCTCCTATGAAGAAAGGCTGAGACAGTTGGGGTTGTCCAGCCTGGAGAAGACAATGCTCCAAAGAGACCTTATTGAGACCTTTCAGTATTTAATGGGAGTTTACACGGAAGACTAGGACAAACTAGTCTTTTTGACAGGGCCTGTTATGGTAGGAGAAGAAAAATTAGGTTTACATGAAAAGAGGTATACTAGTGTATATCTAGTGTAGATTTACACTAGATATAAGGAAGACTATTTTGTTTAGGATAAGCACATTTAAATTCTCTAACAAGTTGTCCAGAGGGGTGGTAGGTGTCCCATCCCTGGAAATGTTCAAGATCAGGTTGGATAGGACTCTGAGCAACCAGATCTAGTAGATGTCTGTGACCATTACAGATTAGGACTAGATGGTGTTTAAAGATCCCTTCCAAATCAAACTACTCTGTGATTCCATAGCATCTTCATCAGAATCCATTATGAATGAGTATGTATTTTGAAAGATAACACAAACAAGTTCTGTCATGATCCTCATCTGCTTAATTTAAATTCTAAAATATGTTATTTGTACAACAGATTCTTTCTTCTGCATAATTTAATAGAATTCCTGGGGGAAAATAGCCTGAACACTGGGAGGAAAGCGAGAGCTCCATTTTGTCTTTTCTGAGACCTGTCTTCCCTCTCATTTTATAAGATGGACAAAAAAAAAAAAAAAACACAAAAAAAACCAAAAAAAAACTCCTCAAATTTTTCAGAACTGCCTTTAAAGATCACTGAAATTAAGAAAACTTAGTGAGTCATGGACATTTTCAAAGGCCTTCCAGCTCAGTATTTCACCAAAAAAATAAATAGAAAATGAATTGACTTTAAAATAACAGAAGCAATAAAAAGGAAAGTGAACTTCAGTATTCACAACGTAATTTACATTATCTCTTCATTCTGGCAACTCATGTAGTTAACAGATGGTGCAAAGGCAAGTATACCTTTTGATTATAGGAAAAAAATAAAAGTGATTCAGGAAATGTGTTCTGTTAAGTGTAAGATATTAGGACTGGTTCACTTATACTGCTTAGCTTGGAACACAACATAAGCAAACTAGAGGACACTGAGTACCTAACTGTCTTACAGGATTCTAAAAATGCATCCCATTAGACCCAGTTCAGGAAGAAGTGCTGTTCCTAAAATCATGCTGGATCCTAAATATGGACATCAGTGTTATTGACTTCATTACTTATCTCCAATCTCTCCATAAAATTCAAATCAGGCAGGGTACCAGACACATTATGTAATTCATCAGCATCAAACAGACATTTAGGTGTCCACTTCCCTCACTTTCTGAGCTCTGCATCAGATACCAGAATATAAGAGGTTGTCAGCCATTTCAGTGCTCACCAGAGCACCCCCAGTAGCAGGTCTCCACAACCCCTTTCACTTGCAAAAAAACAACAAAAATCAGCATTAAAAGAAGGATAATCCTTAAAGTCAAACATTGACTAAATGACCTTTCTGTTTGTTGTGACGGTACCCTGCATTTTATTGGAGCCCAGATGGCTTTGCTGTTGTTGGGCAGCAGAATGCCAATTAGCTCTGGCAGCATCAGTTATTAACTCCTATGATACAAATTCTTCTGCATGAATACCTTGTTTGCTACCCCTTCCTTACTGAGACCTTTATTTTCTATGGCAGATAAGCCCAGAATTTTTTTCAGAATAATAATTGCCATAGTTGGAATGTAAACCTTACTTTTTAATTTTTTCTCTTTGTGTTTACATTTTAACATTTATAGATCCCTGTGGACAATTCATATAAACTATTGAGAAGGCTGCCTTTTCTGGTCTACAACTGAGGAAAACTGCAGTGGATGTAAATACAGATTTCATCTATGAAGTCAAGTTATGGCTTAGTTTTCAGGTTTGGGGTTTGTTACAAGTCCATGTCTACAATTCATCAGACAAAAGGAGTGTTTATTCCACATGGAAGCTAAAACCTGAGCTTTTCTCAGGGATAGAGTAAGACACCCAAAACTGTAAACTGACCATCAACCTTCACCAGACTTTTGTTCTTGCACTTTCTTTAAAAACACAGCTCTTCTGTGTTTCACTTCAAAGTGGGGAGTATTTCTCATCACAATATTTTAGAGAGCTTGTGAAACTTCTCTCTTGTACAGGAGTCAAAAGAAATATAATAAAAGTACTAATTGTTTCACAATCAGCTAGTACTAAGTACTTCTACATGTGTTCCTGTTTCCAAGCACTTTTTGCATGCGTGAAGTATAATGTTGCTTGAATCTCCATGTTGCTTGTACTCCTTGTTATCCGAAAGCTGCAGTTGAACCTTTCAATGTCTGTTTTCTGCCAGTTACCATAGGGTTGGTTTTTTAAACATTTTACTTATAACTCAGGTCACTCTGTTAATTGGATGGTTTTATTTTGATACTCAGGAACAATATTGTCCAGGCTGTTTCTCGCTCTCTTAACTGTTAATTTGGTTTACCACAAATTTGCCTTCAGAACAGATTTTGCCATATCACTAACTATGTATTATGAATGACCCTGGAATGATTAATATTGTTGTGGTCTTCTCATGCTTTGATTGAGTTTGGGGAGAGAAATGAAACTCTCTGATTTCTTAAAAAGTTAACTGTTCCAGCTTGATAATTCCAGCTTGGAAATGTTTCTTTAGCTTTCACCCATTTTTCAGGACATAATCTTGATACTCACAGATTTTGATGTACCTTTTCTTCTTTTTTTTTTTTTTTTTTTTCTTTTCTTTTTTTTTTTTTTTTTGGTTTTTTTTTTTTTTATTTGCTTCAGAAAGTTTCTATGGTGAAAAAAGAAATTGAATTTGCCACTTCAGGTGGTTAAAAAATTCATTATTTCAGGTTTAGACATCATAAGGAGTTTGTGGGCTTCTGTCCTTGATATAGGATATTCCTTTAGGTGACAGGTAGTAAGATTTCTGGATTTATATCAGATCTACATTCATATGATAAAACTATTGGTCTCCAGGTTTTCTGCAATTCTGCCAGGATGTGATCTTTATGAAAAGTCCTGTGGAACAGTCTTTTCCTTGTGTTGTGTTTGCTTGTTTTGGTTTTTTTAAAAAACAGGTATGCACAGGGTGTTACAGCGTTATTTGTTGTTCTACAATTAAGGAACAGGCACATGGGATGAATATCTTATGCTCTGTGTGGTACTTGTAAAATCCTGGGTAAAAGCACTGCTTTATTCTGGTACTATGTCTTAAATATAACACTTTTGGATCTCTTGTTACTATAACAACAAATTGAAAGCAAGATTCAGTTAATATCATAATACAATTTTTGACTGTTTATTCTTTTATCTAAAGATTTTTTCTTCACTATGAAGAGGCTTACTTTATACTTCATTTGTTGAAATATTATTATAGTAATTATGCAGAGTTTAATATGAGAGACTGGGGGAGCAGCCAGACAGGATTCAGAATTTTAAATGAAAACAGATGATTTCTCCCTATGGAACAGTATTTGCCCCACAGACAAAACAATTCAGCAGTCTTATCTCTTGCTCTCATACATCAGCTCTTGTTTAAATCACTTGTTTGCTGTGCATCTGTTATCATGTTTGTGCATTAGCCTAAGAATCAGCATCTTTACTTTTCCTTTTGGCCCATGAGTACAGAGAGATGGCAAATGCTGTGATTATTTTACCACTACACACAACCAGTAAAAATTCCACCATGGAAATAAATTGCCATTCAAAACAGAAGTTGATAGAAAATTTTTACTTCTTAGACTGATTTTCTAATGGACATAGGAATGGTCTATTATTAATGGATTTACAATATCATTGAAGCTTCTTTCATTTGAATAAGAATCATCTATAAAATGGTTGAAGAACATATTTGAAAAATCCCACAAAGTACTTGATGTCTGCAGAGAAATACAGTGCCCGTGCCTTTGCATTATACCACAGACAAAATAGTCTTTCTATTCCTTGTGCGCTCTGAGGGGTGAAGACAACCATGGAGGCCAATGCACTGTCATCTTCTCTGCTCTTTCCATGCTGAGCAAACAACAGCACTGAGCTTGCTAATCATTGATCAGGGTCACACCAAAGCACTGTAATATCTCCATATTCTAAATTGCTACCACTGTATTTAATTCTGTTTGTATTCCATTCCTGGAGGGCATTTTTTTCCTCCTGTCTGCAGTATGGACTACTGAGAGTATGCTAAGTCATTAATGACTTACAAAGGCTAACATTCTTATGAAATCCTGAATGGTTTTAAGCCAATTTGCAGAACTCAGAAAGCTTAGGCTGAGCAAAATAAATCATGATAACTGAAGTTTAATTTGTAGACATTAAACTACACTTTTAGATCTACATTAATATTTAATGTAAAAAAAAAAGGTAGTAGTTTCACTTTCTAGTAAATACTAATTGTTGTTCAGCTGTAAAAGAAATTATTTTTAGGCAATAAGTCAAAAAAGTAGTAAAAAGAAAAGTGCACAGCAACTTTGATCCTGTTTTGCTTAAACTCTGCACAGTATTTTATCTCTCAGTGTATTATTTCTTTCTCTTCCCTCTCTTCTTTCCACATCTTTTTGCCCTGAGCACTCCAACTTCTCTGTGTTATCATTTGGGTTCTATTTTTGTTCATTGAATTGCAGATTATCTGAGGGTGTTAAAATGTTATGATTCATTTACTGGAGGGAAATACAAATTGAGCCACTTTGCAATAATTTGTTTTGCTGCAGTATAATTGTCATGTCATGATATTTTTTCTAAAGACATCAATGCATTCTGTAATCTGTGTAGTTACCATATATTATCTCACTCAATATAATTTATAAAATGTTGAAGTAATCATTACAAATTAATTCTGTGTTAACTGAGAAAACTGCTGTGCACAATGCCAAAGCAAAAAAAAACAGGGCACACAGACGGATGTTCACAGAGCCAGGCTCATCACTGTCACCCTCGTGTCTCCTTGTGCAATGACTGCATTGCCTCAGGGCGGCATGAAATAGGCAGTACATGTTGGACACGTGTCATGAACAGCAGGGGAAGGGCTGTGTCCTCTTCATTTTCTGCACCTTGCTCGTTTCTGTAAGGGTGAAGGTCCATTTCCTGGCTCTTTTTCAGGAGTTATGAGCCATGACTTTGCCTTTCTTGGAGTATCTCTTGATCACAATGTTTTCTTCCTCAAAAATAAAAGGGAGCATGGAGGGGCTTAAGTGGTAGTTCTTACCCTAGTTAATAGTTTTATTAAAAACCAAAAAGATCGATTGCATAGTAAACCTTTATTTTTGTTTCTTATTTTTCTAATTTTCTAAATAATAATATAATTATTATTAATTATAAGAAGCATTATTATATTTATTTGTTTATTTATTTTTGTTATTATTATTGCTGCTGCTGCTGCAATATGACAGCTACTCAAGCACAGCAGAAGGAATATGGAATCAACACTACAGGAACTGTAGAGAGGTTTTATGTGGAACTAACAATGAGCAAGTTGGAGAAAGGACAACTTAGCTTTACGATTGGATAGGCCATCCAGAGGTCCTTTAAGACCTGGAGTTCTACATCTTTCCCCTCCAAATTCTGTAGACAAATGTAAAAAGATAGCTCAAAAGGAAAACATGATAGTCTTGTTTGAAGAAACAAGATAATGTAAAACACAATGAAACTGTCAGAGTGCCAGAAGGAAACAATCAATGAAAATAGATTGTTAAAGCACAGTGGGAATTTCAAAGTGCCCACAGATCCAAATATGGTTATAAAAATATAAAAGCAAAAATAGTAGTAAGAGAAAACAGCACAAATATTTTAAGCATCAATTGCTTCAAGTAAGATTTGTAGATGTCTTTTGTTGCACAAACATGATACTCGGGAGAAGATTGTTTTGAATACCAGTTCAGAGGGGTTTTGTATTCCAGTTTTACTTTTTTACATTCCCCGTAGGTTTGGTGCTTGTGGAGAGGCACACAGAGTTGTTCAATGTTGTGGGCTGAGAGTGGGTCTTTATGCTCATCACCAGAGCTACCCAGCATCACGATTCCCATCTTAGTCACATCTTTGGCAGCCACATCACATTTGCCTGCAGCCCTACTGAACTACCACGAATCCAGCAGTTACAGGACAAACCTAGAGTTCCCTTTCCTGTTTGTCAGAAGCTGCTGTTTCATCACTGCTGCGTGATTAATGAGCAATTTATTTTTTGCGCTGAAAGATCTGGGACTGTTTTTCTTTTTGCAAAATGGGTTCTGGGAGTGGAATGGGGGGGAATTTAGATGTTAAAAATCTCATTTAACATTGACCTCTGCAAATGCTTTTGTCAGAAACAAGGAGATTTCAAAATGTCAAAACATTTTACTCAGAAAACATGCAAGTAAAATGTTTTGACATTTTCAAAATTAAATGCTTCATTAAACAAATGGTGCAGTGAAATGTTTTGAGAAACAAACCCTTCTGACTTTGTAGTTAGCGCACACACCCCCCCCTATTTAAAAGCTGTCTTTATTAGAACAACAAGGTCAGAAGGAGATTAAATAATTCAGAACCGAAACAAAATGCTTTTTAGTTTGACGTAAGCTGCTACTTTAATGTTTTTGATCTATTGCATTGAAGACCTTACAAAATTTCCCCAGCATCCTTTTAGTTTGCCAGGTTCCTGCTTGTTTTCCCAGACAACCACTGATGTGAAATGCATTACAGATCTAGTTTCAGGCTTTCACTTTTCTGCTGGTCCTTATTTTTCATCTATATTAGTCCTCTCTGTTCCCCAGAATAAATGTTTCTTAAAAACTACTGAAACTACTCCTCTTTAGATGAGTACTCCCTAGTCACTGTACTAGCCCATTTGCTTACAGTCTTGGCAGAGAGATGATGTTTTGGTTGTGGGCCACAGTGCACTCCAGGACAGTAGTTAAACAAGCAGGAAGTGCTTTCAGACTTTGACAGTATCTACAGTTCTAGTAAGCTACAGGGGACTGTCACGGTAGGACAAGAAACAGATTGACTCCATATAGTTGTCAGAGAGAAAGAAGGCTTTATTTACAATTCCAACAGTTTCTTTTATTACATGCTGCACCAAAAAGGTATATCATTGTTCCATCGGACTGATACTTCTATCCATTGGTTAAGTAATAGGAAACAAAACCTGGGGACAGTTGTTATGGGAAAGGGAACACTGGTTGCTTAACCTGTTTTGAGAAATGGAGAGAGATCTTTTGAAAAGAGAAAATTGTTGACAGCTTTCCCTTAGGAAAGAGCTAGCAATAGTTAGCAAGCTAAAATTCAGGCTCAGAAATATTGAGCCCACATGGGACATCTTACATTTTTTTCTTTTTTTAAAATCAAGTCTATGCAAAGTATATGAAAAAAGAAATGCTCATTACTGGTATTTCTTCATCTTTCATTAGCCAGCCTGTTCAGCTGCAGACTAGTCGTGATCCAAGCTTCTGACCCATTGACACAGAGCCCCCGCTTCCCACGCTTAGATGATAAATTTCTTTTCTGCCTAAAAAAAGACCTATCAAGAATTCTTTATTTTTCCTATCCTAATGAAGGGTCAGCAGAAATATAAGCCTTTTAGTGACTTTTGAAATCAATTGGCAGTATAATTCCTGTGGCACTGGATACCATTTAATCCCCTTAAGTCATTGACAAAAAGAATTTCAACCCCAAGAACTACATTCCTTGGTTCAGAGGGAAGCACTCTGGGATGGCATCATGACCACTTTCATTCCAGACTTTCTGAACATATGAACAAGATGACCCTACCTTCCACAGCTGTTAGACAAACACTAGGCACAAACTCACTGTGGAAGCCTCACATGAACAAAGAAACAGACATAAGATACTAAACTTAAAGAAGAAAAAAATATATAAATTACAATGAAAACTAATTATTTTTTAAAAGGCTTGAACAAATTTTTTTTTTGCTAACACATTTTTCACAGAATGATATGGCTTCTATCAACTATGATCTTTTAGAAACCAATGATGTAACTTCATTTTGTTCTTCTGAAGATGCTGAAAAGCCATATCTGGGAAAAGATTTTGAAAGATAGATAAATCTCTGTGTCCACCAAGAAGTTAAGGGCAGGGACTTTTTAATTCATATTTATTCTCAATTTATTTTGGACAGGGACAATTAATTTGAGCATTAGTCACAATTTTAATGTATTGTTAACTCATTGTGTCATGGCACTTGAAGCGGAAGTATTATTCTCTAATTGTTTTAATTGTACTTTAAATTCTGAATGTGTAAGGTTGCATTGCAGCTGCTTTGCTGATTGGGTAAGGGGTTTCTTTACAGTTCTGTGAATTTCTGGAAGGCTTAAGGAGCAGCTTTTGGGCATGATTTCCAGAAATGATCCAAACAAGTTATTTTTCTATCTCTGCACACAAAATGTCACACCAATTTAGGAACACATAATGGTTGTCTTTCACCTCCCTTCATTCCAAAGCTGGAGGTCTGCCCTTGTGTATGAAGTAAAAGGTGAATCCAGCAGAACTGAGTCACAGCTGGCAATTTTAACCTGACCTAACAGATACGCCGCACATACTTGACCACTCACTGCAATGCAGTTTGCAGGGTAATTAAACTTAGCTCAAAAATGTTGAATGAGGCAAGAACACATGCAAGTGTTTGGATGGCAGAATGCACATTGTTTGGAGGTTACAGGTGGCTGTACACACAGCACTAGGCATTGTGGCACTTTGTATGGCTGCTGCAGGATGGTGGCTGGACAAAGTGACCTGGCATGCAAGGGGATGGAACTGGTATGCACTGTCTTTCTTTCACCCCTTTATAGTGCATAGGCCTGGATATGGATGTACTTTGCCTGGGAGTTACCCACTTCAGGCACAGCAACTGCAAGCTCTCCTGGAACAGCAACCTGAGCAAGATGGAAATGGCAGACGTCAGCTGAAGCAAACGTCAGCTGAGGCTACTGTAAGATTGTGTCACAAGACTGCCAGACCACTGCCACTGAAATCTATCACAAGAAATGGATTTTTCTGGGGGACAATGTATCACTGGCAAAGGACATGAATCTATTACAGAATGGAAAATTTTATAATAGCCCAGATCTCTGGCTATCAAGAAGAGAAAGACAGATAAAGAACTAAAGTAGCTCTACACTTTATCCACTCAGGCAATTATTCATTGATAGCAAACACATTTTCTCCTTACCAACAGTTAATAGCATCTTGGAATGATTTTGCAGGTAGCATAATCCTAATTCAGATGTGATAGTTCAACATCATTTATTTCTTTATTCAGTGACTCCATATTTAAATAAGGAAAATCTTTTGAACTCCAGATTTCTGGGCAGAAAGAATGACTGCATTTTAACAATTTCTTTACTATTAAATGTTTTTCTAAACATTAAGTTTAAAATCACCCATCACAGACTTACTGCCAGACAATTCTGCAAAAAGTGAATAGAAAAGTAGTTTTGCACCAGAGTGACTCTCAATTAATAAAAGACCAAACTATTTACTCTTCTGATATGCACATTATAGTCCATACCCAACCTCCATTTACCTGTATTGATGGCTTTTAGATAATGAAGGCTGCTTTTAATATGAATTTAAATTTCAATTTCAGCAGTCATTGATGTTTGTCAGATGTAGTTCTCCCCCTACATGAGGAGTATATCCTCATTTTTAGCAGATGTTTTCCCTGTATTTTTATTTGTTTCTCAGAGTAAAATGAAAGAGAGAAATCAATAGTCCAGTGTACATCAATGAAAAATGAAAATCAGCCTGAATAGTCCATAGATATGGACATGAATTTCTGAAGTCAAAAAGTTACTTTCAAAAGTACAGTTTAAAGACTGATCCTAACATATAAATCAACTCAATTACAGAGAAGCTGTAAAATATCTGAGACTCAATATTTTTAGGTGACTTAAGCACTTAAAAGCCTACATGTCAATGAAAGTCAGCGGTTTCTAGACACCTAAATCGTTTCTGTACTTGAAATTTGGGCTAAAAAAAAATCATATAGAAAATTCAAAGAATTTCACCCATTGCCACTGCAGCATCTCAAGGACAACTCTTTTGGAGCGTAGGATCCCCTATAACTCCAGGTTTTGAGAGTTTTGTGAGACCTCTGGGTTTGTTCGGGGGCTTTTTTTGGTTTTCGTCAGATATTTTGGTAACTGGTAATGATTTTCTGAAATCTTTGAGATCCATGTCTGAATTCAGAACAATTCAAAAAGCATTAATGCTGCCTTTTCCCTCCTGCCCTCTACTTGCACAATAGCTGCAGAAGACAGGGCCATTGGAGAGAATCTAAATGTTTATCTTTACTTCAGTGTGTTACCTGCATCTGCAGTTAGAAAATGGAAATATCCCGTAACGTTGTTTCCAATGTTATTTCCTGGGACTTTTTAAACAAAACAAACAAAAGCCCCAAACAAAACAAAACCACAACAAAAGCCACATAAACACACATATCAGGGGTTGGATAATATTGATTTTTACATTAGCTTTTATTTCAAATTCTTAGCCTCTATTTAGTTTCTAATCTTCTTTAAGCTCATTAACTTCTTCAAACCTTTTATTGTGGAAGGCCAAGCACAGAACAGAATAAATAGAACTGTCACAAAAGGTATTCAGAACCAACTGTAATTCTGCAATTGGCCTTAACTGACAAAATACCATAAGGGGAAAGAGGAAAGAGAGAAAACACTTCATGAATTCCACATACTTAGAGTATTACCAGTTTTACCAATCAGAAGTAGTAATTGCATGCTTCAATCACTCATGTGGACTAGAATGCCCCACAGTTGTGTTAATGACAACAACAATAACTAATAAAAATAGTGATAATGTAAATCTGGAATTACAAAATATACCTGGAACAGATAACTGTTACCTACTTCTTTGTGCTTTAGGGCTGTGGACACTCATCTTCCTGACAATACTACTGAATGAGGGTTACCTGAAATTTTCTTCTGATTTTGAAAATCACACATCAAATAAATAAATGCAAGTGCCTATGTGTCCACAGCGCAAAACCTTTAGGTAGAAGTTCTCAGTTATCAGGGATACAATAGTAACTCAACAGAAAACAGAAAACAGAAAACAACACACCTCGGACATGCGTGTGGCTTTTATGGGAGTAGAACATTTGCAAACCAGTATGTACAGACACTGGAATGGCTAATGTGGACTACTGCCTTCAAAGACATTCTGGTGGATTTTTTTCTGACCACTAGATGACTGTAACCATTATGCAGTTCTCATAAATTGAGCAGAAATAACAGAAAGTCTTAAACTGACTTTTTACTGTGTAGCCTACAGGTATGCAGAAATACAAGTATCACAAAGAATCATAGAGAATATAAAATGATACTTGGAAAAAAAATCATTCAGTCTACACTACATAAAAAAGGCCTGTATTACTTGCATCAAATAAGTATTATCCCTTTCCATGAGATTAAAGACAAAAGAATGAGAAAAAAGAGTCAAAAGGAAAAGGAAGAAGCAAAGAATAACATGGGGAGTGTTTACCGCAAGAATTTTTTCACACGAACTACTAGTCCAAATTAATTTATTTTAAAAGAAGAAAAGTCTTAGGACTGAAAAAAGAAATCAAATGTAAAGAAAATGCATAGAAGGTGACTGGGAAAAAATTATATCCTTGAAATCACATAAACAAAAGGCTTTGTTCCACATTTATAATCCACATTTCTTCTTGTTTCTTTCCGGTGTATTCAAAGACTTCCTCAGCACCAACCTCTGGAACCAACAGACAATTTTATGCAGGACAGTTGCTTTTCTGCAACAAAGGACTGGTGCTCCAGTTAACCGGCAAAGACAAATGATCTTAGGCACTGATCCATCTTTTTCCTTCATTATTTTCAGTTGTAGGTGCTAAATTCCTCTTTTTCTTAAATGGGATTAAATCCGGGACCTAAGGAGTAAGTTATTACATTTTTTGCAAAACTAAGTATGTGGGTGATACCTGATAAGAGCTAAGCAATATTCCCTGCAGGTCTCTGTTATCCTTATACTGATTCATCGCTATACAGATGCATGACCTGGGAGCAAATGTCGTAATTTTGTTTTGCTTTGTTTTCAGGCAATGACCAGTGGAGGAGCAGTCAGTGGATAAGCATGACCTCTCTCACTGTGTGCTTCATGCAGCAAATTTACTAGTTGATGTAGATTGAGTGGAACATGAGTTACTACCATTAGGCACGACAGCACTCTCTGCTGTATCAGAAACTACACTGGCACCAACAACCTCTGAAGGGCTGGAGGAAGCAGACATGCTTTCATCCCTGAAAAACAGATTAGGATTTTAAATGGGTAGATAGATACTGTAGAGTTTTACAAAGCTTCCTCCAAAAAATAAATCAATGCATTTCTTTAAAAGTTTATTACTGTCTGACTTAAAATGAAGGATGAATGGTTTATGTACCAGAGAGTAACCTAAAGTTTGGAAAGACAACCGTGATCTTAATAATTTCCTGTGTCTAAGTGACAGTTAATTACCTCAGTGAAATCTGCCTGACCTCTTCCTAACCAGGAGCTTACATCCCCCTAACCACAAAAAAAAAAGTCAAATGCAATATTCTACTGCCATACTGATACAAACAGTTGACCTACTGAACAAGAAAAAGAGGACTGGCATGGGGCACATATCATCCAGCTACTTCTGTCTATCATAGCTTCTCTGCATGCTGCGCTGGGAAATGCTGGAGGTACTGCTCCTCCTTGGAATGACTCCTCTGAATGGTTCTCCTTTTGCTCTTATATGGAGCAGGAGGGAGGGATGTTCTTCCCTTCTTCCCGTCTTTTAAACATGAGCTCCTCTTCTAAAGTTTTGCAGTAGGAGCTAAATTAGTGGACACGATGTATCAGTAAAATTGAGGGCATACCTTAAAGAGTTAGTAAAAGCACAGCAAAGTCAAAAAATTCTTTGAACTTAGGTGCTAGATTTATTGCTATTCTTGGAAATCAGTCAGAATAATTAACAATTACCTAATTAAAACATTTTAAAGGAGATTTGCATTTCTTTTGTGCTTCCACAGTTGCTGGATAAAGTGTTGCAGCACGTCTATTTTCTCTGTGGCATTGCAAGTACAGATTGTGCATATGAACAACTGTGGCTGATTTATCAAATCTATGTATTCTCATGTTGAATTCTTAAAAATTCTGTTATCAATTCAAGATGTTTTCTTAGGAGCCATCCCTATTATGCAAAATAAATCAAATAAATAAATAAATAAATAAATAAATAAATAAAATATTTAAATTAGTTACAAATCAGTAAAAAGCAACAATATATATGAACACTGACAAAAGGAAATATGCAATTTGTTAAAACAGGTCTATGAGTCTGCTAAAATTCCCTGAGTGCCTCAAATTGCTATTATAGACATATTTGTGAGGAATGAAAACAATATATCTGATATTTAATGTTGTGTTATAGACAGTGCTAGCTGATGCTTTTCCAAATTGAAACACTTATTTGCATTGAAGGTTAGCAACAGGAAATGCTATCTGATTAAGTTCCCATGACTACAGCTCAGTCTTTATGTGGATGCATGCGTTTGGGGCATCGTTTAATGATGCGACTTCTGAAGCAAGCAGATGGGACTATGACACAAAATGTTCACAGCTGTCAAGCTAGGATTCATGAGCAACTGTTGCCTCTGCAGAACAGACACCTCATGGCTATTATGCTCCCTTTCCAAACAAAGAACCAGTGCCAACTGAATAATGAAAAACTCACAAGACCCAAAAACTCTTTATTTGCTGCAAGGAGCCTTGAACAAAGCAGCTGACTTGTGAAGAAGGATTAGACTTTTAGGACAGCTATTAGGCCTTAACATGAGCCCAGGGAGGTTACAAATCAGAGAAGCTTGTTCAGAAAAGTGATTACAGAGGAGCTGCTGCAGGGAGTTCAAAATGCTATGGATTTAGCACAAGGCACTAAGCTTAGTGCATGGATGTTTTTCTCACTTAGATTTTTTGTTTGGCCCAGAGACAGTTAAAGTTATATGCCATGAGTTTGCAAAGAGAGATACATAGATATTTGAGCAAAGATAGAACATTTTAGTTCTATAATATTCTTAGAGAGTACATCAGGTACACCACCAATATATGATTTTGGTGTTGTTACTTTTATTTGGAGGTTTTAATTTAAATCCTCGCATACAAGTCTGGTGTTGGCTAGAACATGATCTTTGTCTTAGACTTTTAATGCAAAGTAGTACTGATAATTTTTTGATGAGTTGAGGAAAATGGGAGAGAGACTTAGGTGATGAAAGCTATGAAAGCCTGTTCTTAAAGGTTTGAAGCCTATGATTGTTGAAGTTGTGTATGTAGGCACAAGACCATCTTGTAATCATTAAAAACAAATAACCAATCAAACAAACAATAAAAACCAAAAACACCTAAAAGGTCTTTTTTTTAACTGGTCTTTAGGATGACTAGAAGACAAGGTGACAGCGACTGTTATTTTCTAGAATCATCTGAGACCTTTTGGCATTTAGAAGAGAGATTTAGGAGTCAAGATGTATACTAAGACATTTATTAGGAGTCACAGTGACAGTATCAAGGAATTTGGCAATGAGACACTAGTAGACAGACTTCTAGAATGACCTGATTCCTTTTTTTTTCCTTGCTACGGATTTTCACAAGTTTCACTGGGATTGTTTTGGCTTACATCCATTCAAGCATCAACAGAATCAGGTAGAGCACTGATGGAGAAAAAAGCCCTAGGTAAGCAATACTGACCTAGTTTCTGTCCAGAGGGTAACATTACACTAAAATAAGCTTTCTCTGCTAAAACTCTTTTAGCACTCTGGTTTAAGTGCTTTGCAATTGATGCCATATTAATCTATCTGTGTTAAAAATTTATTATCTTGGCCTTATTATTTCTTTCCAGAAACAGCTATTTCTATAAATTAGAATATCTGGTTGTAATACCTTTTAATGGGAACAAACAGCTATTAAAATTGCCCAAGTGTTACTAGTAGTACTTCTAGTATTACTTCTCTACTCCCCATCTTTTATAAGCTTAATAAGTGAATTAGTTTTAGAAGGTGGCATATGATTTGGGTTTGTGCTGCTTTACTCTGGGTAGCTGCTACCTCTGTGTTTATTGATGAAATAAATTATTTGGTAGAAAATATAATTGTTCGTACAAAATTTCCTTATATGAAGAGCTATGGCATTCATTGAACTAGGTTAATGATGCTGCATGACCAGCACACATCATGGTTTAGCAAGCCTATAGGCAGCTCTTTTCATCATAATTAATATCACCAAGTCAACATTCTGATTCTGATTTTGTCTTAACAATAGCAAAAGTAAATCAGGGGGTTTGCTGGACTGGGTCTAAACAGAGTCCTATGAATTTTGAAGATGTAGTCATGTTATCAAGATTTCTACATGATGTTTTGCATCCTTTGTGCAGTATCTAGCTTCAGCAGCATCTCTAGCAATTTTTTGATCTTGGGATAATCCTGGAAGCTTGGAGTGCTGGTGGAGATGTTTCCTGTTCTGATGCACTGTGGCGCCAGGTTTGGTGTTGTCCTGAGTACTGAGCAGGGTTTGACTCAAAACCCCAAACCAAGCCTGAATGAAGACTTAGGAAGTCTTGGCACCGATAGCCTAAACAAGGTTCCCCACCAGAATATTTTGCTTAGGTTTTATGTATATTTAGAAAGTTGCAGTAAAAAGAGTTTGCATGACTTTTCTCCAGGTTAGGGTCAAGAGCAATTCTTGTGGCCAAGCATGCTCAAAAATGAGATATCCTACCAAAAGAATAAATAAAGGTCAGCATTCCAAACTAGATTAAAACTTGTGGATATATGAATCTTAATGATTTCATTCTCTAAAAGTTCAACTAAAGGTACTCCTTCAAAGGCTTTTCTGAAGATGATAAATGAAAGTCAAGAACTTCTTAGCATTTGCCATAAGCTGCAATTCTTAATGAAATATTGTGTTATTGCAGGCCCAAAAAGCAACACAAAGTCACAAGGAATATTGAATGTAGCACAGGAATCGAAGGCAGCAGATATATCACAGCCTAGGCATCCCTGAGAGACTTTATGAAGGGTACTGACTCTTTGATGAGTCTGGGAAAATCTCTCAGTTCTCTATATTATATACTTTTCAGTAATTGAGTGACTTCTCTACTTCATACTCAGGCTCCATGTTTATCCTTGCCCACTATGTATGCCTAAAATGAAGGCCATTATAATTGTATTACTCTAATTCATTCTGAATGAAATATATTACTTATGTACCAATTGTACCTTACACAGGTAAAAAAATATTAAGTATCCATGTCTGCTGTCCATGATAGTACTTTACAGTAATTTTGTTTTATTAAAGATCCTGTCTGAGGGACTGCTATATTTAATGTTAGTCTAACATGACTGACACAGAAAGAGGAAATGGACTGTCCAAATTCAGGAGTATTTTTTGAAACCTCTGAGTGAATCTGTAGAGAAAAGTGGGATTCTAAATGGATAAAAATATTAACTAGTAACAAAAAAATGCTTATCAATATATGTACTTTATATGACATAAATGGATAAAATAATGTTATTTCAATACAATTTTCTTGACAAGGAAAATCTGCCAGTGGCAAACTAATTACAAATATGGCACATAGGTCTACAGTGTTCCATATGTGAGGGCAAGGTATCACTGAAGTGAATGGAGAACTTCACACAAATGCCAAATATCAGATTTCTGAAAAAAGTGTTTTGATGTGATATGAAAATCTTCAAATGATCTCATGTGGACAGCTCAAAAGGTATAAATATTGACTACAGTACAGTCCAAAGCATCTGAATATTCAATGCCAAACGGGAGCATGGTGCGTGTCACCAGAGAAGTTGAATTGATGCATGATGGTGATGTCATTACATTTCAAATAATTCATATCAAAGAACCGGGAAAACTTATGAAAACAGAATATTAAGGAGCAGCTTAACATATTCCTTCCCAAATTTGGATTAAAGAGGGTTTCCTTTGCACAAGCTGAGTTCTGTAGCCATAGGAAAAGCACTCCAGTATTGCCACTGTAAAACACAAACTTTGGTTCACCATAAACAGTGATGGAAAACCATCATTGTCTAGAAAATGTTTTATATAAGTAACAGCAAAAGAGCAAAAGAATGGAATATTTTTGTATACACTAGATGAAACATGAGCGTCACTTTTCCCCCCTCCAAATGCTTACTATAGGCTTATATCCTTGAGCCACCACTACTGATGACAGCAATTAAGATTAATATCTTGAAGATATCAAGCCATGATTTAAAGAGTTTTAAAACACCAGGAGCTCATGTTTCTAAAATTATAGCTGAATAAAAGAAAAGGATGTGAAAATTCTGCAAATCATTTCCCCCCATCCTTGCACAAAGCCAGCACTAAATCCAGTGTCAGTGGTAAAATTCTGAAACTGCTGCTGTTCTTTCCAAGAGGCACTGAAAGAACCTGAAGCTGTCAAACTCCTCTCAGAAATATCTGCAACAAAACAGCTGTTTGCCACACTTAACTAGGAACCTTTTCTGGCCATGACAACGTGAGTGGTTTGTGGAGGACCAGAATAAAGGAAGCATATGTTCTCCCTCAGGTTATGGTGACTTCATTACATGCTGTAGCTTTGAACAGGTACATCAGTTAATATAAATCCCTGGTACTAGGACTTTCAGCATGTATCAGATTTCTTCCTTTTATTGAAAGAATGGGATATACATCCTACTATTTCTATATATTCCTTTACTTTCATAAGGGATTCACCCATTCAAGAACAGCAGATATTGGCTTTCCATGGTTTTCAGATAGCTTATCTTGCCTGAAACACTATCTGCCCAGATATAGTCCCTTGTTGTAGCATCACCAAATAAAACAAATAGAACAACTTACAGTTACTTAACACAGAGTGGGTCAGAAGAACAGAAAACCAACCTAATATTTTATAGCTACTTGTAAGTATGGCCTATTTCTCCTTTGTGGTTTCATACCACATTTCATGTGGTTTTATGTTCGGCCAACTGATAACTTCCAAACTCTGTTCTCAGACATAATTGAAAAATGGAGTGCAGTTTTCATATCAGAACATAAAGAAAAGAATTAAACTGTATCTGGGTGATGCTAGCTTTCTTAGATGTCTAACTTTTTGAACTGTCCTTCAATACAAATAAATAATCTGTGCTTCCTTTCATCATGCAGAAATAAGGCAGCAGGAGCTCTTCAGTCACCCTATTTCAAAGATGCAGCTGCCCTGGGTTCTGTCTTCACTGGCCCTGAGTAGTAATAGGGATGAAGACAGCTACCTAGCAGCAGAGTAAAAGACTGGGTGGAATAGGCACTTGTGGTTTTTCTCATTATTTGTAAGGTGACTTTGTAGAAGCCCTTTGCCTTAGAATTAACAGATTTACAACTTAAAATGTGATTTTAAACTCAGATTTTGAGGTACTTGTGCCAGCTTTATGGTTGGCTTACTGATGACCAACACAGGCAAGTGCTGCTGAGATTTTCAGATTGCTTCCTGTGATCACCAGCGGCATAGCTGTGGTTTAAGTCTAGTCTCCCCAGCCTCCCTGTGGCTGATTCCTTGTTACCCAACTTTGGAAAAATTGAACAAAACAAACCAGGTTAGGTGTTTTATTATTTAATGATTAAATGTGTATTTGTGACTGAAAGAGGTAAATATCTGAACCACTGATATTTTCATTGTAAACTTCCCCTGTAATGCTCCTTACTGACTGCAAAACCCATTAACATCTGACACCATTGCAAATCATAGTAAATAACTATATGTTTATACTGCGGCATTTGTCTCATATATTGCTTCCCCAGTTGAACTAACAAGAAGAACTTAAAAGTGCAGAAAAGAGACAAAGCAGGTTCATTTTGTCTGTTAGACAGCGGTTTCTAGTTAGTATTGTCAGACCACAAAATACCCACCTGATTTGTTTCCTTGAAAGCTAGATGAAAGCTTAATTCAGAAATATAAAAAGGAAAAAAATGAGGAAGAAAGAGAGAGAGAAAAATAAGGCTATAGGAGATTTCACTAGGACTAAACTACAAAAATATTGAGGATATGTAGAATATTTGTTCCTACCACTACATAAAAACATCTTTCACACCTTTCAAATGTCAGCCTGTATTTTAAAATTAAATTTGAATGTAACTTTCTAAGATTATGAAATGCTTTTTCACCCCATCTTTTGGTTTTAGTAACTAGGATCACAATTCAAAATAGGAAATAAAGAAGTTACAGAATATACAACAGAGCAATTTTAAGTCTAACGAACATTCAGATTTAAAGTTACCTTTAAACTTCAGGATTGTGATTTTCTTAAAAAAAAACTATGCTTAAACTCCTACCTCAGGCTTTGGAATCAATGACCGCTCAAGTTCCAGAGTGATTTATCTCCAGCAGCTCACAATTTAATCATCTCAGTGTAAGACACGGGTGTGATTCGTATGTCTTATTCATGTGCTCTGTAGACATGGTACAATGAGGTGCAAAACCACTGAGTAGGAGGTACACATTGCAGGCAGAATTTATGGTTATTTTGGGTTTTGGAAAGTGCTTCCCTCAGATTGAAAGGCAGTCATAGCTCAGCTATGTAATTGCAATTTCTTTCTAAAAGATAAAATGGAGAAAAGATTAAACTGAAAATAGTATACTGCAACAGCAAGGTTGGGGTACAGTACTCTATCTGCATTTTCCAAATACATCCTTCCAACCAGCATCTTACAACCTGACTTCAACAGTCTTCCCCCTTTTTTTCTCCAGACCTCGGGTGTGGTAGTGCTCTCTGCTGGTTTACAGCAACTGCATGTTCCAGCTGCTCCAGAGCAAATGCAGGCAGCACATTTTTAAGCTGAGACAGCACATTTTATAAGCTGTTACTGCAGTAAGTCTGAATACTGCATTTTAAACAGTTTAGTTTATAGACTCATAAATTATGCATCTATTAACTCAGTTAACTCTATTAACATCTTAACATAAGGCTAATGGAACGACTGAATTATTGATGAGCCACTTTGATATAATGAAATTATAGCTAGAAGCAATGCAGCTTTGGGGTGAAAATTGGTAGTTCTGAATCTTGATTTTCAGTCTGCAAGATGTCTCTGCATATGAAAGTCTCCTTAAACATGTGCTTAGCTTTGAGAAAGTCTTCAGCACATCCTCAGGTAACTTCCAAAGCTGACACAATCTGCCATCAGTGCAAAAAGGGAGAAAAAAAGGTTCCTCTAGGAATAGCATTGGTGATTCAATAGGTGACACTCTTATTGATCGAATGATTCAGTTTAGTGCAAAGTATTGAAGGGCTCATTTTTCAGCCGAGATATAAACTAGGGATTCCATATGACTCCTGATGTTTACAGCTCACATTACAATTTGAAGGTATTGCTAGTGGGAAAACCAGGTATCAGCTGGATTTCCATGCTGTGCTTTTCGGTTAATACTGTTCCAGCCAGTGGACAGTTCTGCAGTGTAGTGGGAACAGTTGTATGGCCCTGAAGATGTTTCAGCTGTGGGTGAAAGCACAGACTGTGATTTAGCACAGGCCAGAGCACTGCCCCAGTAACAGCTTTGGATGAAACTATACGATATGGAGAGAATGATGCCTGGAGATCGGGTGTGGTCTAGAGGACAAAAGTTCACACCTTTCCATTGGCTGGCTAAGGCACAGTTCACCAGGAGAGGAGTTTTGAAAACAGCTGAATTTGACATCATGCTACATACCATTGCTCAGTGTAGGACATTGCAGAGAACAGCTTCCAGGAAAGTGCAAAAGTATTTCCTTTCCAGGAAAGGAAATTTCTCAGCTGCTCTGAGATCTGCATATGTCTGACAAGAATATCCCATATTTGTCAGGAAAAGATTATTAAACTTGCATTCTAGAAATGCTGATTCATTTTTAAATTAAATTAATTCAAGCTCTCTGTACAATTGGTGCTCTGTTTAAGTTGATTTATGGTATTTCATACCAGGTACAATCACACACTATTTTTCCTGCAAGATGCAAATCATGTCCTTTTCCTGTAGGGCAGTTCAGGATCCTCCACCTTTCTATGAGTACCTGCCCAAAATCCAATTTATTTCCTGGTTAATGAGTTTCTTCTTCAACATCTCCTACCATATAAGATCAGCATACTGCTGCATTCTCATCCCCCATACAAAAACATGTTTTCAAGGACATTTTCCCTGTATTTCTCTTATACCAGTGCTAATGTTGTTGTCTTTTTGCTGAATCTCATTATAAAAGGTTCTCTGCAGGACAAGATCCTTTTTCCATTGTGAACCCTTAGAAGAGTTACTGAGTGTGGTTTTTTAAATGTTTTAAATCATTTTAGAAGTTGACAGTGTATGCAGCTGTGGGGGAGGAGGGGGAAAAGGAAAGCAAAAAAACCCCATGCAGACAGTGAATCTGTTCTCTACTTTACACAGTCATTTTACTGGTGTTGGCCAACACAGATTCAGAAGCTAGTAGTACCTTTTGATCACTTAGCGAACCCCGCTCAGAAGAAGGGACTTTGAAAAAAGTCAGAATAAATCACTGAGGATGCAGTTTTACAGCTGCATTAGGCAGTCACTACAGAGCCCTTAAAAACATGGTGCTCCCCTTCTGTCTTTGCTTGCACTGCACAGTCAGAGAGGTTGTCTGGACCATGGAGTTGGGCTGCACTAATGTTCTTCCAGTTTCATACCGCCTGGTCTTGGCTTTCTAAACACTGGGAAGCAGCAGAGCACAGAGAATATGGAAAGAGAAGTGTGACAGTCAAGCAGGTGCCAGAATTAGATGGACTCGAAGGTACTGTAAAATTAATCTGAACCTACTCTGGTTGGGTTATCTGCGAGTCAATATTCTGAAAATACCACTCCTCATTACACTTAATTTTGTGTACAAAATTACACACTTGAGCTGATGCCAGAAGTCAAGAGCTGATACCCCTGAATGTTATGAGCATGTTTGGTGCCACATGAGGCTAGAGAAGAGGTTTCGAAAGTCCTTGTTTCTTTCCCTGCAGAAAGCTGCAGTGTCTGTCCTCCCTGCCTCTGTTGCAGGAGCTGCTATGTTGTCTTTCTCCCTACCTCAGTCTCTCATTTCAACCTTCCAGTCTTTTGCTTCCCTTTCCCCTCCTAGGAGAGATACATTCTTCAAACTGGTGACTTTGGTAACTTTTATCTGTAGTGATGAAATCACTCAGTCAGCAACATACTATTAACATTATTATTATTATTATTGTTATTATTTATAGCTAAATGTGATACAAAATTTCCTGTCTAGGAATGTCTTCTGCTCATATTTCCCTTGCCAACATTTTTAATATCTCAGGTGTTGATTGGCAGTGGAAACTCAGCCTTACAGACATACTGTTCTCAAATTAATGTTATTAATGACAGGTAGTGACTATTAACACAACAGAAACAGGATGTGACACTCTCTGTGAGACAAAAGAAGAGTCAGGGTAAAATGAAGGCGGAAAATGGAACTGCTCATGTACTTCATGTCAAGCTCTTGAGTATCTCATTGTACTGCTGCCCCTCCACAACTGGACTGAAAAATACTATCTCCAGCCCAGTGCACAAAACATGATAGTGTTGGCGGAGAAGTAAAACAAGAGAGCTACAGTCAGCACTCTTTGGTTTGGGGCAGGATGAGGGAAATATTACAAATCTTTCTTGCAACACGAAGGTCATGATATAGAAGACAAACTGATTATAATGCCCATTGTAACCTTGGAAATATTTTTCAATATGAACATTGCAACTCTTCATTATGCATTTACATTTGTCTCTGTCAGATTCCAGTGAAACTTATTTGTGCCTCTGAACATATCATTTCCAAACTTGATTCTGAAAGAGCTTAAAAAATCTGAGGAAAGAGATTCTAGTGCAACCCAGACAAATGAGCACTGAACTAAAAGCAAGCATATCCAGTACGATTGATTTCCAGGGAAAGTAAATAGGAATATAAATGTGATATGTATAAAAAGATACTCTGACACCAGAGAAATATTAATGCCTAGAAAAAGGTAACCTATTTCACTGTCATTTACCAAAAAAGTATATATCATCCACCTTAATGAAGCAAGTTACAGTAAGTTAATGATGATTCCCAAACTCAATAACCATCACATAAAAGGACACTTTTAAGAAGCATTCTATATTAGAACTAAGAGAACTTGTCACAATAAAATATGGATGACATCCAACATGCACTGAAAAATGGTGAATGAGGTTACAAGAAAGTCAGATGCAATGTGATGTTTCTGAAAAGACTGAGTGTTAGAATGAATACGTGAAGTACACAAGTTAACAAGAAATTTTGTTTCCACTACTGATGGGAAAAATGCTCTCTAAGGACAAGATTTTCGAAGGAGTTCAGCACAGAGGAGTTTCTGAAGAAGTCATTTTGACAAGATCACTGTTCAAGTAAATTGATTGGTACTGGATGTTTAAAGTTACATCTGGTCTCTTCCCTATCAACTCACTCTTACAATGAAATAAACCTTACCTTCCCCAGCAAAAAAAAACCACAAAAAACAAACAAACAAACAAACAAACAAACAAAAAAACACAAGAAAACAAACAAAACACAAAACAAAACCCATACAGAAATCCCTGATGAATTTGCTTTTGCAGAAAGACAGTGGTAAAATGCTTTGTATAGCTGTCTGCTATTTTAAGTCTGCTTTAGTGAGTCACCACTAAGTTTTGCAAGACATAAGGTCAAGTTATTCAGATTTCAGAACTAAAAGTTCTTTGAATCTGATTTACTGAGATTCCTTGGCACCGTGGGCTCTTGAGGAAGAATACCTTCTATACAGATTCTTCAAAGGCCAAGTGTGTAGCTCTGACCTTATACTAAAGGGTTCTCTTTGACCAGCAGTCACTTCTGGAGCAGTAAATCATTTTTGTAAATCCAGTGCCAAGGGTTATTTTGCTCAGAGGAATTTACTTTTTCATTGACTAAATTATTTTATCTTTGTACTATTTTCTTCCTTATTATCAACTTAAAGAAGTAGATAATTTGCATTTCTACTCAGAAAAATAAAAAGACATTAACAATATCTACCCAAGAATACCACAATGTTTTTGCTTTAGAATTAGGCTGGAGGCACATGAGTATGAGGCCATCTGGATATTCACGAAACAGTTCAGTTTAAGTTCCAGGCCCACCAGGAAATATTGGACGCAAGAGCAAAAGACCTGGAGTCACTTAATAGGTGTAAATACTTGTAAATGTACAACTTGCAAGATTCTTTTTTTTTTCTCTCTCTCCCTCTCTTTTCTCAGGATGCAGAGTACTTAAGACTTCCAGGACACTTTCCAACCATCTAGATTCTGGACTCTGATTTATAATTGCAGTAACTTAGATACTCACATAATTTGTTCCAGTCGTCTTCTGTCTTTGAGAAATTTTTTCTCACAAAGGAATAGTAAGAGCATGGACCTCATCTGTTAGGTAAACATATAAAACCCTTAGCATTTCACTAGGAAATCCCAAATGTAAGTATTTTTTTGTCAGTCACAGTAACATTTCCAACAAGGGTTACAAGTGCTCTAATTATTCAATAGCGATCAGTAAGACATTATGATAGATTTAGATTCAGAACATCATCTTTGCCTGGTGCACAGTGGAGGACCTACAGTTCTAGAAAAAGGTAACAGAGAGCGAACATCTGTCAAGACAGACTCTGACCTGAAGAACAGAAAAAAACTTTTCGCAACAGACAGTAAGGAAGAACAAATCTGGAGCTCCTCATAAGTTGCAGGGAGCAACTCTTCTGATCATAAGAACCCTCTTTAAGAGCAGGAGTCTAACTCTGATTTCTGACTTCTCTTGCCTTTTCTGCTGCTCTCCTTTCTCATTACTGCCATGAGCTGCTCCTTCACCATATGGAAATTACAAAGTTATAAGAGTTTGATGGAACAATTTGTCTATTACTGATGCTGTCTGGGTTTTGCCTTTTTTCTTTTATATGTTATCTGTATTCTTCCCTAATACATTTGTATCTCTGTAGACTATTATATTAGTGACTAATTTTCCCAGTACTTTTCCATGGCCTTTCCCTAGGCAGAAAAACAAAACAAATCCCAGAGCTCCAAGCCCTGGGAGGTGCAGGGCCTCTATGCTATTTTGATTCCTCCTGGGAACCAAAGTAGAGAATAACTCTTCGAGATACATTCTCATGGACAAGTACAGCCAGTGCCAAGGGGGGGGACTCCAGAGAAGGGGCTTGGCCTGGGGGGGAATTGCATCACCACTTGTCCTCCTAATTGGTGCTTTTTATCAATTAAGTTAATTTCCTAAAACTTAAAAAATGTATTCGTCCTTAGGAGGGTGGGTTTTTGTGGACATCTTTCCATGCTTTTCCTGAACGCCTTCAAATAAAGATACACTTTTATATTACCTCCTTCCTAAATGATCTCAAATTTAATTTCCAGGTTAAGAAAAAAGACAACATTGCAAAGTCACTGAAATCTACTGCTTTCTTCTTTATCCTTATTCCTTTTTTAGTAGAGTAACAGAATTTAGGAAATTTTTTGGCCAATATTTTGAAAGGCATTTAGTGAAATAATATTCTTCTTTTGCTCCTCCTTTTAGGTCAAAGTGAATATTGTGGATCCAATAGCAACTTCATTTTTCCTCAAAAGAAAAAGATATTGAGAGATTTTCTTGTATGGGTACTCTTCAAAAAACAAAACAAAACAAGATTTCTAGAATTTTCCATTTTTTAATAAAATATCAGCATTTCTATGAACATGCTTAGACAATTCAAGCACAGTTTAACTCCTTGTTGGTGCAGCAATGTCTCATTGGAAATAACATTAAATCATATGAGATGCAAATTTATACCTATTCATATGTCACAGCAAAGGCTCTAATTTACATTTCTCTGTCTCATAATCCTCAGTTATTATATGCGGCTCCACACCCACTTCTATCCTTCAGTATTTGCTCCCTAAGAGCACATGGTTTCCCCTGGAAGTGTTTTCTAACTGTAGCAGTGGTTGTGACATTGGGTTCTGCTTCTTCTCATCCTGCTGAAGATGTTTTCACCTGTGAGATGAAGATTTCTTGCTTTCCCAAAAGTAAAGATACTGCAAACTCACTGCTGAGCTCCTAGCACTGCAGCTGAACTCACCCCAGAGCTGCAGGGTGGTGCAGCTCCTCCATCTGTGAGGCAAACACAGCCAAGGAGTGAGTTTTCTGCATATTCCTGAAAAAGTCATTCAAATCTTGGAGGCTAGATGTCTTTTTTTCTTATCTGCAGGCCAAATGCCTGATGTTTGATAGCAAACCCAGGAGAACCATCACTGTGCCCTGAATCTAAAGTGTAGTATGAGAAAAATCTTTATAATCTGAACTCTGAAAATATACTCATACTGCATCTTTTGCCCTTGATTAGTATAAAGCCAACAACAAGTCCCACTTCTTTTGTAACATGCCTAAAGACTTTCAGCATCTATAGAAGAGACACAAAAGGTTGCGATAATATTTTCTTCTGACCCAGGTCCCCTGAAACTGCTGCTTCTAGTACTTCCCTGGTATCACCTGGATATGCTTTCACCCCAAGGCATTTCTTTTCAAGCTCCAGAAATGATGTACTAATTCTGTCTCCTTCTTGTATTATTTTGAAACACAAGGCAAGTGAGTACAGAAAGAGAACATAGTCCTTGAAAATGTGAAACATAAATGTTTTATGAAAAAATGGGGCTTACATGCCTAAATAAAAATTAAAAAAAAAAAAAAGTTTATTCTGGTTTTCGCTGGTGTTTGATGGAGCTTGGGAGATGGAGCTTTTTGTTTTCTGGAGCTGCCTTTGCTATTTTAAAAACAGCGGTTTTGAGCTATGCCAGTAAATGAGTCTCAAAAGCACTAAAACACAGAAAAAATAACAAAAAATCCCATAACATATTAATAAAGCTGAATAAATGCATGATAATAGGTATTCCTAGTTGTTATCACTGTGAGAGACTGAGGGAGATTCCCATCCTGACAAAACTGGACACTGAACAAACTAAGATATTAAACAAATATTTCCAGACAGCAGGGGAAAGAAGCGGAATTGTATGAAATTAAAATACTGAAAAGAAGGGGCAGGACCATTTTATACTTTTTTTTCAGAGGCCAAAAACGTGTTAGAAAACTTGGAAATTGCTGAGAATTAGGGAAAATTAATGTTGTTAAATGTACAGTCATGACCACCTTCAACCCTGCCTGCCAAGAGAGGGAGCTCTGTAAACACCTCTTTCACAAACTCTTGACAGATCAAATCTCTCATAATGCAGAAGTTTCATCCATTACTTCGATTTGCACAATATAGAAATAATAATATATTAAGACAATCTAGAAAGTGATGGCACAGAGCAAAATCTTATCCTTACTGGGAAAATAAAATCTTGCATTATTTTCCACTTGTCCTGGTTTTGGTTAGGATAGATTTTCTTTCTAGTAGCAGGTACAGTCCTGTGTTTCGGATTCAGTATGAGAATAATGTTGATAACACACTGATATTTTAGTTGATGACGAGCAGTGCTTACTCCAAATGAAGAGCTGTTTAGTGTTCCATGCCCTGCCAACAAGCAGGCACAAGAAGCTGGGGAGCAGCTGACCAGAACTGGCCAAAGACTGATTCCACATCATGCCCTGTATATAAACTGGAGGGAATTGGCAGGAGCTGTGGATTGCTGCCTGGAGACCAGCTGAGCATTGACCAGTGAATGGAGAGCACTTGCGTGGTGCATCACTCATCTTTATTTGGTTTATTCTTCTCTCTCATTTTATTATGATGATGATTATGCTTTATTTTAGTTCAGTTAGTAAACTATTATCTCAACACATGGCTTTAACCTTTTATTTTGATTGTCCTCTCTGTCTCACCAGAAGCAAAGGGAATGACTGAGCAGCTTCATGGGATAGCCAACCTAAATCCCACCCATGAGCCAGGTAGTCACCCATCACATGATTCATTTATCCAGCTGTGTGCTGGACACTGTTCAGGAAATCCTGTGAGACACAATAGCAAAAGCTTTACTGAAATCAAAAATGATTATGTCAGCTGGCCTTCCTTGATCAGCTGAGTGCATTATCCTGTCATAAAAGGAAATCAGATTTGACCAACAGGACTCTCCCCTCATGAAGCCATGCTGGGTGTGACCAATGACTTCATTGTCCTTCAAGTGTTTTTCACTAGTTTCTAGGATAATCTTCATAACCTTATCAAGCACTGAAGTGAGACTGACAGGTCTGTAGCTCTTGTCCTTTTTGAAAATCCAGACAACATTAGCCATCATTCAGTCACCTAGGATCTCTCTCGCTCATCAGCCAGCTCATTGAGTGTTCTTGGATAAAGATCATCAGGCCCCATAGAGTTGCAGGGATCCAGACGGAGTAGCAGGTCCCTCACAACATCAGGGTCAGCTGGGATTTCATCACTCTCACAGCCATGGTCCTCCAGCTGGGGGTGCTGGGACCTCCTTAGTCCATCGTTGGTGTTGAGGGCAGAGACAAAGAAAGCATTAAACATCTCTTGTCTGTGTCCCTGTTTTTGGGGTGACCATCCTTATGCTCTAATGAGCTGATGCAATTTGTGCACTGCCTTTTGTCATTTATGTATTTAAAGAATCTCTTTATTGTCCCCCACAGCTCTGGTCAGCTTCAACTCCAACTGAGCTTTGGTTGCACAAATTTTTCCCTACAATGGAAACAGAAGTTCTGTATTCCTCCCACATCACCCGACCTTACTACTGAGGATACACCTTCAATTACCTTGAAAGAAAGATTCCTGGTCATCTAAGCTGGATTTCTGCTTCATCTGCTTGACTTCCAGCTTTCTAGGAAGCTGTGCTCCTAGGAGTTGGTGCTTGAGAAGTGACTAGTACTGATGGACCCCAACATGTTCAAAAACATTTGTGCAGTGGACATTACTCACTAGTTCCCTGAGCAGCCTGAAATCTGCTGTCCTTCAAACCTTCAGGTTTGAAGTCTTCCTGGCATGTTTACTCCTGTCAACAGAGATTTTAAACTCTGTTGCTTTATGGTTGCTGTGGCCAAGACAGCCACCAATCATGACTTCACTCATGAGACCCGCTCTGTTAACAGGTGATAAATCAAGGAGGGCAATAAATCAAGTCAACTTGCTTAGTAACTGTATCATGAAGTAGTCATTTGGGTGTTTTGGGAATCTTCTGGACCTGTATTTTCCATCTGTATGGTGTTACATACATACAGTTAACATCCAGCAAGTTGAAGTCTCCCATAAGAACAAGGGGAGCTGATTTAGAGATGTGTCTTAGTTTCTTGAAGAATATTTCATCAGTGTCATCATCCTGGCTGGGTGCTCTAGACTCCCACAAGGACATCCACATTATTTGTTTTGCACTCAGTCCTTACCCAGAGGGTCTCAACCAACTGTCATCCCCAACTATAAGTTCCATACATTCCAGCCTTCCATTATGTACAATGCCACCCCCTTCCTCACCTGCCCTGCCTATTCCTCCTGAAGAGCCTGTAACCATCCAACATGCTGCACCAGTCACAGGGCTCATCCCACTAGATTTCACTTATGTCAGTGATGTCAAATTTCTCAGACTGAGCCAAAGTTTCAAACTTCTTCTGTTTGCACCCCATGGTATAGAAATATTACATGTGTGGTTTGTTGTAGCTGACACCTCATGGAGCAGATTGAGTGATCACAGTAACACTTGCTTCCTCAAGGTTTGGCACACCATTCCACTCCTGTCCCTGGCCAGCCTGGTTTTGTCCTTTTCCCCTTTTTGTTCCTTTCTGCCTTTTGATGCAGCCCAGGATAAAATTTGCTTTCTGGGCTGTGAGTACACATTGCTGGGTCACATCCAGCCTCTCACCCACCAGCAACCCCAAATCCCCCTCAAAGGGCTGCTCTCAATCTGTTCATTCCCCAGCCTGTGTTGATATCAAGGGTTGCCTCGACCCAGGTGCAGCACCCTCTGGGTGCCATCCCATCCTTCAGGAGTATGAACAGCACCACTCAGCTTTGGTTTGTTTGAAAATTTGTAGAGGGAGGGTGCTCTCAATCCCTTCATCTATGTTATTAATGAAGATATTAAATAACACTGGTCCCACTCTGAACCCTGAGGTACACTACTCACCACTGATGTCCATCGAACATAAGCTGTTGACCACTGAGCTGCGGGAATTTTTGTTGAATTTCAGCACATGGTGTATCTCACATCCACTAATATCTGTCTACAAAAATATAAAATTCCAAGAAGAGTCAAATATCTGTCAGCAGAATCAAGAATTCTTGTGCATAGACAACAGTTGCCTTTGCAGCTCTGTCTGAAGATGTTGCATGATCTTCCTGTCAGTATACTATGATGAAAAACAATCCCTTGAATTTGTGCTGTGTAGGTTTGTGTCAGTTTGTAAATCTATAATCCTCCACAGAGACTTCATTGGAACAGCAGCCCGGAAACATTCAAATAATGTTGCTTCAAACGCAGTAAAAGAAATTCAAGCATATCGCTCTAAACACAAATGCACTATCATGTGGTCTATCTGTTACGCTTAAACCCAGCTTTTCAGTCTTGGGTATGCAAACAATCCTTGAATTTCTTATAAGTTTGCACTATCATGTGGTCTATCTGTTACGCTTAAACCCAGCTTTTCAGTCTTGGGTATGCAAACAATCCTTGAATTTCTTATAAGTTTGCTCTGAGGAGTCTGCCAGCAGCCACAAAATGCTCAGATACCATTTTGGAAACAGAATTTGTTTGCAATCATCACAAGATTTCACAAAAAGCAAGCCAAATAAAATTAAAGTATTGTAAGTAAGCAGCAATATATGTACTAAAGAGGAATCAAGCACTTCCGTCTCTACCATTCACAAACTTTTTCAAAATTTTTAGAGAAGAAATAAAAAGGAGTGAAAGAAAACCAACAACTTGAATAAGGTATTGCATGGATTCATCAGATGGCTTCCAGCTAGATTGCGTTATTATTAAAATAGCTTTAAAAAAAGCATGATCTCAATAAAGGTAAGAAACAAAAACTTGGCTTCTTTGGGGGAGGCTTTCAAATCTGTTCCCTTCTTCTCTTAATTATTCCTCAATTTTATTCTGTCAACCATTGGACTCAGCTGGCCTCGCTGTCATGGTTAGCAACCCTTTTAAGTGTATCCCACATACATAATTAATGCATACTGGAAGAATTCTACAAAAACATACATTCTGTAATAGTCAAACGTGACTATTTTTAGTTAGAAAACTAAAATCTTTACCCTTGAAAAACGTGTATTTATTATCTCTCTAGAAATCTCTGGTAGCCTGAGCTGAGTTGTTAAATTTGAAATGAAAGATGTTTTGAAAAGAAGAGGAATAACCCATGAGGCAATTTGATATGGAACAGTATTTAAGGGTAGGAACATGGAGGGGAAAATAATGTTCAGCATGCACATGCAAAAAAAAAAAGAAATATTAAAAACAATCTGTGTCCTTTGGAAAAGGCAAAATTATGCAGCTAGGCTATAGTCTTCTCAGGAATCTGGAAACAATCAGCAAGCTTACATGTATAGTCCTTTTTTAATATTCATGTGAATTTACCTTCTCTAGGAAACTGGAAGGGTCACATGGTAAAAATTTCAAAACTATTGGCACAAATGCAGCTGCTTTTCCTTTATTGACAGACATTTTCAAAATTACCCTGTTTTGCCTGCCACCAATAGTTTTATTTTGCTTCTTTTCTTTGGTCAGAGATACATCAAATAACATTATCATGTCACCCCTGCTCTCTCAGAACTGAAATACAAAATTAAAGAGCTGCATAACTGGCATTTCTGATGCTTGTTTGGTTTTAAAAGGGTGCGTTTTCACTACTAGTGATGACGAGTAGTGGTCATTAGCACATTTTAGTTATTTCTCTCTTAACTGGAATCATAAAAGTTTTCCAAATGCCTTTCTATGTTTTCAATGAAGAAACTCATAATACTAAACTGAGAATAAGCTGTTCACGCCTATTTCTTTGGTATCACAAATTATTTCTCTTCCCTTGCCCCAGTGCTGAAGATGTAACAGAAGATTTTTAAGTATCTTGATTTGGATGTGCTACTTTCTCTGAAGTGCACTGGTATATAACTTAATTGTTTTGTACATAATACCACCTTCCCTCCATTTATACTCCTGTGAAGTATATAGCCTCACATTGTCCATCTGATTTAATTTTGACTGCTTGGATGCCTTTTATATAAAGGAGACCATTCCACGGTGAAATTAGGAGCATTCTTTTCCTCTGTCTTCCTTCTCCCCATCCTTCCCCTGAAGCCATAGGAGCAAGAGAAGGAACAGAGTAAAGAAACAAAAATTCCTACATATCTAATCAACTAATTCTCTACACTGAGCAATAAGGTTTTATATTCTGTTGGAGAACCCATTAATCTAAATCCATCTGGAAAGAGGTCTATTCACAATATTTCACAATCTAAGTACTTTTCTAACAAATCTATTAATTATGCACTCAAATAAATTGCCTGTGGAGAATTGCTATGGGAATTTTTCTTGCGCCAGAATCCTTTGTCTTTCCTTTCTCCTTATAAGTAATTACTATATCCAATTACTATTATTTTTTCATAGTATTCTCTTATTTCACTCCACAAATTCTTGGGGAAAGGGATCTAAAAAGATAAGCAACAATTTCCCTATTAAATGGAAATCCAACTCTTTTATCACCATACTTTTTCCCCTCCCTCTTATATTATTGCATAACTCTAACTTTCACTGGCTGTTCATTTGCCTTACTTAAACATACAGAATTAAGCAAATTCTGCAGTAGTTAAAATCACAACAGAATCACTGACTGTCTTAAAGTCATGAAAAACTGACCTGCCAGCCCATTTGGCATGGCAGAAAAATTCGGATCAATGTCAGCCTCAGGAGGTGCTCACTCACACCACCTGCCCAGAGCAAGCTCAGCCATGGAGTCAGAGCAGGTTGCTCAGGCCTTTGCCCCATTTAATGAATCCATGCTGATCACCTTCTTGTCTTCCATGTGGGTAGAGATGGCCTCCAGAATGCACCCTCTCCTTCCAGGGACTGAGCTGAAGTTCCCTAGGTCCTCCTTCTTGCCCTTTTTGAAGACATGGGTGACATTTTCTTTCTCTCCTGGGGCACCTCTTCTGATCACCACGACCTTTAAAAGATGGCTAATAAATAGCTTCATATGGTGTCTGCCAGATCTCTCAGCACTCATGGATGCATCCTGTCAGGGCCCAGGGACTTATGGACGTCAGGTTTGGTTAGGTGTTCTCTGAGAATGTATTTATAATCTCTTCTCCAGGTTTTGCTGGCATTTCTACCCAACATTTCCAGCAGTGCTGTACTCATTGCTAAAGGGCAGTAGTTATCTAAAGAAGACAGAGAAGATGGAAAGGTGCTGTGAAACACTGGGGAACTAACTGAGGCTCAGCCTGCTCACCCACTTCAGTGCTCCTCTGCTATAAGCTCCAGGACATTTCCATCAACACTGTACCTCTGTATCCTTTCAGTTTTTCCCCCACTCTATTTGAGTAGCACAATTTCTCTCTCTGACAAGTTCTAACATGCTAGGGAGAACAGTTTCATAATATAAAGACATTTAAACAGATTTCAAAATCTTTCTAAGCAGGTAACAGGTGTTTTTTCAAATAAAGAGAGGACTTGGGAGGGAAAACCCTCTTTACAGAAAAAAAAAAAGATTATTTTCCTGCAAACTCCTTATCTCTCAATGTGAAATATTCACAAATCCTACAGACAGCATACAATACATTAGATACAACTAAAAACTCTAAGACAGAGTGAAAATTGCTGCAAAGTGTCTTGTTGTTATACAATGACCCTGAACAAGCCCATGAAATCTAAATTGTAAAGTATCATCCTATGCTGCAATATCCTCCCTACGTGGACTAGAGGGAGTCAAGTCCTCATTCCTAATAATAAATATGTCTATCTCATCACAAAATGTTTTGTCAGTAACAAAAAAATCCCATAGTTCCCAGTCATATTGCCTGTTTTCCAGCAAGAACATTTAATATAAAAATTCAAATACTGCGCTAAGCAAATCCCTGAGAGAAAATAACATACACAACTCATTTCCTAACAGAATTAGGTTCTGTAGGGTCAAGATCACCAAGTTACTTTTTCCTGAAACAACTTCTTGCAAATTTCTGTCCTGCAGTTTGTGTAAACTGGGCAGACTTTCACTGGGAAAGATGTCCCCAGATAGGTCGCAATGGATGGAGTATCACACGGGAGGGCTTTATGAGAAATGCATATTGCGTTCACCAGAAGATACAATCCTAAGCAGTGGTTGCCAACAGGAGAGAGAGCAGCATGAAGGGAAAAGGAGGAAGAAGTTGCCTAATTTTGTTTTACACTTCAGGAAAAAGAAGTTGTATATGAAAGTTATTACTTTTAGCAGAGAGACACTGTTTTCTATAAGACTGAGATACTGAGAAAAAGTATTTAGGTTAGAGTATAAATTTAATGAAAAAGCCAATGATCAATTGCATAATAATTCTTTATTTGACTTGACAAAATAAACAATAATTCTGTGGGAAATAGTCATTGAAACAAGTCACTGACATCATGTTTGCTTTTGCTTTATTTTTTATACAAGTCTCAATGGTTTTTCATTACTATTGAAGTGTATTTAGTTAAGTTTCATAACTGTAAGAAAATTCTTCTATTTTTCACATAAAGTCAAACTTATCTCCAGGCAAGAAAGAGCAGAAGGATTCTGACCATTTCAAGTCTCTTTAGCTTCTTAGATCAATGATTTAAGTGGGATTTAAGCAGCGCTCTGGCCTCATGCCACTTCTTCATCCAAGTATTAACTTTACCAATGTGATGGTCTCAACTACAATCCAAGCACCCCTACCCTGCTAAGTAAACCCATTAGAAAAACATATGTTGGAAATTATTTTGTCCAATCCTGTCTTATAATGATCCATGCTGTGTCTGCCTTATCACACTCAGAAGCTAGAGATATTTTATGGTAAGTTTAAAAATATGCACTTGTACCAGCTTGGAGGTTTTAAAGGATAAAGTAAAATAATCTTTTTTTCTAAATGAGGTTTTAAAGTGATTTAAATTGGCATTTTTACTATAAGCAGAGGATATTTCTTCAAATATACAAATTAATTTGGCAATTTACCTAATTTGAATGGATTTATCTTTCATATGCATAAATCATGTAATAACCACTGTTCAATTACTAGTGATGCGGAGTCCATAAGAAAGGGATTTGTAAGTCTCTTAAACATCGATATAGAGTCTCTGAATTAATTTGTATGGACTTTCTAATCCTTACACATGCTCTCTCCTAACAAATACTGTCTCCCCACAGCCCATGAGTCTTAACAATTAATGACACTGTAACTGAAAGGACCAGACTACTCCTCAGACTTATGAGGAGTAGCTAAGGTCACTTGGTCTGTTCAGCCTGGAGCAGACTGAGGGTAGACCTCACTGCAGTTACAGCTTCCTCATGGGGGAAAGACACAGGGCAGGCACGGATCTCTCTCTGTGGTGACCAATGGCAGGACTTGAAGAAAACAGCATCAAGTTGAGTTGAGGGAGGTTTAGGTTGGATATATGGAAAAAGCTCTTGTCCCTGTGTGTGACTAGGCACTGGAAGAGGCTCCTCAGGGAAGTGGTCACAGCGCCAAGCCTGACAGAGTTCAAGAAGCATTTGTACAATGCTCTCAGGCACATGATGTGACTCTTGGGGTCCCTCTGAGTACAGCCCTGATGGAGGACTTATGACTGACACCATGAATGGTTTCAAGCATCACCACTTTATTATGCCCCAGTTCAACCTTTTATACCCTGCCTCTCGCATGCATAACACCTGTGTGCCCTTTTACTCTTTTGTGATTGGCCAGTGCACCTCAGCATTCCAGGCTTCTTTTTCCCTCTGTGGTGTTCATCTGTCTTACACAGCTGCAATTTATCAGGGGTGAGATTGTCTGCAGCACTAGCTCTATTCTTTTATGACCATTTTCCCACACAAACTCGACTCAGTTACCACGGATATCAATGCACTAGGGGAAAGCCATGTCTTGGCATCATTTCCTATTTGAATTCTATTAATGCAATATCCCTAATGCTTCTACAATAACTCAAATGGCTGCTGACCTTGAAGGAAAATTCCAAATAACAAAAAAACACTTCTCAGAAAGATGAGCTGATGCAAAAAAATATTTTTCTTGCGCTTTTCTTCTAGCAGGAATTTTCACAGAAAGCAAAACAAAAGTATTAGGCCTAGGCCCTCAATGACACAACACTGTGAGATCTAGAAAAAGGCCATTTTAAACTGCAGTTTGTATTTATCAAACTGGAGGATAATCCTGAACTAGGTACAAGGCAAAGCTTGACATCTTGAAAGTTAACTACAACCCTGTGTTGCAGCCATGGATCAATCATGTCCTTGTCCACAAAAGCATTGTACATTTTGTAAAAAGATGGTTAAGGCAACAGAAGTCTGCTCTTACTTTTTTTTTTTTTTAATATTAGCTTGAAAAATTCAAAAGAATGCAGGGTTGAACAAGACTTGGGTCCCTGCTGCAGCTGTTCCCAGCTTTCCACCCCTAGCTGCCATTATTTACATGGTTTTTCAGAAATTCACAAACACCTGTTTTCATAAACACATAAAAACTCCATAATTTTGAGACATCTATCAATCTGTTAATTTTGATCTTGATCTACATGTTAAATGTTATATGGGTAGAGAAAGGAAATAGAAAATGGGAAAAAACTGTACTCAGTGTAACTTCTTACAGAAAAGAAGAAATGAGCTCAAACCCAAAACCTCATCAAAATAAACTGCTAATCTATACAGATTTAAGAGGAAAAAAAGGGAAAAAAATTCAACTCCTCATTCAATAAATTTTTCTAAGCATAGTTTTAGACATCTTAGATGTGACAGATATCTAGAACAGAAGTGAACTGTAGTGAAGACAGACATTAAATTTGTAAGACATGAGAAAGCAGAAAATATAGAAGGATTGAAAAAAATTATTTAACTTGAACAGAGCCATACAATTAATCCTTACAGCAGATGAGTGTATGTATTTGAATATCTCCCACACACTTCAAAGTGTTAATTCAATATAATATTGTTTATACAAAACAAAAGAGTAATGACATTGCTTAATAGGTTTTTATTCCTATATGATAAGCACTAAGTGTAGGAATAGAAAACCCAGCAAGAGGCTGGGCCACTGCTGCAGTTGTAGAAGACAAGTTATTAGCACCACAAACCAGACACAGTGGTAGCACTAAAGCAACAATGCACATATTCCCTCTGGAACAGATTTAACTTGGAGATGTAAGAGGTGCACAAAACCAACAGCAAAGGACACACTTTAAAAGCACCATAACTGACTTTCAGAGCAGCTCTAGAATGCAGATAGTATACTTTTATTGCACTTTTAAATAAGATCAGGAATATATTTAGGCTATCTCTTTTTAGTGGGGAATGAAACTTCTTGTGGTAACAGCAGTGCAACCATGGCCTACTGACAGCTGACTCACATAAAAAAGGTCATGAAACAAACAGGTCCAACAGAGAAAATTGAGCCTGTCATGTCCCTAGAAAAAATTACTTTTACTGTGTGATTAAGATGGGATGAATGAGCTGACATGATTTATGCTTATCTTAAATTGATCTAAGTGGAGAGAATATAATCATCTATATTATTAGACACTTGGAAACTTCTACTCTAAGCGGGATGCCAGCAAGGTGTTGTCAGCCACAGGTTATTCTAAAAACAATAGAGATATAAACAAAACTGCCTAACACTTTCAGAATTATAAGCAGATTTATAAGATGTTGCACATCTTCTCCACATGCATGCCATTAGTGTTGAAAATACACCGCATTTCCTACAGACATATCTATCTGGATATGTCTATAGTCTACCACCACGCATGGGTAGAAACATATGCATTCTACAAGACTTCAGTACTATTACCTAGAAAAGCGTATTTGAGAGAATCTTCCCCTTCCTACAGTTTTAATGCTGTATTGGCTGTCAGCAGAAATTAAAGTATTTTTATAAGTACTTTTACACTCTTATTTCATTGCATTGATTCCTCTCTCTCTCTCATAGGCATAAAAGCATACACATATACCAATATAATGAATTTTCAGTATTTTAATGTTCCAAATCTAATTTCACTCAAAATTTGAGGGATATCCCAGCTCTGCAATAATGAGTCTGCAACAGAAAAAAAAGAAAGAAAAAGGAAGTCCTTTCACAGAAATAGTGATGAACTATTACAGTTTTAACTTCATCATGTGTTTCTTGTATGAAAGAGCAAGTACCCCACACCACAAGATGATTGTTGATTTCAAATATGCACAAGATAATTTAAAAAAAAAATAGGAATTTTCAGACTATAAAACTTTTTGGTTAAACTCCATTTAAACTGAAAATAGACACTAGTACTAATCCAGATGAGGGAATTCATTGTGTGAAGCAGACAAAAATTTGTTTGGAATAACCCTGCATGCATTATACCCACTAAAATTATCACGTGAAGATTATTGTATATTGATGGAAAACTGTCAGTTAATTAACTCTTCTGGGTATGAAAGATGCATCTGTGATATCTTTTTCTGAACAAATAGGAAAATACTTTTGTTTAGCCTCAAGTAATAATCATAAGCACATATGAAGAAAGAAAAATAGAAATAAACCCTATAATTAGGTGCTATTTGTGAATATAATATCTTGCTGATTTCTTTAATTACTAAAAATAACAGTTCATGAAAATGTCTCTTGGGCACTTGAGGACAATGAAGAAGCCAACTGGAATTATGCATTGCATTGATCCTTACTTTTGAAAACATTTATTTTCTCTATTCTCATCTCTCTAGCAGTACAGGAAGTATGGAGGAAAATGTTCAGAGAGCTCAGCCCAGATGACCTAGCATTTATTTCTGTAATTGAGACATCTCACTAAATAAGAACATCCAGGATGTAAACCAACATGGCTGAGTATTCCACTTGCTGTGTTTAAAAGTGCACATTCACCCACAAACCTTAGAGGTATCAAATTCAGTGCAACCTAGGAAGATCACAGAATCCCAGAATTGCAGCAATGGGGGACACAGACCCTCTTGTGCTTGCAATGGAAGTCTCTTTATTGTTGAAAACACCTTTCTTGTATACCTTTAGTTTCCTCCGGACACAACCAGAATTTAACAGAGGAAAAGCACCCATTGGCTGCTCAGCTGTAGCGCTGCTGTCCATCCATCTCACCACCCAATCCCCTTCCCGCTCACATGCTGTCCATGTGTCTCACCACCCAATCACCTTCCCACTCACATGTTTTCCATGTGTCTCACCACCCAATCACCTTCCCACTCACATGCTGTCCATGTCTCTCACCACCCAATCACCTTCCCGCTCACATGCTGTCCATGTGTCTCATCACGCACT
>WBMY01013062.1:112679-128807 GCA_013397315.1 Donacobius atricapilla
TTTGTCTCTTTGCATTGTTTTCATGGACAAGTAGATTGTTGCTAGGGAGGAAGAGGGGTTGTTTTTGAGAGGGTTTCGTAGTTGGTTTTTGTTTGTTTTACCTTTACTGTATGTTAATAAATCTAACTGTTTCTATTTTTGAACTGAACCTGTTTTGCTTTTCTTTTAATCCTATTCCATTAAAATGAAAATTAGGCGAATGTGATAACCACTACATATTTTTGGTGTTTCCGCCCGGTTATTAAATTTTAACCCATTACACATGGTGTACTGCGTGTGAAAGAAAAGACTGTTGTATGATAATTTTGAGGGAGTTTAAACATGTCCATACATTTCCAGCAGCAAGTTGTATTTTTACTGTAGAAAGGAATTCCTCTTTCAATGTCTCAAATTCTGTGATATGGAAAACTTTTTGTTTTGTTTTGTTTTAAATTTTCATTTAAAAGGCATTTCTTCTCCCAGCAGTAGTAATAAAAAGGAGAAAGAATCAAAGGTAGGACTTATTTGCAGTGTCCTTTTCTGCTCTTTGCCTGTGGAAAGGGTACCTTGCATAACAATGCACACACTAAATTATAAACTATTGAGCAAATAAACACTGCCCTCTGTGGGAAATAAAGGTCCCTCATCTGCTACAACTTTGCAAGTTTTTCAAAGTAATGCCATACCTAGTGTCAAAATATTAGCCATGGAATGCTTATAAGAGAAAAGGAACAATCTTTCAGGGTAAAATTTGTGGCCTCATCTAATAGAGTGTTCTCATTTGTTTCTTAAACTATATAGTGATGTGAATTACAGGTAATATCTGGAAGCAAAAGATAAAAGGATAAAGGATTTTCTCTGATTTAGGAGGTATGATCTAACAGAAGATTACACTACAGCTCTAGCAAAGTAACTCTCTTACAAGGAAGAAAAGATGAGGACACTCCAATTGATGTTTAGAGTTCTCTTTACTTCATGTTTAATTTATACTTTTCATCACTGCAATGGAAATTTTCAGAATATTAACTTCTCCTGAATCTCAGCAAGACAGGGATTTTATGCCAATTTTTTGTCTTCTCTTTTATCCCCTCCACCCAAAGAAATTTCTGTACTGGTCTACACTGCAATATTTTGGTGGCTGCTCTGATACACTCTTCTCACCAAGAAAAATACAACAGAAAAATGACAATATAGCAAGAGATAACAGGAGCCAGAAAGCTAACTCCTTAGTTCTCCAGAGGCCCTAGGATATATTAAACAGCAGTCAGAGCATCTGAAATCACCAATCTCTCTGCCTCTTAAACTAGTTTCATTTTACACTGTTTTACAGTAGAAGGAAGGAAATCATACACTTTTGCCACCCACATTCTATGACAAGACGCATAATTACATGCTCAGGCTGAATTAAGGAAAAATACTTCTTGCCACCCTGTAACACATGCTTTGGTTTGCAGAAGGCAAGGTCATGGCCTTGCTGTCTCCACAATTCTTGCTTTCAAGGCACCTGAAGCAAATAGGGGAAATAGGTCAGAAGAGCATGTACAGGTCCTGAAATGTCTCAGAGGGAATGGCATGTATTAATGCCATATAGCATCACTGCCTTGTTCACTAGCCAATGTCAGTTAGTAGCGTTTCACGTTTTGGGGAAGAAAACGGTGAAACTCGTCATTGCTTATCACCAGAGGGGTTCCCGTAGAGAAATTAGTAAGGAACTTCCCAATTAAATTAACAAACTACATTATTGGACTGCAGGAGAAAAATTACCATGTTGCCTGGCTTGTTGCAATTGAACTAGAGTCTAGCAGACAGTATAAGTTCCTGGTCAATTTGAACAAATTTCAGTTTTGTAATTTATGTCTGAAAGGGTAAGAAAGTTATAAATTTAATGAGAAACTATAGGTCCACTGCAATCAGTAAATCCTTTTGCCTTTTTTATGTCAAATTTTGTATCTCAATTAAGACAAGAAAATAGTGCCTTTATTCATGGATCCCCTTGGTTAATTACACTATAAAAAGACCTCCTATCTGAAGGTTCAGGAGGTAACCTAAGGAAGGATTTCTCTATTAATATCTTTTGCAATTGCTTTGGTCCTAGTTAAAGTAATGTAGAAAGGCTGTGACATAGGAATTGTAGTTGTTTGTTTTCTTAAGCTCGTCTGTAAACGACAGTGTAGATCGCTAGACAGTAGAAGATGTGAAACAATTGCCAAGGGCAGCTCCTGTGAGTTGTGTGATGCTGTGTCTCTCACTTGGTCAGTGTATAGTTTCAATACAGGTTTTCCTATTTTGAGGCAAATATTGCACAAAAGTCTAGTCTGGAAGGGGCATACAATGTTCAACAATAAAAATACCAGCCCGTGTACATAGACTTTAAATCCAAAAAATTTCAGCTAGTCCCTTCACTTCTACTGAGCCACATAGGTATAAATCCTTATCATGCATCTCTAATCTAGGGATAATTATTACTTTATGCATTTTATGGCATCATTCAGAGGATGTCAAATTGCTAAAGATTCAGTAAAACGTTATATGTGTTGTTTATTATCTTTTCTGTATGGATGTAAAACTGTTCATCATCGGGATTATAAAGCCTTTCAGGAGATTGAGTTTGCTATCAATACTTATCAGCCCTGAGAACTTCCCCCTGTCTTTACTACTTTGTTAAGTGAATGAGGCAAAAAAGGGGGCAACTTCACATAGAGAAATTTTAAATTCCTGTTGCCATGGCAGCGCAGCTGCACGCTAGGAAACTTTTCTGAATATTTTGGCCTTTTTTTTTTTCTATCTCTGTCTTTGCTCAATAGATCTTTAGCGCTCACATGTTTAATTCCCCTGACAAGAGCTTTTTTCTTTTTTAATAAAGCCCTAGTGGTTTTGCTACTGTCAATATTTGTATTATTATCATCAACTTCAAAATGTTTCCTTGCACAGACAGGGACATCCTCTGTGTAAGAAAATGCTTCATGGTCACTTGCTTCCCCATCTTGGACAGGCGCAACAGGGTCCCAACAGGTTTTAATCCTCATCCTTTTCATTCAACTCTCCTGCATTTTCACAGTTTTTCCTCTTGCACCCACGATGACTCATATATAAAAAAGATTTGGACAAAAAAGAAGGGACAGAAATATCTGCACAGTCACAGGCCAGTGCTTGCTTGGGTGGAGTTCAGGGCTGAGAGTCAGTTATTGTAAATCCTGAGGGCACTTTCCACAAGTAATCCTGGCACATTCATTTTCACTTTCTGTCTCAATTTTGTCCTGGGTCAGCCAGAAGTGAGAGCTGGTCTAAGGAAGAACAGTGACTAGTATCTCTTCACTTTTAGCAATTACAAACATCTCATTGGATAATATGCACATATGAACCTGAACCCAGACAAAACTTAGGACTTCTGGAGTGTTACAGTTCACAATCCATTCAGAGATTTTTAGCACTCAGAACCAAAACCCAAGTACCCCAAATTTTAACTCTTTAAGCATGCACATATGAAATATCTCAGGTTTTAGGAAGTAGTGAGTAGAGTTGTACCAACAGTGTAACATCCGTCTCTGTAATCTCTCTGTGCTTCATTTTTCCCACCTTTGAAACAGAGATTGTGCTTTTTCTGCATCCCTTACATGTGTTGAGATGTCTAGGCAGGCAGTGTCAGAGGAAAGAGACCAAGACAAGGCTAATGAGGAGAAAGACTTTTTTTATTTAACAAATTGAAGTGGTTTGAAAATAGCAGACATGCAACTAAATAATTAAACCTTCATTCAAATCCCCTTACAGAATTATTATAATTTCTTATGAATGCATATAACTTTCCCTTTTTGGCACAAATCTCATTATTGAAATATTTCTGAAACATAAAATAGCATACATGTACCATGATTGTTGTGGTATATTTTAAATGTATTTTCATTCTTCTGTTCATTGTTTGTTTGTAAACGACCATGGAAACAAAAGTCTCCTATGCTTAAGGAAAGTCCTAACCATAAACATCCTCAAAAGAAAAAATTTCATAGAGAAGTAAACACCAGGATTTCAAAAGCATTAAAGCATTGGAGAGAAAATGTAAGCTTCTACTTAGAGCTCCAGAATTGTAGTACAGGTAACTGCCTGTAAGTTTAGCAGTGTAATGTTTCCTGCCATGACAAAAGGGGAAGAGGGTAGCTGTGTTTCTGCTGAAAAGGTAATTTCAACCCTGCAAAGATTTATTGATCATATCGCTTGTCATTACTCCAAGAGCTCTAGACAGACATTACCTTTTTATTTGAAATGTAAATGAATAAATAAATATACTGATTGATATAAATTCCATTATATTATTTTCTAGTGCATTTTTCTAATATAGCATGCATCTTATTTTCTTCTTAAATTGAATCAGAGACCTCAGAAACCTCAAAAATTACTTGAGAGTCTCAGAATTATCTAAGTTATTCAGAGACATCAGCAAATACAGTAGTGCTTAGCTTGCACTGCATATGATTGTGTTTCCTACTATTGCAGCCCCAGTCCCTATATTCAAAATCAACAATTAGTTAGAAACAATTTCAGGTCCCTTCTGTGTATTCTACAGGAGAACAGCCCCAGCAACCTCAAAAAGATCAGTGGTGCCATCGTCTGTATCATCTGTTTCTTTAAAGAGACAGGTGCTGGGAAGGTTCCTTACAATTACTGGGCAACCTGGTCCTGAGCACTGTGAAGAGCAAAAGAGAGTTCACATTCTGATGGATTAATTAACTTCCAAATGACACACACACATAGAATAATAACTTACGAGGAGGAAAAGATGAGGGCACTCTAATTGATGTTTAGAGTTCTCTTTACTTCATGTTTAATTTATACTTTTCATCACTGCAATCTCTGGCCAGGGTAAATCAATAGTCTAATCACTTTCTGCTCATGAATATATTCCAGAACTATCAAAGATTCCTGGTAAGACCACTGTTGCTTTTTTGTTGTTTTTCTTTTTTTTTTTTTTGGGGGGGGGGGGATGTTGTTTTTTGGTCTAGCAGATGAAAGCAACATTTCTCAGTCCATGATATTGAAACTCTGCTTCTACGATAGAGCAACTGGGGGTTTGCAAGTAGTTGTGGTACTGCAATTACATAACAAAATGTACTGATCATATAAATTTATGTACACTTACCTACCTTTAAATTAATTCAAACACAGATTATTTGTCTATGCAACAGTTAATTTTATAAGTAACACATCATCTGCCCATGCCATTCTAATGCAATCTGATAACCTCTTCTCCTAGACAATGCAAAACACCAAAGTAAGCATTGTATTGGGTGTTCCTGGAGATCTAAGTGAAAATAAAGCACATCTGTGCACAAGATCATGAGACAGTGCTGATGATCTATCTCTGTACAGCTAATGGAAAGGATTGGCAATATAAGGTGATATTTCATAGCTCTGCTCTAGACGCAGTTTGCTCAATATTTTCATCAGTGATCTGGATGCCGGGGGTGAACATGTAATTTGGCTGATGACACCAAACTGGGAGATATTGACTCTCCCAGGAGACCCTCAAGGGTATCTAGATAGATTGGAGCATTAGGCAGTCACCAGCGGCATGAAATTTAGCAAGACCAGATGTGGGATTCTGTACTTGAAGTGGGGTAACTCTGAACACAGGTATAAACTGTGAGTGGCTAGAGATCGGCCCTGCAGAGCAGGATCTGGGGTTGCTGTCAGTAGCAGGCTCACTGTGAGCCAGCAGTGTGCCCAGGCAGCCAAGAGGGCAAACTGCATCCTGGGGGCATCAAACACAGAACAGCCAGACTGTCAGAGAGATTATCCTGCTGTAATCAGCACTGGTGTAGCCTGAGCTGTGCTGGTCCTTGATTGTGTCCAGAGGAGGCCAACAAAGCTGATGAAAGGGCTGGCTGGCCAGTCCTGTAAGGAGTGGCTGAGGACCCTGGACTGGCCTCATTTGCAGAAAAGGAGGCTGTGCTCATCACTATAGATTCCTGAGGAAGGGGAGTGGAGACGCAGGTGTTGAACTCTTCCCCCTGGGATCAGGGGACAGTGACAGGGCATGCAAAAATGGATCAAAGCTGCATCAGGGGTGGTTTGGAATGGACATTACTGAAAGGAATAGAACAGACTATCTAGCAAAGTGGTCAAAGTCTGTTGGTATTCTAGAGATATTTGAACAATGCCCTTAATAACATGCTTTAATTTTTGGTTGACTCTGAAGTGACTGTACAGTTGGACTGGATAATTATTGAATTATTAATTCCAGCTTGAATATTCTATTTGTGGTGACTCAGCTCTTGATGGATGTCCCATGCCTACCATACCCATGCTATTACTCCCCTCCCAACTGGACAGGGGAGTGTAAATAAAACAAAAAAATCATGGGTTGAGATAAAGACTGAGAGATCATTCACTGATTACTGTCCAAGGCAAAATATATTCAACTTTGGGAAATTAACAACGCTGAACCTCTGCAGAGGTATCAATGGAAGGTCTTGCCACAAGACTGCAAGAACAGCCTGTTTGTCAATGGAATGTGGCTCAGGCCTTGTCTGGAGTCCACAAGCAGTTTCCTGAAGTGTACTGCTATCATTATATGGATGACATCCTGGTGGCAGCATCCACCCAGGATGAACTGCTGAGGATGCAGCCTCAGCTGTTCACTGCCCTGCATTCTTATGGTCTGCAGGTGGCTCCAGAGAAGGTTCAACTGCATCCTCCTTGGAAATGTTTAGGAGTCAAAATTTTGGCTCGAAATATTCAACATCAGGAGGTGCAATTCACAGATTCTATTAAGACTCTGAATAATGCCCAGAAATTGATGGTTATCATCCCGTGGTTATGTCCTTACTTAGGGCCAACCACAGCACAACTGTCCCCACTGTTCAACATTTTAAAGGGGGACCCTGATCTGAATCCACCTCAAGAATTGACTCCTGAGGCACAATGAGCACTGGAGGAAGTCCAACAAGCTATTCTCGTCGAGTTTACCGAGTAGATCCTTCCATTGATATCACTGTTTCTATAACCAATCCAGATCCTCACCCTACAGGTATCATTGGCCAATGGAGCAAACAATTATCTGATCCTTTGCACGTTTTGCTATAAGTCTTTTTGTCCCATCAACCAAAAAAGAGACCATCCACATTGTTTGAATTGATCGCTCAGTTGATAATCAAATGCTGCCAATGGTGTTTGCAATTAACGGCAGCTGACCCTGAAAAAATTATTCTCCCAGTATGAGAGGAAGAATTTGAATGGAATTTTATGAACAGCACTTCCTTGCCAAGTGGATTGCAAAATTATTTGGGGCAGACTGCTTATCATCTCCCCAGCCACAAATTATTGAAATTGGCAAAGTCAGCCTAATTGTCTTTTTGAACAAAAAGTAGTTGGGTGCCAATGCAAGGACCCACTGTCTTCACTGATGGCTGAGGAAAAATGGGGAAAGCCCTTGTTACCTGGAAGGCTGAATCTGAGTGGCAAGCGCTGGAAGGCCATGAGTCAGGCTCAGCCCAACTAGTTGAATTCAGGGCTGTTGCCATGGGATACTATCAATTTCTTTAGGTACTTCTGAATTTGGTCACTGGTTCTGCTTATATAGCAGACACACCAAATGTTTGGATTGTTCACTTCTGAATAAGTTGATAATGAAAATTTATTTCAGTTGTTGAAAACTTAGTGGTGTTCAGTCCAGGCCTGAGTTCATCCATATTACATCCTGAATTCGGAGACACACTAATTTGCCAGGTTTCATACAGAAGGTAATGCCAGGGCTGACAGGTTAGCTGACTCTGCATCGGTAGCACCTCAGCCTGACAAAATTGTGCTGGCCAAAATGCTGCATGATTTTTTTCCATCAGACTGCGCATACTCTGCAAAAGCAATTTCACTTAACACCAACTGAGGCTCGTGACATTGTCAGTTCTTGTGCTGACTCTCATGGCCTTGCTGCACCTTTACCTGTAGGGGTAAACCCCAGAGGCCTGAAAGCCTTGCAGCTTTCGCAAACAGATGTCACTCATATTGCTGAATTTGGCCGATTTAAGCATGCGCACGTGCCTATTGACTCCTTCTCCTCTGCCATGTGGGCATCTGCTCATACTGGAGAAAAGGGTCACAATGTTATTGCCCATTGGAAGATCACCTTTTCAGACATAGGTATACCTTTTGTGAAAACAGATAATGGTCTTGCCTATGTCTCACAAAAGACGTGGCAGTTTTTACGATTAAGAGGAATATTGCACAGATTCGGTATTCCACATTCTCCAACTGGTCAAGCCATTATTGAACGTGCTCATAGCACCCTAAAGTGTGTTCTAGAAAATAAAAAAGGGGGAACACCTGGAGAATCCCTGCATAGTCAGTTGGAAAAGGCTCTATATACAATCAATCACCTCACAGTGCCAAAAAAATTCAGACAATCCTGTCATTTTGAATCACTTTCTTTCATTGCAGTCTTCAGGTGAGATGCACCTGCCTCAAGCGAAAGTCTGGGTGCAGGATCTAACCACTAACAAGTGGGAGGGCCTGTGTGAGCTTGTTGCTTTGGGTCATGGGTATGCATGTGTTTCCACGGATACTGGGGTATGGTGGATACCTGCAAGGTGTGTTCACCCTGACTGCGACACCAAAGGCAGAAAGTAGTCAACAGGCAACCTTCCAATGATGATCAGGATGCCGATCATCAATCAGATGGTCCTTTTACAAGTAGAGAGTGAGCATTCTGTCCTTTTGACAGGTTAGGCTGCCAGTTTTTTAAGCAGACTAACAATGTTTTGTCTGCTGTATTAGAATGAGTAACTGATTGTATTAGAATTAGTAATTGGCTCCTTGCAAGAACGAACAACAAGACTTGATGGTAGTGCATGAAGGATTCGATAGCATATGCTAGAGAATCTTCCTGATCACTCTAAATCAGTGTCTGATTGAGGTTCCGTTTGGTAACCAACAAATCACTAAAGGGACCTCTTGTATCGTGTTTGTTCTCTTTCCGACAAGGGCCCTGCAGGAGATTACGAAAGCTGCCCTCCACATTAAAACAAAAAGGGGGAACTGTGAATGTTGAACATGAGAGATCAGGCAGCAGCAACATAGTGACTGTGTGAAACTAAGTCATATAACTTTCTCACGCTGGCCTGAGAAATACTGAGAATTCCAAACTGTCCTTGGAGGAACAAAAACAACCTTTGCAGGTGTTGTTTGTCTTCTTGTTGTTTACATGTAAGAAACGGTCACAGGGTGTTGCTCCTAACTGTCCAATGATGGTGATATGTTGGTTTGCTGGCCAATGAAGTTTTATTCTTTTGGAACTGTCTATACAAAGGATTTTGAAGAGTAAAGACTCTCTTTTGCTTCTAAGCCTGGAGAGTCTGTATCGTTATTCTTAGATCTCTAACACAATAGTGACAGAAAAACCTACATTTTTTTAAAGAACACATTAACTGGCTTCTTTATACATTTTCACCTGCAATGTTGAATTAGGCAGAAAAGCTATTCGTTCTAGGAATTTCTTATTACAGTTAGTCCCAATGCAAAGGTACAGTGCACAGCACAGGAGGGCTATACTCTATCTGAAGCTTAACTGAAAAGAAGTGAAGTCAGAAGGACTAGAAGGATAGAAGGACTGCTTTTCACTCTCCAGAGTTTAAAGTATTCAGACTGATCAGTGAAGAATCATCCTCTCCATATACAGAATTTTGGTGTGTTGCTTTGAGATCCTTGAAACTAGCATTTCAGTGATGAATTTTCACAAGAAAAATGCAGACTTGGCTATTATAAGAAATTTTTGAAAAAGGAAAACATTATGCCTCTTAGCTTTATAGATGATCTATCTACTCAGGTTAGAGTAAATTGCCTATAAATGCCACTTTTTACATCGTGTCATGTTATTAATTAACTTCAATTTACAAGACTATTCCCATCTGCCTGTGTTATATTTATTCCATATGCCTATTGTAAATCAAAAATTTCAAGACTTTCCACTTATTAACAGGTATTCTAAGAGAAGAGTTTAACTGCAAAAATTACAGCTTCAGTGCTACCTGCTTCCTTTGCCTAAAATGATTATGCTTCCTTTCCTCCTGTACTTGAGCTTCAGCTAGCATAATTTTTTATTCTGATGGATATTTTTCTCTTGCCTACAGGCTGGAAAATAATTTTCTTAATTATTCTATGTGACCTTGATGCAGAATTTTATTACCAAATTACTAGATTTTTTAAATTAATAATTACTAAATTACTACCTTGATTGCTAAACACTCTTGTTCCATAAGAACACTGAGGAACACTTTAAATAGACTTATTGTTTATGTCATGAATTTTATAATAGCAGCTTAAAAAAATGAACTCACACAAAGAATATATTTATGAATGTCAACAATCCTCCTAAACAGTTGCCCTACTTTTCACACAGTGCTCAAAATGTTTCCACAAATCATGCTAAAGTCCTATTTAATGAGTTGTCAAGGACTTTACTAGACTGAGAACAAGTTTTACAACAATGTTTAAGTGTTGCCTCAAATCTTCATCCATGATAATAGGGAAGAGCTGGTACTGTCAGCAACGTACCCTGACACCTCACTGATATTTAAGAGTATTTTAATGCCACATTTTCAAAATGCTTGAAGATATGCAGGTGGGCATGGTGTAGGATTTTCACTAGATGAAAACCCATATGCCTCTGAAATCAAGAGGCATGATACACCCACACTCTCCTGTGCTGGAAACCTCTCTGGATAGCTCCTTGCCACTACAATTGTTATAATGCATTTAAATTCTGACTCCCTGACAACTGAAGATGAGCCATTATTCTTAAATTTTGATCTTCCAGCTCTGAATAAATAGTAAAAATTAGTCTTCCTTGCCTTATCAGCATATCTGTCTGTAGGCAAAATTCAAATGTGATACTGCATTATACAGTACACATCCTTTTTTTTATAGCAGGGTCAAGGGACACAGCCATATTAGAGTGTTTATATGCTTTTGCTATCAGACAGATTAGGAAATAGTTCGTGCCTTAAAGATAACCAAATTAGGCAAACCAGATGATAATCCTTTAATACCAAGTCTGAAGTATGACTATTCATAGAAAAGGAAAGGAGAGGCCACAGGATTTTTGTAAGGTGATAGGAGAGATCCGGGACCAACATCAGTTTCTCCAAAATCTCAGATCAATGCTTTGACCATAAACAAAGGACAGAGAATGTCCAAGGAACAATCTGCTTTTAACACTACACAGATTTTAGAATTCTATTTCTTTTCTTAAAAATCTGTTTTCAGATAGCTTCTATCTTTGATTTACTCAGGTAGAAAGATGAAAAGAGAAAATTAGGAAGCTGGAAGCCTTGAGCAAAATATCCACCTAGATGTTAGGATTGAGTAGTCCCTTGAACAGTCTTCAGCGTTAAATTCAGTTATGCTTATCACCTCTAATTCCTAAAGAAGAAATCTGAAGAATGTCTTAATGAGATTGCTAGGTATACTTAAGGAGAATCTAGCCAGATTTGGCAATTAACTTTTTTTATTCATAGGACTATTCAGCACTGGAAAAACTGTTAGGAAATAGTTCCTGTTTGCTCCTTCAGAATATTTAGTTAACAGGTAAAAGGACAATGTAAAAGAACACTTGAAAAGAGCAGAATGAAAAATAAGCAATCTATCTGTGTTTATCTGTAGTGAAATACAGACAGCTTTATAATCATTGAAGCATGCTCACAGATACACAGGATCCATCATCAGCTCAGTGCTTCAAACTTGAGGGCAGGTGGAGTCTAAACTGTAAAATTCAGCCACTTACTAAGACCTTATGAAAACAGACCGGTGATTTCAGCCTTATAGCAGTCTTCTTCACTATTATACAGCCGAAGGCATAAAAATACACTCCTCTTGGAGCAGAAAAAGGGCTATGTGCATTGAAAATCAAATAATGTTCCCTACAGATGTAGTGTAGTGTAATACAGAGGCTCCTTTAAAGTGAACCGATCAGTTATCTCCAGACTTGGCTTAATAATGAATTTGCAAAACGTAACATTAAGAGTAATCTGTTCTTAACAGCTCTTCAATCATTTAGAAATGTACTTGGTATTTCAGAAAAACAACAGCAGTATGCTATTCTGTGAGAATCAGTGAATAAAAATGACTATAATTAATTAATATAATGTCATAGTTTGGGGAAGTGGATAAATACATATGCTACTGGGTCTACACCTCACGTATGAGAGAATAATATATATCATACCTGAAACAGAAGAGCCCTGAAGCTAGAAATTTATTCCTTCTTGCCTACTTCAAAACCAAGCCAGCAGAAGATTCTTAACATTTGCAGATGCGACACCTAAGTTTTATTCAGTTCTCTTATTTCCAGTTTTAGAAAATTCCATGTTACATTTGTAACAGTCATATTTATATATACTAAGATTAATCTGGATTTTGAGTTATTAAAAATAAAAGTTTTAAATGTGTCTTTTGGGTTTGTTGAAAAAAATGTCCTGTGTCACAGTGCCTCTGGAGAGTGTCTCTCCACTGACCCAAGCTAGCCCTGGCACTGATGCAACGAGGCAGGTACAGCTCCGTCTAATGATGGACAGAGCCGATCCTTTGGGTTCACTGAACGCCGACCCACTCTTCCTTGTAGCACAGTGTGTGCGTGTGTGCAACACAGGAAAGGAGGAAAGGAGACTCCGACTGGGGGAGCAAACAAGTTTATTGAAGGACCCGACATGGCACCTCCTCACCTTGAAGCTACAGCCCAGGCAAAGCGACTGCCTCAGCCTGACGTGAACTTTTAAACTGGGGAGGGGAAAGGGGAGTGAACAAGGGAAAAGCCAATAGGGACACACCAGGGAGTGGCTCAGGGCATGAGGGACACCCTCAGGAGCCAATTCCCTTGGGGAGGAGAGGAATCCCTCTGGCTGCAGCCTATCACTCGAAGCCCTTCCCAGAGCTTTCCAGAAGCCAGGCCGGGTTTCCGAGTGACAGGCAGCTCACCAGAGTGGGGGGCAGGGAAAGGGATGCATTTGGTTGCTAAGGGAACAAGGGGAGGGATACATTGAGTGGCAGGGGAGAGAACAGGGGACAACCATACGCACAAAACCAAGGGGGTGAACAGAACAAACCATCTGAACATATAAAATAAAACATAAAAACCCACACCACTACAGTCCCGTCATGCAAATTAATGAGGATTACTGAAACTATTCATTCCTCACCAAGGATAGTCCTCATTTATCTTCCACAGTTCTAAGAATGGTTTGAATTTGACCAAAAAAAGCACTATTTTTTTTTTAATTACAAGTATACATTATGCTTTGTTGCATTCCCATGCAAAATTGAATAAAATGGGAGGAGAAAATGCACTTTAGAGCACTGAGATTACAAGTGCACTTAACACTTCCAAACAAAAATCAAAAATTGCCTTAAAATCAACTGCTGAGGTGCAAAAGAACCTTTTACAAACAGAAGCCATGGTCCCAGCATGAGGGGCATACAAGGTAGATCACATTGGCTGTGGATGCTCAACCAACTTAAGGGAGCTACATGTGACAGCAACTGCTACAGCCTCTACAATTCTTTGAAGTTCGGTAACAAACTTTTATTTGTACAGACATATCTATTGGTTTCATCTTGAAAGGACAGGTTGTCCTAGGTTACAATGTAAGATATGCCCAAGATATGTATTCTATCACCATCNCAGGTCTATCTGTCAAGATCTATAGAGGAAACTCAGTTTATTTCTTTTGCTGCCTCTGCAACAGTACTGAATTATTAAATGCTCCAGGAAACTAAAAATATTAACTTAAACTGCAGTTAGGAAGAAAAACAAAGTTATGTTTCACAAATGGAAATAACTTTTTAGGTTAAGAGTCCTTGTTTCCCAACCACTAACAAAACGTCATCAATAAAGCAAAGCAAATAACAAAACCTTGGTTATTTTCTAAATACTTGCAGCTGTGCCTTCCAAGGGAGCTGAAATACGTTGCCATTAAATTTTAAGGACTCTTCCTTAAAGAAGGACATCCATAGTTCCTTTAGCTGGAATTCTGCCAACTCTTCATGCGATTACAGTACTAAATGCAGAGATAAAATAATTGTAGAGAAATGCAATGCATCAAAGTTTATAGGAAACACTAAAAGGATAAAGTACAAAAAAGGTTTTTTTATTATTTGCACACATATCTGAAAGGAATAGTTATTAATATAAGTCTTCCTTTGGAAATAAATAAAGGTTTAATAAATGTGCATATTTGTATTTTGGAAGATGCATTCATGTAGCAAACCTGCATAAGCTGATAAAATAAGTCTTGGGGTTTGTGAACTCTTAAAAATGAAACAATAAATGTTTCTTCCAATTAAACGTTGAAGCCTGGTTGAGCACTGATTATTTCTGCCACACACTGGGAAATCATAAAAAATGAAAAAATATTGGTTACAAATGAGCTAGAAAAGGAAAATGAAAAGAGGCACAAATTTTAAAGAAATGTTTACTTGTGAAACAAACTTCAGAAGTGACTTAAAGAATCTCAGTTTTCTTTTTAAGCTTTCACTTCATATTTTTATGTGAAAAGAATATAAGAAACTTCAAAGGAAATATATCTTTGCAAATTTAAAGCGAATAAAGTTCTTGCATATGACATTCAAATTTATGTTGGTATATTTTATACACACAGCTAGGAAAGACATACAAACAAATATCTAAAAGAAACAAGTACCAACTTCCACAGTAAGCAGTAATTGCTGTATCACTGAAATTGTAGTAAAATGGCTCAAGTGGCAGGAAGAACACCAGTCATCAGTCTCCTATATATACAGAAGTGCCTGTTGCTTACAAAAAAAAAAAAAAAAAAATGAAAGTCTGGAGAAGAGGGAGGAAAGGTAGATTTCAGAACAAGGATATGTTAAATGCCTACAAAAGGTCTAAAGTTCATGGAAAGTTCAGGAAAACTAAGAAAATCGAGGCTGCAGGATGAAAAAAAGTACAATAAATATTTTCATGTAGAAAGGAAATAATTTAATAAAAAAGGATAGGTGATGGTCTAGCCGGTTGACCCTGGCTGGGTGCCAGGTGCCCACTCAGTCACTTTATCACTCCCTTTCCCAGCGGGACAGGGGAGAGAATAAGATGAAGAATGACCAACAAGGTGAGATAAGGCAGTTTTATTACAGCAAAATGAAAGAAACAAGCTGAGATCTGCACACACAAGCGCTAAAGAGGAAAAAGGTCAGTCTCTACTCCCCATCAGCAGCCACATTTGGACACTTCCAGGAAGCAGGGCTTCAGCAACATAACAGTTCCTCTGGAGGGCAAACATTGAAAACTCACCAATGACCCCCTTGCCTCCTTTCTCCCTTAGCTTATGTGTCTGAGCTGACATCATATGGTGTGGAATATACCGTTGGCTAATTTGGCTCAGCTGGCCAGGTTGTGCGCCCTCCCAGACCTTGCGTCCTCCGAGTCTTTTTGGTGGGGGAAGGAATGTCAGAAGGACAGTGCTGCTCAGCTGTAGCCAAAACACTGGTCTGTTATCAACACCCATTCAGCTACCAACGCAAAGCACAGCGCTGTAAGAGTTGTGAACTTTACCTCAGTCAGACCCAATACAGATGGTTCAATAAAAATTAATTATAGTTGTGCAAAAAATTACTCAAAAAATCTCTGTAATATAATAAATAATTAATATAGAATCTAGTCGCCATTTTAAAAATATATCCAATATCAGGGACAGAATTACTTATACAGTTCATAACAGTTACACAAACTGACATTTTTCTATTCATTTTTTGATGCAGAGCATCATCTCCATTCTAAATGTGATATGTTGACGCAGTTTGTCACACACACACAAACGCACACTCACACTTTGATCCGAAGGCATGAACTAAAAACTCTACTTTATTTGAAAGTCTGACTCCAATGACTAGTATTTCTACAAAGGCCAGGGACTGGGGGAGAAGGCTGACACCTCTCCCCATCCCATTGGTCAAGACAACTGTCTATCAGCTGTCCATATCTCTAAGAACAGGAATGTAAACTACCTTGAAACTATACAATAGCATTGGCTGTGTTTACAGACCAGAGCATGAGAAAGAACCCAAAACATGAAACCGTGAAACAGAAGAGAAGGCTGAAAAAATCACAGCGACATTTCACCCTCTCCTGTTTAAAAAAGAAAAAAAAAAGAA
>WBMY01013066.1:0-41759 GCA_013397315.1 Donacobius atricapilla
GGGCCGGGCCGGGCCGGGCCGGCTGCCTCCGGCATCGCGGCTCTGTGCGCGGATGGCAGTGCACATGTACGCAGGCTTGCGTTTGTTGCTTCGGGTTGTTGGGGGTTTTTTGTTGTTTGGGTTGTTGTGCGGTTTGTTTTGTTTCTTTTTTTCCTTTTTTTTTTTTCTTTGTATTATTTCTTCCTTGAATCATGAAATCTGAGCAAAGCCCTCGATGTACTTTGTTGCTTCTGTACAAAAGTAGGGGGAAAAAAAAATAAAAATCTGTTTAATAATCCCTCTGCAAAGTTTTCCTGACTCTTCTTTCATAGTGTTCTACTGAAGTGACTCCTTAAACAACACAAACACACCCGGCTGCCAGTGGAAAGCTGACTGGGAGAAGGGGTGCTCCTTGTTCCAAAAGTTTGTAGCATTATTGTCACTGTGTTTTTGGGGTTTGAATGCTGCCTTGTCAGTGTGTGCGTGATAATGCGTACTGAGATTTCAGTTTGCTTTTTTGGATCTTAAAATAAAAAATATGTATCTTGGGAGTGATTGGGAAAAGGTATTTGAATATTTTGGCCATCTGAAATAGTTTGGCCTCTTGTTGTTCTGTTGAAGAGTCTCTATTTAAGGGGATACTCTGTTAACTCATTTTTATGTAAAGATGCTAAAAAGAAAAAAAGGGGACTACCCCTACTTAGTGTTCTGCTCTCCCATTATTGGCTTGAGAAATGCAGTCTGCCCAGCACTGGTGTAATCCTTTAAAGCGGAGCTGCCCCAGCTACAAGCCCATATAAGCGTCTTTTTCTGCCCTGTTGGTGAATTCATTATTTTTGCAAAAAACCATTATATTTAACATAATTCATGGTGTTATGGGTATAGTGTTTGGTATTGGCCTCTTCCAGAAAGTGGATATCGGATTTATTTTGAACCACTGGCCACGTTGGGATGCAGTGGAGAGCTGTGCTGGAGCAACTGCTTATCTTTACTATAGCAGGATGGTCTCTGGATGCTGCAGCTCCCACTGTACCTTACTCTTCCTCACTCCAAGACAGCCAGATCCTCCCAGTAGTACCTGTGCTACTCAGAAGCCCATGCTTCTCTTCACCTACCACCTCTGCTTTTGTTCTGGGTGAGCTGGAGATCCTGGACAGGGATTTTGGGGACTGTACTCTCACCCGTGTTCGTTGCCAGCCCTGGGAAGGAATCAACTGCTGCAGAATGCCAGTGTGGGGTGTTTGGGCCTGCAGGGTCCACACTTGCATTCAGGTGTTTCCAAGCCTGTTGTCGCGGCTCGGATGGGTCTCAGGTTTGCTCAGGTAGTATTTCACGGCCGTGTCAGTGCAGTTAAAATGTAACCTCTTCTTTCTCTGCCATTAGTCACTCGGCATCCGAAGAAGCCTCTGGCTCTGACTCTGCAAGCCAGTCTGAAAGTGAGCAGGGCAGCGAGTCAAACAGCAGCTCCGAGTCCTCTGAGAGTCAGTCTGAATCTGAAAGTGAATCAACGGGTTCCAAATCCCAGCAGACCCCTCCTGAAACCAAAGAAAAACCAGCCTCTAAGAAGGAAAGGATAGCAGATGTTAAAAAGGTATTACCCCTGCTGCTCTGCACAGACGCTCCTGTACAGTTACTCCTGTACCCACCATGGAAGGTCAGGCAGCAGGACCTCAGTGAAGCTGTGCCCAACTTCCTGGCCACTTTGCACATGGACCAAACAACCTCTGACCTCCAGTGTCCCCAGAGGCTGGTCTGTGTGCCGGAGTCCTGCTGGTGTCACCCGTGAGAGCAGGAGCTGCTGTGTTTGTGGAACAACCCCTGGGGCACCAAGTGCATGGTGATGGGGCTGACTGGTGCAAATGAGGGGCAGCTGCCTGTCTTCAGCACATGATCCTGTCATTTCATCCTCTCCCTCCATCTTTCCACTCATCTCTCTTGTCTCTCCCTCAGAAGTAGTAAAGCCTCCCCATGTGACAAGTAATTAGGAAGAAGGCTTGTCTAGGGTTTGAAGGTTGAACCACTTTGGTATTTTTTTTTACATCACTCTTCCTCTCAAAAAAGCATAGAAAAAAAAAAGAGGAAGAATGAAAAAGCTATTTAACCTCCATTATTTATTAAGTCCAGAACAGTGCTTCTTTGTTGTGTTTTTTTCTCCCCTGCACCTTCCTAGCTCCTCCCTAGCAATACTCCTCAGATAGGCAGGTTTTCCCTTCACTTGCTGTCCAGCAAGAAAGGGGATTGTGGGTGTTGCTGCATATGGTATTCCTCTGCACCCGCCAGGGCAGAAGCTGCACCCCAGGTACCTGTTTTACCTGAGGGATGGAGGCACCTGAGTAACACAGGGCAGTGTGAGGTGAGAAAGAAGAGCCCAAATACCATTTGGAGACAGGAACTCAGTGAACTGAGTCCACTTGGAAGGAGAAAATTCAGGTTAGGTCAGCTTGCTTGTGGTGTGTAAGCATCGTGTTGTTCTTAGTCGTGGGTTGCACTTGGCACAGCTTGCTCCTGAGAATGAGTTTTATGGAGAAAGGTGCTATGTGTGTAAAGGGTAAGGAGGAAGGACAGTGCTTCCAGCCTGTGCTCCCCACGGACCTGCCAGGGAGAAGTGAATGATTTTGTTACCAGTTTCTCACTCCCACAAAGCTCCAGCTGCTGGCTCAGGTCGTGCCTCAATCCTCCAGTGTTCGGACTGCCAAGGTAGGATGAGTTTATAAGGTAGTTGTGGTAACACTATATTAAAATTTGAGGCTTTTTGTTGATAAGTGGGCACCAAAGGAAGTCTTCTTTCCCTCTGAGGTATTCTGAGAGCATGTCCCTGACAATAAATTTTAACATTATCCTGTGAGGAAGTGCATCCATACAGAGGGTGATAATTAGCATGGATGAAACATGAAAAAGTCAGGACACCCTCTAATAAGAAAGCCTCTCCCTTCCTAATTTCTCTGTTAATGGGTGTCTTCCTTAGCTAGGTGTAACCTAGGCATGTTGATACCTCTTCCCCGTGAATAACCAATGCAATTAATTATTATATTATTGTTTATTTGGTATTTGTTTAGATACACCCATGAAGGCGAGGTTAATCTGTTTTAGGTGCTATTGAGATTTGTCATGGAAGTTGCTCCCACATTCAAAACACATGCCATTAAATAGATGAGAAGACAAGTTCTTCAAATGGTTTGGGGAGCATTAAATTTGAGGGTTTACTCTTTCATGAGAATGTACCACAGTACTTGCATGCCCAACAGATACCCACTGCCAGTCTGTCCTTATCCCATTACCCCTTTAACAGAGGCAGAAAAATTGCTGGGCTGCAGCCTTGTATCCATCACGCTCTCAATCCCAATCACTACTGCATCTGGCAGTGTATTTTGATTTCTTTTTCCTGCCAGTGGCTTGCAGAGATATTTGAGGATTGGAGGGAGAGAATCAGAAGGAAATAATAAATGTAGAGAACCAAGAGCTCTGCTGAGGGAGAGAGGAATTGCTGGTGTAGGAATTTGTGGGGCATGGTGGTGGTTTGTGTCGGCCTTGTAAATCTTGTGTCCTGTGTCACCAACACAGCTCTGCATTCATCCCCCTCAGGGCATCCACTTTTGTGTCCCCTTTTCCTGCCCATCCACAGGAACAATTGCATTCTCTTACACACAGTGTATTGAACGGGTGAGGGCCTCGTTTTACAGCAGAGAGCACAGCCATTCCCAGCAGTCACCTCTGCATATCCGTGTGTCCTGCGCTGCCAAACCACATTCCCGTCCGTGCATTCAGGAGAGGAACCAGCAGCCACTGCCTTGCCTTGCCAAAGGACAGGGTATCTTGCTCCATTTGCCATCCAGACTAGGCCATAGAATTCACCTTTGAAGCTGCAGCTGGCAATGTCTCGAGGCAGCTGGTGGGGCATTCCACCAGGAAAGGAATTGTGCTAGAAGCTGTTAGTGACAGAGAATTGCCCTGTTGAATTGATAGGTCTGTTCATTCCACGTCCAAGGTCTTGTCTCCATTCTTTTGGCACCATTGCTGCAGAGGGCTGGTTACCTCAACACTCTGTCCTTCAGCCTGAGCGAGCTGGAGAGTCATTTGTGCCCTGGTGAAAAGATGGACCACTATAAAGATAACACTGAGATGAACACCTGCTGCTTTAGAGAGGTGCCAAATATCCCAAAATAATAATAATATTTTTCAGCCAGTTTTTTAAACTGTCCATCTACTGGTTGCTAATTCCCTAATGGTTTTTTTGTTGATTTTTTTTTAAGCCACCATCAGGCTTCTCTAAAATGTCAGAAATAATTGGGATGAAGCAGGCCTTCTGATGGTCTGTTTATTTTGCAGATGTGGGAAGAATATCCTGATGTTTATGGGGTTAGGAGGTCAAACCGAAGCAGACAAGAACCGTCACGATTTAATATAAAAGATGAGGTAAGGAAAAAAAAGGATGAAGGATTACTGAACATATAAAACCAACCAAACCCAAAGAGGAAAGGGAGGTCTCAACTGTATGGCCTTGTGAACACTGAGTCCCAGCTTGGTGCATGGATGTTGGAGCTCACAGTTGAGGTCCCAGTCCTGCAGCTGGATCCTTGGCCTGAGACCTCTGGAATGAGCGAGCGGGGCACTGCGTGAGCTGACATCTGCATGCACTGATCTGATTGACGGAATGGGGTGTATTGCAAGTCGTGCTCTGCTGTAGGAACATCCTGGAGAGGAGTCTGTGTAATTAAAAAAAAACAGGATGAAGCCAGAATGCAACACAAATCCAACCAGGAATAAAGGAAAGTTCACAGAAACACGTCATAGCAACAAAACAATCATTGTTGCCCATCCCAGAATGGATCCCACTAATAAATGCATTTGTGTGTGTGCAGCTTTATGACCCATCACTTTTCTTTGGTTGAATACTGGGGAGTCTTTTATGCTTCAGTCTTCAGGTGGTCAGAGCCTGGCAGCCAAACCTTCTAATTGTTCCTGTTTCAGAACACTGTTGGGTTTTTTTCTGAAGATGTAGAGATTAGGTGCCGTCTTCATTTGCATCTGGCAGGTTTTCTGCATGGAGCGTTTCATCTGCAGGTCCTTGGGAAGATTGAGTAGCTATAGCAGAGGGGAAGGAGAAGCAGAGAGAGGCATCTGTGGAGAGCCTGGGGCTTGGGGCTGGGAATCTGAAGATAAGCAGCAGACTTTGAGCAGAACAGGAGCCCAGTGGAGCTCTCTGACTCGGGCTGTTTGTGCTTCGCTACCCAGAAGTGCGTTTGGATGCTCTAGGGGTCACACGCAGGCCTCCAGCTCCTTGCTCTGGTGCGTTATTACTGAGCCTTGGTGGCGCCCCAGTGCCACCAGCTGCCCCCCAGACTCCTGTCCTGGCTGCCCCACAGAGCAGAGGTCAGGAAGGGGCTCGGGGTGCACCATTGATGCAGCTTTTTGTTTTCCTTTTCAAGTTGGCAGAGTCTGGGCTGGCCGGCCGCCCCTCTGTGCGATGCCCTGGCATGCACTGTGCCAGCAACCTCACACCCACCCCAGAGCTCCGCTGCACACCCCCCTGCCCTCTTAGGGGCACAGATAAGTCCCTTCTTTTTTTTGTTTTACAATATTACTTGGTTTTGCAAATGTTGTTTTCTTTTTCAATATCTTTATTTCCTACTACTTAAAGTAAAAAAAAAAAAAATCAGAAATCAGAGATGTGAAAACTTTGCTATACCACAAAATATTGTAAAAAACAAAAAACCCCCAAGGTCCTCCAAATGACCCCCACTGCAACTTCTGTGAAAGAGCTGAAATTAAAAAAATTAAAGCACCCCCTCACTCCTGTCTCCCCAGCGCTGACTGGTCCCCACAGGGCCATCTGCAACTCCCATCTGCAGCAGAGTCCAATGGAGGGTGTGACCTGTCAGGAGCACAATGCTTGGGCCTCGCAGAGTGCAGGAGATGGAAAGTCTTGCTTTTGGAAGATGCCAAGAGAGAGGAAATAGCATAGCTCAAGCCTGCATGGTGCTGAGCACGCCTTCCTGCTGCTGCTGGAGGGGGCAGAAACCCAAGGCACATTTTTGCCTTCACAGGGTCAATCCTGTCACCAGTGACCTGCACCTCTCGCTTGCTGCTTGGGACTTCCAGCACAGTGTCTGGGGGCTTGTAATTGCCTTCTTCCCTAATGCTTCTCTGCAGATTGGCAAAGAGCATCGTGCAGTCGGTGTGGCAAGCTCAGAGACCAGAGCAAGGATGAGCCATCCCAGCTCCCTGCGCTGCCCCGTGACTCACCTGCGTGGGGGAGATGGTGCAGAGGTGGAGGGGATTCAGGTTTTGGGGCCCTGCTCGATCACTGTGTCCTCTTGAGAGCTACACTCTGGGTAGGGTTATTTGGGTGTTAGAAATGGTTACCTTCTGGGGGTTTCTGGGCTCCTTGTGTAGGTGTCCGAGGTGCGATCAGGGAGGGTGGTAACTCGTGATCAATACCCAGGCGTGGGCTGAGCCTTCGGGGAAGCGAAAGTGCAGCTTTGCATAGGAGCACAGATCTGCTCAGAGGCCCAGAGCTGTCTCCAGGAACAAGAAAACGTGTGAGTTTTTTAGTAAAAACACTACTTCCCCAGGCATTTTCTTTGCAGCTAATAAATCAGCTTCAGGTTTCAGCCGGGAGATGTGAGATGTGCAGAACCAGGTGTCTTTCAGAGTATTTCAATTGAAAGGAAGGAGATTTAGGTTAGATATATAAAGGAAATTCTTCCCTGTGAGGGTGGTGAGACCCTGGCACAGGGTGCCCAGAGAAGCTGTGGCTGCCCCATCCCTGGAAGTGTCCAAGGCCAGGTTGGATGGGGCTCTGAGCAACCCGAGATAGTGGAAGGTTGGAAGTTGTTCCTGCCCATGGCAGGGGGTTGGAACTGAATGATCTTCAAGGTCCCTTCCAACCCAAACCATTTTATCATTTCATCATTCTGTGATTCTGGGGCAGTTGAGAAATAAATGTGCCCCAACCAGACACAATGTTTTTACTATAAAAAGAATAGTTTCAGATTGAAATTGGTGACAAATGTCAGTGTATTTTTTCTGTCAGAGAGAGGCCAGAAGTCACGCACCAGTGTGTTCTAAAAATGCAGCTGGTTTTCTTATTAGAAAAAAGAAATCTCATTTGCATTTTGGTCGATGCTTTGCCTCCTGTATTTTCTGAAAATTCAAACACTACTGGTCTCACTGGGAAAGAGAAGTTCAGCAGACATAAAACTAAGCTGGTGAGCTGCGAGTCTCCAGCTTTTCTGGAGAAAAAGCTGGCCTCTGTTAAGCCTGAAATGAGCAAGTCCTCATTTTGACTTTAGTATGAAATACTTTTGGCTCTGTTGAAGCAAGTCATTATGTCTCCTAAAGTGAGCTCCAGAGGTTCATCTCTCCTCTCCAATGGCCAGGAATCTCTATTTCTCCTGGACTGGGCTAATGGCAAGGACACTCATGGATTATCTATAGGAGCAGAACTTTGAATTGCTCTATGCAAACATGTGCAGCATCATGTTTGTTCAGTGCAATTAATTAGTAAAAGGGTGTGCACCTTATGTGCTGGGAGAGGGAACGAATTGATGGAAGGAGCCAGTGAGGCACAGAGAGGGCAGGCTGGTCCCTTCAGCTGGAGATGAGGGAATTTTGAGGCCAGATCCTAGTCCAGCTAGAAGTAGCGGTGCAAGAATAAGTTTGGCACATTTCGATAAGGGGGAGCCAGGGTTGTCTTTCCCCTGGCCACCGCAGCAGCAACCCTGCAGGGCAGCCTGAGCCCAGCACTGGCACCTGGGCTCTGGAGCAAGCAGCATGACCTCATGCTGAGCTGACAAAAATCCCACTGGGACTGGCGATGAACTTTGCCACTCTAGCTTGTGTCATTCAGGGAGGTGACATTATTAAAATTCAAGTTGCATGTGATTTCCCAACCCGTCTGTTCTGATGGTGGTGATGGGCAGACAGGGCCTCAGGTGCGTGCTCTGGACCTGGCATACCCTGGCTCTCTGGCTGTCCCCTGTGCTTCCTTAAACAAGGAATTTACCGCCAGGAGACACGAGGGAGCAAGGAGGAAAGGCTGAGGATCTGCAGCACGGCGCTTCCCAGCACTCCACACTGGGATGGGGAGGATGTGGGAGCACAAGGCAGGCAGATGACTCCGGCTGGGGACTGCCTATGTCAGAGAAGATAGGGCTGGGCTTGACACCATCCAAAACAGACAATGCTGTCTTCGAAAAGTGTAAGAGAAGGTGGCTGAGCTGCAGTCACAAGTTACATTTGCCAAGGTGGAAGAGGGGAGGAAAAGTCGAGTCATTTAGAGATTATGATCAACTTCTCAGAGAAGTGACAGAGCAGGAGGAGAGTACGGGCATTAGGAGAATAGACACTAGAAACTTGGAAAATGGGATTTGGCACAGAAGTGGAGTTAATTTCAAAGAGCTAAAGGTTGTATTTGGTTTTCTCCCAGTGTGTTCTCTGATGCAGAGCAGAAGAGGAATCCACCCCTCTTTACTTGTGGCTTGCCAAAAGACAGCGAAAGTAAATGTGCACTGAGGGGCAGCTGTTAAAATCATGCCTAATTGGAATGGAAAAGCTTCAGGAAGTGGATAAGAGATTAAAAGAAAAAAGGAAAACTGAGGACTTTTGAATTTTGTGTGTAAAAACTGAAATCTCTGGAATGCTTGGCTTGTGTTGCAAGGGTAGGTAGGGCTCTCCATGGTGTTTGCCAGGCACTTGTTTCATGGTTGGTAAATGAGACAGGGATTTCATGCAGGGCCATGAAATAGGTGGATGAACACGTGTTTGTAGTGAGATATGGTGCAAAAGGTGCTATTGTGCCACATGCAAATCTGACACCAAATCCAGGAAAGCTCATGGTCAGACATGGCATCCAGTATTTTACTGTATTTTAGTGGATACATTGATGCAAGAGAGAAGTTTCTGTGGGTGGAAGGAAAGCTGGAAAAAAAGGAACGCTGGAAAATGGGAATAAAGGATGCATGTTGGGGCTCACACCATTTCACAAGGTCCTTGTGTGCACAGCTGTGTGTGCTCTGTCCAGGAGGGCAGTGGGGGTGTCAGAGGATGCAAACTGTGGAACCCAGTGATGGGTGATGAACAGACAGTGCCTGGAGCCAAAGCTGAACAGTGTGGCAAAAAGCAGCTAGAAGTGGAAGATTTACAGTAAGTGTGTGGAACAAGCAATCTTGGAGTCTACTTCTGTCATTTTAATACTTCTTTAGAAATCTCACGTGGGTTTCTTCAGTTTTGTCCTTGCCTATTTATGTTTTCTGGGGGAGGCTAAGGAGAAGTCATGTTATCTGTGTGGTGATGTGTTTTCATAGTTGACTAGTTTTTATGAAAATGGGGTTGTGTACAACCAGCATAAAGAGATTATTTTAGCTATCTTGGTCTGTGGGAATTTGTGACGCCCACTTTTAAAATGATACAGCAAGTAGTTAGAATAGTTCTAGATATATTTAGCCAGAGAGACTTCACTGGTGGGGACTGTAGGACTAGGAGGAAGGAAAGAAGCAGGACACAGGTCTGACCCAACCCAACCCAAAAGGTCCTTGGTGACTTTTGCTGTGGGAGAAAAAACCCAACAGCAAGACAAAGACACTTTTGATGAAAAGATTGCCTTTTTATGACGATATTTTTATTTTATTCCTTGTAGGAAGTTTGTGCAATGAAGGCAGAGATCATAATGCCTTTGTAGGGATAAATTCACCCATGGGTTTGCAATCGTGGGCTGTTGCACACACTGCAGGTCTGCCTGGCCACTGCTGCCATGGTGTCTGTGGGGGTTGGTGACGAGGGGTGGATGGGTCCTGAGCTCAGGGACTTCAAGACAGGTGATGTTGTAGAGCACTCTAGGCTTCCTGCAGAGTTTTCATCTTCACACTGAGAGCAGAGCAGCAGGACTGAGCAGCTGAGGTGGCTGTGCTGGGAGGCAGCTGCTCTGCACCAAAGTGTCCTTGAGGCTGCAGGGAAAGGACCCTGGCTTTGACCACGAGCACGTGTTTCACTTGCATCCTTCATGAGCCAGTCCACAGTGAAACCTACAACTTGATTTTCTTTCTTTTCAATTCAAGGCAAGTAGTGAATCTGAGAATGAGAGCCCAAAAAGAAGACGCCAGAAGCAGTTGAAAAGAAAGTAAGTTTCTAAGGAAAGGGTTTTGAGTGGTGATGCTTTGGTTTATTTCTCAGAACAGTAGTGCATTGGATTGTTTGATAGGAGTTGTCAACATGGTGAGCTTGTAAAATAAGTACTTTAATAGTACTTTGGATTGCTAAAATTGAAGTATGAATATGAATCTATGGATGGATGCAATTTTCTAGCTTTTGTTTGTATTTTCCTGCCGTGCCTGATGGAATCTGATGAGTCAGGTTCACTTTCTGTTGTGAAAGTCTTTCACTTTTCCATCAGGTTACTGATTCTCCTTCAGAGATACTTAAAACAATTTAATCGCTTCTCCTCCCACATTTTTGATTAACTGAGAATAAAATGCCGAATTATTATCCTCTTTTATCTTTTATAACCCTCTGTTAAAATTAAAGAACTTCCATAAAGAATCCTTTGGATGTCTAAGCACCATAACTTGAGTTCATTTACAGTCATATTTTACTGCCTTTTCCCATCTAAGACGTACCTTCTAGTTTTTCCAAACACTAAAGTGAAGTAGGGAACGATGAGCTGCCTGATGGAGAATATCTAAACAGAGCCACATGATCCTGCTTGCTTTCTCCTGCATCTTGTCTTTTAACTCTTCCTTTAAGTTCAGGAGGGAAGGTAATAAAGCACAGGGAGGGATGTGGTAGCATGGACCTCTCCTGGGCAAGGGCAATGGTCCTGGGCAATGCAGACCCTCCATGTCCTTTTGGAGAGAGGAGGAGCTCCTTCAAAAGGCATTTTGGAGCTGCAGCTTTGTTCCTAGTTGCCCCAGAGAATGTGCTTCCTTCCACTAATGGTACAACGTGACTTGGCTTCACACTTGGAGACTTGAATTGGCAGGAGAATTTCGATGGCAGGAGACTTGTTCCATTTTCTGGGCTCCAAGGAGCTCATGTGACTGTGCACGTTGTGGCTCATGCTCTGTGACAGTGAGCACTTCTCTTCAGATCCTTCCAGACCATCTCAAAAATGCAGAAGTAGAGGGAAAAAAAATCATCAATCAAAGCCCTTGTCCATCCCACTTTGAGCAGTACAGCTCTGCCACCAGCACGTGGTAGGAGCTGCTCTCACTCAGTCCTGCCACTGTGTGAACAAAACCCCAGGTGACTGAGACCCACCTCCTAAAAGCAGAGAATCACAACACAACATCCCCCCTGCATTGCACTGAACAGCCAAGGATACAGTTTTGAACTTTTTTCCTGTAATTATGGTCCTGATGGTTTGTTCTGCCAAGTATTTGTATAGAAATATCATTGCCCTTCATCACCTACATTTCTGACTGCAGAATTAAATGGAAAAGAGAGGTCTCTGCTGGAGAAGAGGATGAAGATGGAGGGGAGCAAGGCACCAGTGGAGAGAGTGAGCCTGAACCGAAGAAAATTAAAGCAAGAAGACCTGTCCAAAGGAGGTAAGGAATGGTTGGTTCAGTCTCTTTTCCTGCCTGTGCTGTGTGGAGAGGAAATCCCTATTTGTCACTAATGAATGTGTATTTTCCCTGCAATATTACCTTTCTTTATGACCTAGTAAACCTAGGGCCTAGTTATTCCCTCATCGCCCCCTCTCATGCTCCAATGAGCATTAGAGTGGTTTCCATGATAGTTAGAGCAGATTAAATCCCTTAGGAGTTTAATATTTGAGATTTGTGCTTCCCTAAAGACTTACTAAAGTGGATATTTACATAAACCATGCTGTATTATGGCTTTATTTACTCTTATTTTAGAACAGTGGCCAAAACTGGTGTTAAAAAGCCCCACAAAATCCAGCGTGGGAAGAGGAAGAAACCAGACTCATCTGAAGATGACGATGATGACGAAGATGATGAGACCCCCAAGAGACAAACTCGGCGAAGAGCAGCCAAAAATGTCAGGTGTGAAGAAGTGTGGGGTTGGCTGGGGGTGAGAGCTGCCTGGGGTAGGGGGGCACTGGGGGCCCTGACTCCCTGTGTGGTGCTGCAGAGCCCCTGCTATGCCCTGCAGAGACCTGTGGCTGAGGTGTGGCTCTTTTGACAGGTTCCTGCTGGGCACATCGGGGTTTACCTCATTTTGCCAGCAGTGAAGGAGGGAATGTTTACCAGTCCCTCTTAGAGGAACGTGAGGAGGTTTGCGTAACATTTCTGAAACACTCTCAGATGAGATTATTAATTGCAAATAATAGATGAAAATGAGCAAAAGGGAGCAGCTGTGCTGGACTGGATCAATTGTCTGAGAGTGGCTGATAGGTAGTGCCTTGGGACAGTGTGTTGAGACAGGTGGAGGTAAAGCTTTATCCACTTCCCAGTGCACTTTCTCACCTTGCAGGCAGTGCCAATAAGGGACTTGCAAAGAGCCATCCAAATGATATTTTGTGGTGGTTAAACATTCATCAAAGATCAGAAGTGCAGTTCCTGGGGCAGTGTAGGCACACATGCAGCCTTTTGATGCTCTGCAACCTCCATAGAATAATCTTTCCCTCAGTAGTGGAGATTTTCTCTGTTATGGCCTTGCTTCTGCTGCAGGGATTGTTCCACCTTATGAATCCTCTGATGTTGGCCATGGTCCAAAAAACTATATGGGCAAGACAGAGGATTAGTCTGATAAAGTGTAGCTATCTAAGTGTCTTGGGGAAAAATAGTGAATGGATGACTTAAAACCTGTGTGCTGAACATGCAGTGAACCACAGGATAAATGCTGCAGAAGATGCTCCAGTCTGAGCCATTCTCTGTGTTGGTGGGCTGGGAAGAGTCAAGGGTTTTATATCAATTTGGTTTTGATCTTACCCAGCTACAAAGAGGATGATGATTTTGAGACGGATTCTGATGACCTGATAGAGATGACTGGAGAAGGAGCGGATGAACAACAGGACAACAGTGAAACTATTGAGAAAGTCTTGGACATCAGGCTTGGAAAAAAGGGAGGTGCGTGTCTCTGGAAGAAGCCTTTCTTTCTGATGGCAATCGTGCGTGCTCATGGTTTCTCTTGAGCTGGTGCAATGCTTTTGCAACTTTAAAGTAGGGCCAAGGGTCGTTTCAGTGCTTTTCATCTTTTCCTCTATGCCTCTTATTTACATCTTGTAATGTGTTACAGCTTTTGTAACATATAGTATTGAAAATCCTAAAATCTCTGTAGTTCTTGTGCTCAACAGCTCTCATTTAGCCTGCATACATTTTAAAGACGCAGCCATTGTTCTCCAATTCCTGCTTCTCTCTGCTTTGAAATATAAAACAGATCTAGGAGAGTCAGTTTTCATAGCCCTATTGACAAAGCCATAATGAAAATAAAGCTAATGTTTTGTTCTCAAAGCCTTACAAAAGTGTTTTTGTAAAACTGAATGGTTGTGAGCACTTTCAAGAGGCCTTTGAATTATACTTAAAGAAAAGCTACTTATGACAGATTTAAAAAGATTCTGTTGTACGGAGAACTTTTGTGTGCCTGCCTTATAGTGTTGCAGAATCTTGTGGATGTTCTTTGTGCTGCCACAAAAGATGTGTCAGGAGAGTAAGTTTCTGCTCTAATGCAGTTGATGTCCAGTGGTTGATAACGAGGGTACCAAATGCAGGCTGGTTCCTCTTGCAGCCATCGGAGCTTCCACCACAGTGTACGTGACCGAGGCCAACGGCAACCCCAGCGCCGACTTCGACCCCGAGAAGGATGAGGGGGAAGTTCAGTACCTGATCAAATGGAAAGGCTGGTCATACATCCACAGCACGTGGGAGAGCGAGGAGTCCTTGCAGCAGCAGAAAGTGAAGGGCCTGAAAAAGCTAGAAAACTTCAAGAAAAAAGAGGAGGAGATCAAGCAATGGTAGGCTTCACTTCAAGCAGTGATTGGGCCTTGGGCAAATTGTTTTTAGCCAGAGGTTTGAGGAGTCATGAGTGAAAACTTTTTGATTTCTTCGTACCAAGTGTGTTTCCTGTGCACTCTGGTCTCTCTCTGCCTGCTGAGGAACATCCCCAAACACAGAAATGATATTTGTGGTGTGGATGGTTGGCAAATGGAGAGGGCAAGACATGAAAACTACACTTGCCACTTCCTAGGCTTAAGAGTTGGAAGGGCTGATGGCAAGTAAATGGTGCACAGACTCACCTGGCCCAGGAGGTACTTTGAGGGCTTGCAGCCTTATTAACCCGTGTTAATTATGGGCTTCTGTGTGTGCAAGTTTTTGCATCAGTTTATGTCCAGCTTCCCCAGGAACATAAGGGGAGTTACAGTGTCTTTCCCAATTTCTAAAGCTGGAGTAGCAGCTTCCACCTCTGTTTGGTTCCTGTTTTGAGACTGATTCCTGCATCAGAATAAGGCTGCGTTTAACAGGGAGACAGTCTGAACATCTGTGACATTCACTTCTCAGAAATAATTTATAATTTTAGGAAATTTAAGAAACATGACATGTAATAGTAGTTTGCCCCTATGACTTGTCTGACAGAACCATGTAGGAAAGTAGATTTTTCTATATGCAACATCCATGAGCACTGTGACAGAAGCATTATAGTGTTTTTTGGTTTTGTTTTGAATTATTTTGCATCTAGGCTGGGCAAGGTATCACCTGAAGATGTAGAATATTTCAACTGCCAACAAGAACTGGCTTCAGAGCTGAACAAACAATATCAAATAGTGGAGAGGGTAATTGGTAAGTGCAGCCAAGGCTTTGGTACGGGGGTGAAATAAGAATGGGAAGTTTATTCCATGTGACAGCAGAATGAGTGTGCAGCTCTCTTCTCTTCCCTGTCCTCCAGTATCCCTGAAGAAAACCCCATGGCATTTACTGTATTTCATTGTGTGAAATTTAGGAATTTGGACAGTAGAAATCCAGGTTTACAGATTAGTGCTTACAAGCAATACAAATCAGTGACTCTCCTTGCCTGGAGTATGGGATGACACACTAGTTTCCAACAGGTTGCTGAAATTGTTGCTACTGAAGTTCTTTGTCTTCAACCCTTTGGATATAAGATGTTTGTTTCCAAAGCAGCAGCATGGGCCTGACTTTTGTGCGGTCCACTTTCCAAGCTGTGGTTTAGGATGTGGTTAGGCTGCAAAGCAGCTCAGGGGTGAGATTTTCATGATTAATTAATAAAAATGAAAACAGAGCTTACTGAGCAGTTTGGTAGTATCACAGTTATGTCAGTCAGAGGTGCCAGCACCCAGTTGCTTTGGGAATTGGCGGGGAGAGCTGTTTAACCTAGTTCCAGTACAATTCCTGTAAAAACGTGGGTGTGAGGCAGTGATTGCCTGCCCTGCTCCCTCTGCTGGCTGCCAGCATTCCAACCCTCCCTTCCCTTTTCTCTCTAAACACAGCTGTGAAGACCAGCAAGTCTGCCACGGGACATTCAGATTTCCCAGGTAAATTAACATTTTTTTGTCTCTCTACACTTTTTCTATGAGCCAAGACCTGTCTTGTGGCTGCCCGCGCAGTTCAGCCTGTGAACCGTGCTTGTGGTTCAGCTGCTCAACCACAGGTGCTGAGGTTTGGGCTTTTTTGCATATTTTACAGCAAACAGTCGCAAAACATCCTCAAATGACCCCGAATACCTGTGTAAGTGGATGGGGCTACCCTATGCCGAGTGCAGCTGGGAAGATGAAGCTCTGATCAGCAAGAAATTTCAGCACTGCATTGATAGCTTCAACAGCCGTAACAACTCCAAGACGATTCCCACCCGGGACTGCAAGGTTTGCTGACTTCTCTCCTTTGCTGGATTCCTGCAGGCTGGGGGAAGATGCAAGTAGTGGGAACATGAAATTTTTGTCAGGATAAATGTCACAGAACATTTTCCCATCCTCCCACCTGCATTTGAAGGGTTGTTTGCTGCTCTTGTATTGTACTTCAAGCAGAGATGTGAACCCCTTTGAGTTTCATTTACCCAGTGCACAGTAAGAACGTTATGTCCCCCTGGGGAGTGGGAGGCTTAATTAATCCTTGAAAGTGCTTCCTCCTCAGAAGGAGCTGCAGCAGTTTTAATATCACTCGGATGAAAAAACAGCACACCTGGGAAAAGAGGAAGCCTGCAAGATGCTGATACAGTGAAGGAGAGGGACAGAAATAACGGGAGAAAAACCAAAAGAGAACAAAGAAGGAAATGGAGCTTGTTCCAGCTCCTATGTATTTTGTGCAGCTTACTACACTCCGGAGGGACTCAGAGCCCTGATCATAAACCAGAGGGCAGCAGGCAAATCACAAGAAATGCAGACACAAGCACTGGCTAGGAAAATGTGGATGGACTTGAACCAGGGAAGAGATGCACACTCTTTGCTGAATTCATAGATTTCATTGCTGAATTTTCAGCCTTTCAGCCACTGAGAGTTCTGTCTTTCTCTTCAGTGGACTTATAACTGCATCTCTTTCAGGTGTTGAAGCAGAGGCCGAGATTTGTTGCCTTGAAGAAGCAGCCCTCGTACATAGGTGGGGAGAACCTGGAGCTGAGGGATTACCAGCTGGAGGGCCTCAACTGGCTCGCTCACTCCTGGTGCAAGTATGTACAGAGGCTGTGATGTTCATTCTGTGCCTTTTTTGTCTCAGAAGGATTTGGCACTCCTCCTTTTCAAGTGAGGTCTTTACCCCTCCTCCTTCTGCAGCTTGGAGGATTTCAAATGTTATCATTGCAGACACTGCAAGCAGGAACTACCTAAAGCATGAACTTAAGAAACCTGGTGTGAAAACAAAAAGCATTTTCCCTGTCTGGGCCTGTTCACATGATGAATTTGGCTGTTGCGTGAGCCTGGTACATACCAGCCCTAGATTTCCATTGACTTAATGGGAAAAAATGGTTTCTGGCGCAGTGTGCTTATATACTCATTGAAATCTCTGATAGATGTCCTTCTAAAATTAGGGCACTGGTTCTCCTCTGCCTTTGCTTGTTTTCCTCCAGTTTGGAGTCATCATAGTTAATTTTTTGCATTTTATTGTACCGTGTTCAGTCTGGCTGTCCCTGGGATCCACTTGGAAGTGTTCCAATAACTGTTTTTGCACTGTCCCTCTCTGTCCTTGTTGTGGATGGCTGTTCATGTGGAGCACAGTAAATTAGTTGGGCAGAAACATGCACTCAGACAGCATTTTTGTTTGTTCTCCTCTTTCTCAGGAGCAACAGCGTGATCCTGGCTGATGAAATGGGACTGGGCAAGACAATTCAGACAATATCATTCCTGTCATACCTGTTCCATCAGCACCAGCTGTATGGCCCTTTCCTGGTGGTCGTGCCCCTGTCCACCCTCACCTCCTGGCAGAGGGAGTTTGAAGTGTGGGCGCCTGAGATAAACGTGGTGGTTTACATTGGAGACCTCATGAGCAGGAACATGGTGTGTAATCAGAGAGCAAAGGGTGAGGGCTCAGGGAGAAGCACGGGGTGCAGAGGAGCAGCCTGTGTGTGATGTGTGTGACACGCAGTCAGCTGGAGAGGCTGGTGGATAGTGCTGGCAGCACTGCAGGCAGCTGGAGCTGGTGTAGCTGAGTGTGTGGGTGTAACTCCCTGCTGCAGGGAAGTTTCTGCTTTATTTTGCCTCTTGGAGTGAGTGCAGGAGTATTGGCTTCTCTCAGAATCTGGAAGCCAGTACTGATCTGGACTGAAATATGCAGTGAGAAGTCCTGCAGTGTAAAAGTGCTTGTCTTCAGTGTTTAGAACTATTCAGACAATGGAACACACAAGTGTTGGGACTCTAGTGGTGTCTGCAGTGAGATGATGTGGTCATCAATGTCACAACAGCAAGTTAACCTTATTTTGTTACCTGTGCAAGGGCAATTGAACCATGTGTGCTCTAAAACAAATTGTTCCTTGGGCACCTTGAGCTCATCAAATGGCACCTTGGAACAACAGGGGTTTGGGCTTGGTTGGCGTCCCTGGCTTACAGCTACGCTAAAATAACAATTGTTAACTCTTTCCTTTTGATAACATGTGTTCAAGTTAACTTTGGTCTCCCCTCACAGATACGTGAATATGAGTGGATCCATTCTCAGTCTAAAAGACTGAAATTCAATGCACTTATCACAACGTACGAGATCCTCCTGAAGGATAAAGTGAGTAATGGTCCAACAATGTTTTTACTTAGACTTTCTCTCATTTTCAAAGGGGAGGGCCAGTTCTCAGCTAGTGGGTTTCACCCCTCCCTCTGTGGTGATGGAGAACTGCAGCCAGTATTTGCTTTTCTTTCCCAGTAATTCAAGCAAGTGTGGGAATGTGGGACGCATTTTACAGTGTCTTCAATCTTGTACTGCACATTTGTGTTATTCTTTTTACATATAAAACATCAGGCGGGTCCAGCAACCTGGATTTTTACCTGGTTTAGGTAATTTAAGCTTGTTACAAGGACAGAACATTACACTGAACCTCTGGCCACAGTGTTAAGAGTATTTACATTTTTGCATCTGCAAGAAATCTGTCTGCTTAGGAAATATTATCAGCTCTGTCAGTGTATCACTGAGTCCTAGCAGAAAACAAAAGGCTTAAAAAAGGAAAAAAAAATTAGAATCAAAACTCTTGGATTACCTGAACTTTTTAAGCTTGTTCATCTGCTCTCCTGTTCTTGCCCCAGTGGGACGCAGGGTCCCAAGGGCATGGAAAAAGGGGGGAGTAAAAACGTGGGGAAGGACTGTGCTTTCTGGGTAAAGCTCAGGAGGATTAGGATAGGTACACTTGCTGCAGGATTATTCAGATCCAGCAGGAGTGTTGTACAGCATGGCTAATTTTCACATTTTCCTTTCTGGTAAGGCACCCTGCTCCCCAGATTTTGTTCGCAAGAAAATCCTGTGAGAGTCCAGCCGCTGGGTCAGGACACCCTAGACAGCACACCCTGCAGGCCTTCCTGGCCTTGGAGAGAGACAAATCTGCAGGGTGGTGGGGCCTGTCTGACCCAGCATCTCCTCAGTGATTTTTTCCTTCTCTTCCTGCAGACTGTTTTGGGAAGCATTAACTGGGCCTTTCTAGGCGTGGACGAAGCCCATCGGTTGAAAAATGACGACTCCTTGCTGTACAAAACGTTGATTGATTTCAAGTCCAACCACAGGCTGCTGATCACCGGCACCCCGCTTCAAAACTCACTCAAGGAGCTCTGGTCCCTGCTGCACTTCATCATGCCAGAGAAGTGAGTCTCCTTCCAAGAAACGTCTCTGTCCATTCTTGTCTATTAAATAAGCTCAATGGACTGCAGAATGGCAGAAATCCCTGAATTAAACTCGGTGGTGTGACAGCAATGATAGGAGAGCAGACATTAGTGGGGAAAATCAAAGGTTAAATAACTAACACTAGGAGTATTTCTGGCAGCAAACTGAATGGGGAAACCTGATACATGCCTTTCAAATCTGTCTGCTGTCTTCCAGCCATCTCTGAAAAGCTAAACTTGTTTTAAGCAATCATTTCAGCCATTTCTGAGGTTTCCAGTACGCTGTGGTTGAGGCACCTCTGCCAGCCATTTCATGGCAGCTCTGGGGGTGCTGTCTGGCTGATTGTGTGTCCACAGCACAACAAATGTTTTGTTTTCTTTAAAATAAAATGAGCTATGGGCATCTCTAAGGCTAAGGAAGGCATACCCCGAGGCTCACTGAAATTATGTTTGACTGCAGGAAGAGCTGTCCCCCAAATTCTTTTTGTTGGATCACAGAAAGAGTGAAGGAGAGGCTTGAGGTCTCCCAGGTGGAGGGCAGCAGGCCTCCACATTTCAAAGGAGCTGTCAGAGGAAGCAACAATCCCCAAAGAGCCTTCAGAGCAGGGTAGAACAGTCCAGTTGTCAAAGCTGTGCCTGGGGAAGGCACCAAGGAAAGTTCAGAAACTGCTGCCAGGTAAATGCCAATAGAGTAAAATAGTGGGAAACTTGGGATTTTGGGTCCTGGGAGTCAGTGTGGAGCTCAACTATAAGATGTTAGGAAGATGTCTGAGCCCAGAGATGATCTAGCTTTGCCGCCAATCTGTTCAGTTAACCAGAGCAGAGGGAATCTGTTCTCTTCCACTGTGTTTCCATTAAACTGCTGGTCTCCTGTCTTGTGGTGCAGCAGGAGTGCATCCAATAGATGCTGTTTGGTGCCATAAGACAAGAGCTATTCTGACTCCTCCCCTTCTTCTCCTTTCTGTTACCAGGTTTGAGTTCTGGGAGGATTTTGAGGAGGATCACGGGAAAGGTAGAGAGAATGGCTACCAGAGCCTTCACAAAGTCCTGGAGCCATTTCTCCTGCGCAGAGTGAAGAAGGATGTGGAGAAATCTTTGCCAGCCAAAGTGGAGCAGATCCTCCGGGTGGAAATGTCTGCTCTGCAGAAGCAGTATTACAAGTGAGTCATTGAATAGTTACTGGGAGTGCCAGTAGGAATGGGCACATCTTTCTGTGGGCCTTGGCAATGTGTTCCAGTATTCGGTGCATACTGTGGCCCTCAGAGTGCAATGTGACACCATCACCTGTAGTACTGGGAGCTTCCCAGTGGGAATAGGAGGTGGGGTAGTTGATATCTTTCCTTCTGGAAGGTGTTTTTGTAGAGTGATACAGTTCAACTGGCCAATTTTGCAAGACAGAGGTTACGTCTTTCCTGGGTATGAGTGACATGCACAAAGTTGGGATACTGTTCAATATTGAACTAGGATAATATCAATAGGAAACCTGGGTCAGGGTTTTTAGGGAGGAAAGAGCATCCTGTAAGAGAAGTGAGGAGAGATGGAGGGAGGGAAGTAGGCTGATGCCTGAATAAGCTGTTCCTGAAGGTTTTGTTCCTCCAGTACTCTGCTCTGTGCCGAGTAATGATCTGGACTTTAATTTTCCTGCCTGCAGATGGATTTTGACAAGAAACTACAAAGCTCTTTCAAAAGGAACAAGGGGAAGCACATCTGGTTTCCTGAATATTGTAATGGAATTGAAAAAGTGCTGCAACCATTGCTATCTTATCAAACCTCCTGAGGAAAATGAGAGAGAGAATGGCCTTGAGACCCTGCAGGTGAGTGGTGTCCTTGGTCACCATCTTTTTTCCTTAAATTTCATTCTTTTGTCCTCCCAACAAAATAATATCTGGTGAAGTTTTAGTGGCTTTCTGTGGCTTCTTCTTTAAAAATAGTTCTCACAGCTAAGCCATGTGAACCCCCAGCCCTCCACTTCCACTGCAGGCAACATTTTATGGCCTTGTAGAGCAGGAGTTGTGGGCAGTGTAAGATGTATCTTGTGTGATTCACTGTGTGTGTGGGCTCTGCAGTGTAAATCCAGATGATTAGATCAGAGGTGTACAAGAGACAAATGACCACAAAAGGAGCAGGTCTGTGCAGGTCTGTGTGTGATATACATAAGGAAAAGATTGGAAATGATGGTTATTTCTTCAGTCTTTGATCAGGAGCAGTGGAAAGCTGATTCTCTTGGACAAGCTGCTGACCAGGCTGCGGGAGAGAGGCAACAGAGTGCTGATCTTCTCCCAGATGGTGAGGATGCTGGACATCTTGGCAGAGTACCTGACTATCAAACACTACCCTTTTCAGGTGAGAAACATCAGCATGGAAAACAGTGGGGTCCCCTTGAAAGTGTGGGAAAAAGTGAAGGGATCTTGAGCAATGGGAGCACTGAGTTCCCCAGAGGTTGGGGATTACAGGTGCTGGGATTACAATGGCACTTACTGGAGGAAACTGGGATGTCCCTTCATTTCAGTGTGGCCCCATCTCTGCAAAACTCCTCTGACAGGCCCCTGCTTTGGGCTGTGTCATGTGATAAACCCTGAGGACAGTGAGCAGAGAGCCTGGCTGGGAGGCTGTAACGGGAGCTGCAGTGTCACCCGCTGTGTTCCTGTTCCCTGAGCATCCCCCAGCCCTTGTGACACAGCTGAGGCAGTGCAGTTATTTTTAATTGGTGGCTATTTTTAACAATAAAACGCTGCAGGCAGCAAAGGGGGCTGTAGGGCTGACAGCACTCGGGTGCAGCAGTCCCTCAGGGCTCCTTTACCTTCTTTCTTTTATCATTATTGTTGATTTTTGCAGCGCTTGGACGGCTCGATCAAGGGGGAGATCCGAAAGCAGGCGCTGGATCACTTCAACGCCGACGGCTCCGAGGTACCGCAGTCCTGGGCAGAGGGTTTGTGGCTGAGCCACAGCTTGTGTCTGACCAGAGGGGATTAGTTCAGTTCAGTTCTTTTAACAGCACCTCAGGTACTTCTAAAGACACGGATATGGCAGGTTTTGCAACCAGCCATATTGCTTATTTTAAATCTCTCACATCCAAGAACAAGGCTGCAAGTCACATTTCCAGAGAGTCCTGAAGAGCCAAAATTTAGCAGTTCTCTCCCTATTGGACTGGAGAATGCGATGGTTGCCGAGTGATTCCAGTCTGAAGCTGGTTTTGAACATGAAATGAGAGAGGCAAAAGAAGGATTTTAAGTGTTGGCAGGCAGTGGAGTCTGATGCTGGAGGTGAAAGTCTCCAGTGTAATAGGAGAGGGCATCTGAAACCTTTCATCTGGGCTTGCTGACTCACAGTGACTGGTACAAGACACTTGTTTTTGTGTCAGTCAGCCCAGCTGTGAGAAATACCTTTCCTCACTCCAGAAGTCTGGGCTGGAGCAGAATTCTTGGCTCACACAGGAATTGTGAGAGATTGTGGCTGTAGGAAAGTTAACAGAAGGAAGTGTGAGGGGAGAAGGAGCAAGAATGACCATAGAACCTGCCCTTTTCCCTGTCCTGAGGACATCCATGAGGGCTCAGGCATCTTGGCTCTAACCTGGCACAGTCTGTTCATTGCTGATCTCACTCCTAACAGGATTCAGACAACAAAAAGCAGGTGTTTGCCTGTGTAGGAATCTGGTGGGCAATGTGGTCTGACCTTCAGAAGTGACTCGACCGTGCCCTTGCCTTGAGCTGCTTGTGTTGCTGTCCCATATTGATTCATGCCTGGAGTAGCACATCCTTCACCTGGGCCAGCACTGCCGCACCCTGGGTCTGGGCTTAAAGACTGGTGCTGCTCAGCCTGCATGAACAGGGTTTCTGGGAAGGAAATCCTTTTTCTGCTTTAAGAAGCATGAGTGCAACAGAGCCTTCCCTCCATTTCCTTTTACAGCTTTTGAGTCACCATTGCTATTTTATGCCCACAGTTACAAGCTGGTTAACTCATGGATGCTTTTTAAATTTTTTCCTTCCCAGGACTTCTGTTTCTTGTTGTCAACACGAGCTGGAGGGCTGGGAATTAATTTGGCCTCTGCTGATACTGTTGTTATCTTTGACTCGGACTGGAACCCCCAAAATGATCTTCAGGCTCAGGCCCGAGCTCATCGGATTGGACAAAAGAAGCAGGTCAGAAGAGCTGCCTGGGTTGTTTTCACTGTGGCTTCAGTGTGTGCATCTAAACATCCTCTCACCTCACCAAAGCTTCTGAAAACATGGGCTTTTTGTCCCAGTCCTTGCTCCAGAGGGTGCTGCCCAAGGGACTCTCATTTCAAAAGTGGGAGACAAAAAACCAGCCCAGATTTGCCAGATGCCAAGTCTTTCTGGTGGTTTTGAACAAACCCAGAACACAACCCATGGCACTTCTCAGCCTAGTCCTAGTGGACTCTGTTGTTTCTTGCCCTGGAAAAAAAAAAGTACAACATCCACCTTTACTAGGAGTTATTAGATATGTGAAAAGCTAGATTGGTGCTAGTTTGAATTTAGAATGATTGTTTCAGAAGATTTTTATTCTGTGCTTAGGAGCACAACAGGATCTGTGTTAACTATTCTGATTTTAACTGGATCTCCTGAGATCCAGACTGTGCTTGTTTTTCTTCTGAAAAAGCACATCTGTACATGAAGAGACAACGTCAGCAGCCCAGTGAAAACAGCTGAGGGATGCATTGCTGTATCAGCAGAGCCTGTCCAGGAAATAGCTGTGTTCTCTTTTTGCCTCTCAGGTGAATATTTACCGCCTGGTCACCAAGGGGACAGTGGAGGAGGAGATCATTGAGAGAGCCAAGAAGAAAATGGTGCTGGACCATTTGGTTATCCAGCGTATGGACACCACTGGCCGGACTGTTCTGGACAACAACTCCGGGAGATCCAAGTACGTGGCTGTCAGGAGGCAGAAGTGTCTGGAACACGTGGCATAACCAGCTTCACCTGGTGGCATTTTCCACTATTATTTGATAGGGTATAGGGCAGAAGGCTAAATAATAATGGCAGCTTCCATTGCTGACTGATTTGGCTTCTGCAGCCATTCATTTGGATGCATAGGATAAAGATGATCAGAAATTTAAACCTAGTTTTAGGGCATTACTTGTTTTTGTTTGTGTCTTCCACCCAGAGATCATCCTGGTCTGAGGGAACCTGGCTGTAGAACAGCTGGATTTTGGCAGTGACCTCAGATTCTCTTCATTCCCCCAGCAGATGGAGGTGGTTCCCATTGCAGGCTTTGTCTGTGCTAGAGCAGGAAAGAGATTGATAACAAAGCTTTTTATAGTGCTGGGTAGAAAACTTACTCCTTGCTTCAACTAGGAAAACCACTGGTATGGTTTTGTGCTGTAGCAGTTCTAATTGAACAGCTCAAAACACCTTTTCCTTCTCTTGTTCTTGCAGCTCAAATCCCTTCAACAAGGAGGAGCTGACAGCAATTTTGAAATTTGGAGCTGAAGATCTTTTCAAGGAGCTTGAAGGGGAAGAGTCAGAGCCTCAGGTAGTTTGAAATTGAAATCACATAGCAGTCTGTAGTGCTCTGCAGGTCTGCCAGAGGGACTGTGTGTGGTTGCTCCTGCTTTGTTCTTGCCCTGTGCATGAGAGCAGGTTGATGAATAGGACATGTGGGAGTCTGGAGAAGCTGAAAGCAGAGTCTGGGACTGGGGGATCAGGGGTTGAGGAGAGCCTTGTTGCTGGGGATTAAATAGTAATGGTCACCCGGGAAGTCCCTTGCCTCCTGAGGATTATTAGCTAGTGACAGCACAGCCTACTGAAGGCTCCTCTCCCTGCCTCTTCTGAGCTCTTGCTCAGCATCCTTTTCTGGTGGTTCTGAGTGAGGCCGGAGTCAGCACAGTGCAGTGAACAGGTCGCTCTCTCCTGCCTCAGTGTGACATTGCTTGACAGTTTAGCATTGAGTGTTTTGACCAATTCTCTTAATGGCCCAAGCAGCAGAGCTTCCCCCCAGGGAACACAGCCTACAGTTCATACATCTCGCTGCCTGGAAATTTTCCCCATTGTTCAGCCTTGATGGTCCTTTCCTTCTGTTCTGTCACCTTATTTGTACTTCCTTGTACCACTTGAGATAGTTCATCCCTGCCCTCTGGGATGACACCCTGCAGATATTTGCACTTTATTTAGCTCATATCAGCACATGAGTCTGTTCTCAAAGCCTCTTACTCCCTGCTGTGCCCGGCACCCTCCGCTTTATCCCTCCTTCTCCCTGGCTGGCAGGAGATGGACATCGATGAGATCCTGCGTCTGGCCGAAACACGGGAGAATGAGGTGTCCACCAGTGCCACCGACGAGCTGCTCTCACAGTTCAAGGTATGGGCCCCCAGGCTGTGCAGTGGGGTGTGGGAGTCTGGCTCCCCACACCCTGCCGTGGTGGTGAGGTCAGGAACAGGCAGGAACACCTCGGAGAGATCCCAGAATCACAGAATGGTTTGGGTTGGAAGGGAACTTAAAAATCATCCAGTTCCAACCCCCCTGGTGGAGGTATTAATTTAATTTCAAGAAAGCGGTTTTGGAGGCTGTGAATAAAAAGGCAGAATTTACCAAATTTGGAAACAAACCCAATAATTTACAAATACTCAGCAGTACTTCTTAAACTGCACGTACTTCCTCAAAAGCTGTTAGTCCAAAGACATGGCAAGGAGCCAGGAGTGTAGTGACATAGGGATCAACTATGAAGTAGTTATGGAAGTGTTGGCAGAATTCCTGTGGAGAAGAAGTTGAGGCTTAGCAGAGAGCTCTGGGGTGTTCCTGCCAGGAGAGGGAATTGCTAAAACTTCTCCTTTGCTTGTAAAAGGTTGCCAACTTTGCAACCATGGAGGAGGAAGAGACAGAGCTGGATGAGCGGTCCCAGAAGGACTGGGATGATATCATTCCAGAAGAGCAGAGGAAAAAGGTGGAGGAGGAAGAAAGGCAGAAAGAATTGGAGGAAATCTACATGCTGCCTCGAATCCGGAGCTCAACTAAAAAGGTACAGCCCATCTTGAGGGGATGAGTGGCTGGAGGAGAGAGCTGGCAAAGAGAATGCTCAGGGGAAGCCTCCTTGCCATCTGAGCATCTTTACCTCCTCCAAAACTGGTTGGGAATAAAGCACAGAGGTAGCACCGTGACCTCTTGTTGGCAGTGTGCATTGGACCAATGGTTTGGGATGCAGCATGAGGGCCCAGACTGGATTGGGTGCAAGTCATCTCACTGTAGCAGACAAAATAAAAAGAGTCTGTAGTGACCACAAAGCAAAGTATCCAGTTGTATTGGATTTTGCTGCAGATTTGCCATTTTTTGGCTGTCTCTTTTCGTTGGGCTCTCTAATGCCCTGGGTGGCTCTTGACTAAATCTGGATCCTGAGGAGCAAAAGAGATGGTGTCTTCCCAAGTTCTTCTTTAGGTTAATGGGATCTACCCCAATCCAAAAGAAAACTGACTGTGCAAGGATAATCTTCTGGGACATGGGACTTTAAGGAGTTAGATCTGTTCTCTGGGGTGAGCTGGGGAAAAACATTGACATGAAAAACACAGAGAAGGATAATTCATGTTGGATGTGTCAAGATTAATTTCTGAGGTGTCCTGGTTTTCAAAATAGTCTAAGGGACTGTGACATAAACCCATGGAAATCAATATTTTAAAGTCTCTTAGTAGATCAAAATGCAATTGTGAAACTAGTGGCTGTAAAAGGAGGATAACCACCCTGAGGTGGCTTCAGCCAGCTGGGAACTGCAAGGGTGTGCAGCCTCTCTGGGTTGGTCACATGGGCTCCTGCATCTTCAGGAATGGATGCTCAAGTGTTTTACAGTCCATTAAGTAGTGCCAGTGCATGGAGGGACAGAAAAGGCTGTTAGCTGATTAGATCAGCAGTTGTTAACTGTACTGCTGTTCCTCTGGTACGTGCAGGCTCAGACAAATGACAGTGAATCTGATGCAGAGACCAAGAGAAGGCTTCAGAGATCATCTGGATCAGAAAGCGAGACCGACGATACCGACGACGAGAAGAGACCGAAGCGCAGGGGACGCCCTCGGAGTGTTAGAAAAGACACTGTGGAAGGGTTTACTGATGCTGAAATCAGGAGGTCAGTGCTGGGCACAAGAGACAGTTCAGAAAACAAATATAGAAATCCTATGCAGGTGGAGAAAATCCCAGATTAATCCAGGACATGTTCACCTGTAAGCACGTCAATGGTTAGGCAGAGCTGGTTCACTGGCACAGCTTCTGCACCCTTACATAATTCAGTTTGATCCCAGCTGATGACCTTAAACATTCAGGTCAGTGCAAAATGGACTGGATTGTCTTTAGTCAGGCTACAGTGAAGCTGGTCCCTTCCTAAAATAATTCTGTGCTGTAACTGCGCTTTGTGGGCCAAGTGGATCGAGCTAATGCCGTACAAGATGTGAGGTCTTAGGTGCCATGAGCTACAGAGCTGGACAAGCTGAGGGCTCTGGCCTTCCTGACGTTTTTCTGGCAGTCATCCTGCTGATTTAAGCTCTCAGTGAAAAGCAGGCTCTGGCAAAATGACCTCATGAGAAGAGACTGGTCCTGTTGATCCAGGTGATTCTGTGTCAGTCTGTGATGTCAGCTGGGGACTGAATGTCAGAACATTGTTTTCCTCTCCTGTCTTCTAGTCCTTGAGTCTTTCCCAGAGATCTTTGTCTTACAGCTCTACCCAGATGTCCAGCCAAAGATGGAAGAGAGGGGATTATGAGTTTTCCTTAACTCTTTCTATCTCTGAGCTGGTGTGTTTTTAAGCAGGAGATATCAGAGTTTTTGGGCTGTGATAGCTGCCCCATAACCATCTTGAAACCATGGAGCAGGAAGGACATGTTACAGTATGCAGTATAACAGCCATTTAGGTTATTGTGATGTAGCAGAAAGAGGCTGAGAGGATACAAAATGAAAAAAGAAGGCAAAAAATGAATTAATTTTAAAAATAACCTGTAGTTGTAGCCATTGTGTCTGCTCCCAGCTCAAGGCAAGGTTTGATTGCAGCAACTCTTGCCCTAAAGTTGTGTTAGCCACAGCAGGGATTTTTACAATAAAAATAAGACATGAAAATAAATAGCAAACCTCATCTGCAAACCTCTGTGATGGATTGAACCACATTTGGCTCTTCTGTGATGGGTTGCTACATTTACAGCCCGAGCTTTAAAATTACTAATGACATTGATTTAATGCCTCTTTTCTTCCTGGAAAAATGAAGTTAATAATTACCAACATGGTGTGAGCCAATGCTTTCTTCTATTTTTCTTTTTTTTTTGCCCTACAGTTACCACTCTCCTCTGTTTGGTTTTTTTTTTTTCCTCATCTGTCAAACACTCAACATTCATAATAATGTTGTGTTCTTCTTCAGCCAAGGTCACAAAACTCTTTGTGGGGGCTAATGGATGAGGCTTCCCAGTGCTGAGGGATGCTGAGCTGATCAGTGGGGAATGCAAGGGTGATAATGTGACAGGCTGTAATTAATATATTCAAACCTATTTGTGATATTGGACCTCCTTTTTATGGCAGTTAGTTTAGGGTTTTTTTGATTTTTTTTTCTCCTTAGGTTTATCAAGGCTTACAAGAAGTTTGGATTGCCTTTGGAACGGTGAGTCCCAGGCTGGCCCTGCTCGAGAGGAATCATGGAGGCACATTGTACTTCTGAGCACAGCCAGGCACACATTGCGCTGGGTGTTGGACATAACCTCCCCGGGCAGCACAAGCCCTTCTGCCCTGCCATCCCACCCCAAGCACTGCTGTGCGGCCCCTGGTGTCTCTGTTGATGGGCACTGACGAATGCTGGCCAAAAACCAGCTGGAGCAGATGTGGCGTGGGGCTGTGACACAGCAGTGTCCTGCTGGCACAGGCCAGCCCTTGGGACATTCCCACTCTGCCCAGAAAGGAGAGGGAGCAGCTGTCAGAACAGCAAATGCTACCCAAAACACTGGCCAAGCTTCTCTTTGCATGTTAGCCTCAGGACTGAATTTGCAGCATCTTTCCATCCTCTATCCCTCCTGGAGGGAAATGAAGAGAGGCACCATCCTCAAACGTGGATCTGCAGCCCTGTGCTGGCTCTGGAAAGGTGTCAGGGCTGAAGCAGAGTTCCCTGAAGGTATTGTAGGAGAAATTCAGGGCTTCTTCAGCTGGTTCTACTCTTCTGGTATGAAACACAAGGCTTGTGTATGAGCTTTGATGTTACTGACTTCAGGCAGGCAAAAGGGACAGCAGATGGCAGCTTTGGACCATCAAATAGAATTAATGTGGCAAAGCCTGAGAGAATGCAGGACAGTCACAGAGGGCCCCTGTTGTCCCCAAGACAGACACTTCTCACCTTTGCTTTGGTACTAAAAAATCCAAAGGATTGGATCAGTTTTTCTACATCTGCACTGCAGTTATTAGACCAAAAAAAAAGGACAAAAATTGGGTTGTTTCCTGCACAAACTTAACTCGTACATGTTTCATACATTCACATTTGTACAGCACTGAGCTGTGAAACAATTGACTAGGAAGTGATTGAGAGAAGACATGCTGACACAAAACTCTCCTGTTTCCCAGGCTGGAGTGCATTGCCCGGGATGCTGAGCTCGTGGACAAGTCCGTGGCTGACCTGAAGCGGTTAGGGGAGCTCATCCACAACAGCTGTGTGTCAGCAATGCAGGAATATGAGGAGCAGCTGAAGGAGAATCCAGCAGAAGGTAGGCCTGGGGGTTGTGTGCTGCTGTTAGGGTGGTTTTAGGAGTGTTCCATGGAGCTTGTGAGGAAACTGTTCCCATGCTGGGCAGGGAGGCCACATTGTGACTTAGGAGCAATGACCAAGAGCACACTTAAACCACCCCATCTCTGCCAGGCAGCTCTCACCCACAGAGAGGAGCCCCTGAGCTTTCTGCTCAGACTGGACAGTGCCACCTGGGTCTGTCATCTTCTGCTGGATAGGAGTTTTTGTGGGGAGAGGCTGAAGTGACCAGCTTATTGACTGCTGGGCCACAAAGCAAAGCAGATCTTATTTTAACTGCTCCTGGGGCTGGAAATCAAACTGGTGCTGTGCTAAGCTGGATCCACAGTTAGCAATTCCCAGAGCTGGAATCACCACCCACTCTCTGTCTGGCTGTTCTTTGCTGTTGGTTTGGACATACAGAGTCAGGGATGGATTTCCTGCTGGGTCTCTGCCTGTTGCAGCTGACCAAGACTGCAGAATCGACAGCTCCAGCATACTTAGAAGTATTTTTAAGGAAATGATGCTGGGAGGTGTTTAAATTGCAGATCTAAGTGAGTTAGTGGAAGAAAACTTGTATTTTGGGCCTTATGTTTAAATAAGAGGTTGCAGCCAAGGTCTTGATCACTGTCTGTGAAGCCATTTTACAGAGACACTTCCTTCTGTAAGAGTTCTTTTAATTGCTGTGTTTTATTGCTGAGCAGGGAAAGGACCTGGAAAGAGACGGGGTCCTACTATCAAGATTTCTGGTGTCCAAGTCAATGTGAAATCCATCATCCAGCATGAAGAGGAGTTTGAAATGCTGCACAAATCCATTCCCTCCGACCCAGAGGAAAGGAAGAAGTGAGTTTGGCTAACTAGGCAATGCAGAAAGAGGCTCAGGGAATTTGGATTTTGTAGTGGAAAGAGAATAGCCTGGATGTGTGGATTTGCTTTATCCTCCACAGCATTAAAAGTAGCTCGTGTTTGAAATGCCTTTAGGTACCGCCTGACGTGCCGTGTCAAAGCTGCTCATTTTGATGTAGACTGGGGAGTGGAGGAGGATTCTCGCTTGTTAGTGGGAATTTACGAGCATGGTTATGGAAACTGGGAGCTAATTAAAACAGATCCGGAGTTGAAGTTATCTGATAAGGTAGGTTGCTTTGCTTGGTGCTTCCATTGGGACCATTGCAGTGCTCATAGCAAACATGCCTCATTTACTCCAGAAACAGATGCTTATGTTTGTGACTACTTCAAAAATCATGATTAATAATAACAAGGAAAGCAGTGACCTTCATGGAATGTTGCATGCTCGATGGAAAGCAGAGTTGTGTCATTTGGTGGGCAGTACCAGGTGAACCACACTGATGATGCAGGCAGAAACTGGCAGTGCTGACATGTGTGGTTCCATGCACAGGATAGAAGAGGCTGTGCCTTGATGTTTCCTTGAGCATCTCACAAGAAGCTGAGTGTGAATTTCTGACTGGAAATAATTTTTCACAGATTTGACACTGCTTATGTCAAGGCTGGTCTATGTTAGCTTTGAGGGTATGGTTACATGACTGGGAATGGCAGCAGAGCCAGCTGGAAAGCCTCCATCTAGCTCCTCTGTTCCTCAGTCATCCCCACAGGAACAGTTTCCAGGCACCATGTTGAAATGATATGGGTTAAAAATAATCCACCATCCGTTGTGTCAGTGTGGTGGAAAGAGTGTGGAAACTGCAGCAGAGGGCTGAGGAGCACTGGGAATCTCCACAGCAGCTTTGCTGCCAGCATGCAGCATTCCTGTGACATCCCTGCTGGTGCTTCTAGCAGAGATCAGGCTCTGCCTGACAGCCCTCCATGTGTGGAGCTCAGAAAGGCATTTTGCAATGGAAACAGCTGCCTGACACATGCCCCCCATTTTCCAGTGAAGTATGAAGCAAACCTAGCTGGCAAGCTGAGATATTTCCTCCACAAAGTGTCACCTTTCAGCCTTGTTTTCCACTAAAAATTGTGCATCTGTGCCCCTGCTGTAGTGATGTCTCAGGTTGCCAGAGTGACCGGGCTGTTGTGACCAAGCTGTCAAAAACAAATCTGATGTGTCAAGGAGAGTGGACTCAGTTTTGCAACTCGAGGTCCCAAATATAGCTTGTGAAGGATTTTTTTTCCTTCAAGAGAACTTAGCAAGCTTGCAAGGCTTAGCAAGCCTTGGGATCCTTTAACTTCTGCAGGATTCCAAGGGGAGGGATGCTTGCTTCCTCGGAGTTTTGCCTTTGGCCAGACAGAGATGGACTGAGAGGGGGAAGGAAGGTTTGAACCTTCTTGTTCCCCCAGAAGGTGCAGCATCTGCTGCCCTTTGCTGGGCCTGGAAGGGCTGCTGCTAATGTGTAAATCTTTTGTCAAGCTTTGTGCATATGGGTACATGTGTATTTTTTTTTCTGCTTTATCAAAGATCCTACCTGTTGAGACAGATAAGAAACCTCAGGGAAAACAGCTCCAGACCCGAGTTGATTATCTACTGAAACTGCTGAAAAAAGATCTGGACAAGAAAGAAAACATGAAAGATGGGGAAGAGGTGAGATGTGGCTACTTGATTCCGGGGCTTTCAGGGGGAGTGGTTGGCTGATGGCAGGAGACACCCTGTGTTCCCAGATCACCAGACATCATTTATGTGGAGGAATATGGACTTGCCTATTGTCTGATTGCATTGTGATATTTCTCATTTAAATGATAATTAATAAGGGGAAGGTTATTACTGCACTTACTGAAGGATTTGGGCTCATCAAGCTCCCTGCCAGCCTTGAGACGTTGCAGCTGTTTCCGCAATGTTCAGGAAATGGGAAATGTCCCCAGGAAGTAGCTGTAGCTATTTGCTTTCCCTGATTCGTTCTATGTTTTAACCAGGGCAAGCTAAAGAAGAGGAAACCACGAGTAAAGAAAGAGAACAAGGCTCCCAAAGTCAAAGATGAGCATGGGAATGAACTCTCCTCTCCTCGGCACTCAGACAACCAGTCAGAAGAAGGTGAAGTCAAGGTAAGCCAGCCTGGGTGAGTAGTGCCTTCTCCAGGTTTCCTTGGGCTGTGCTGTTAGTGCCCAGCCTCACCTTGGGAGGCATTCCCAGCAAAGCCCTCAGGAGTTGGAGGCAGTAAGAGCAAATTCCCACAGGACTGGCAAACTCACAAAACCACCCATACAGCTATTGGTGTCAAAGAAGGACCTTTCCCACCTATTCTTTTAGGTCAGTGCTTTAAAGGATTTGGGGCATCCCAGAATGGCCACAAACATCCACATATTGACTCAGGGGAAAGGTTGTCTCAGGACAAAGCCTGTTGCCCTTATAAAGGAGAGAAAGAAGAATTGTTTCCCTCTCCTTTTGGGCACATCAGCCCGTGGTGAAGCTGGAGTTTACCAAGGTCATGCTGTTGCTTAGAAAACGTTCAGTCTTTGAGTGGTTTGGCTTGTAGTCTGAGGCTTTTTGTTCATGTGCTGATCAGTATCTACCTCAGGGGCTGAGCGTTCTGGAGCGCAGCTGGCACAGGAGAGCAGGGCTGCTCTGCAGCTTGCCAGCTTGTCTCAGAGTGGGGCTGGTCTGGTTTTCATACTCTTTTGTCACATTAGGGGGGATGGCAGCTGCTTGAGCAGGGCTCGCTGTCTGCTTAAAGAGGTGTGAGGGTAAATCTGGATGGACCTCAAAAGTTGCCTGTGTTTTAAGGATGTTTTATGGAAGAAAATGTACATGAGGTGAGGGACTCCAACTTTATACTGTGACTGATATTCTAGGAGGATGGCTTGGACAAGAGCCCAGTGAAAAAGAAACAGAAGAAGAAAGAGAACAAAGAGAACAAGGAAAAGCAGACATCTTCTAAGAAAGAAAAGGAAAGTGATAAAGAGAAAAAGAAGACAAAAGAGAAGAAAGAGAAGGTATGTGGTACTTTCAGGAGCAGCTTGATAGGGACAAACTGTGAGACGTAGGATTCATTAAAGGCTCTGTGTGAAGAGGCATCAGGGAAGCACCTTGGGGTGAGAGGGTATCCCTTTTTCAGCCCTTCTGAATTGCCATAGAAGGTAGAAAAGATGGTCTGTCCTAAAGCTTCATGGAATGTGACCAAAACGGAAGAGATTTTTGTCAGACTGCCTTTAAAGTACAGCTGTCCCTGGGACATAGATATGGCCACAGAGCTGATGTTAAGGAAGAACAGAGAAAGAGCCTGGAGCACTCAGATCAAAGTTCTGTCCAGCTGTGATTTATCACAGGGTTGGCAGCTCCTTGTCTGTATTCCCCTTTAATTTAAACTCACCCAAATGACCCAAGTGTCCACACCATCAAGACTGTAAGTTGTCATTGTCACTGTTCAGGACTCAACAGAATGAGTGTTTCAACATCACCGGTATGCTGGAGACTCAAATGTCTCTTGAATTTTGGGTACAACTGCCCTGAGGCTGGGTGCAAATTGCAAGGGGGGTAAAAGCTTCCATAGTAATGACCTGAAGTACCTGTCCAAGGAACAGGTATGTACTGCATGCCCAGTGTGTTTTGACACTGAGGTCATAAGTGCAAACTAAGAAGTTTTGTTGCCTGTGTAGGGGAAAGTTTGCTTTCCAGTGATTTTTGGTATGGCTTTGACTACAAATAAGTCATATAGGTAAAAATCTACACAAACAGGCCATGATTTGAGAACTGGTGATACCACATAAAGTTGAAGATCCTTGTGGACATGAGACTACCCTGAGCTCTGTCCTTTGCAAGGGAGAAACACTCTTTATTTTAACCTCTCTACCAAGTCTTCAATATTGGTTTCTCCCCATGAGTGTGAATATCATATTCGTGTCCAAACTGTTGGCTCTGACTTCTCCCTGCTCACTCAGGGATGATGTAAAGCTAAACAGAGCCATTGCAGCTCAACAGTTGGAGATTTTGGGAGGAAAGTTGTAGGAACTATGCCCAGTTTTAGCAACTGCCAGTAACAATAGTGTGGAGGTTGTTAGTTGGGTCACTTGGGATCCTCCACTCTGGCTCATTGCATGATGTGTGTAATTTGTCCTTGTACAGCCTAAAGGTGGCGAGGCCAAATCTGGAAGTAAAGGGAAGAGATCTCAAGGTCCTGTCCACATCACTGCAGGGAGCGAGCCCATCCCCATTGGAGAAGATGAGGATGATGATCTGGACCAAGAGACATTCAGCATAGTGAGTGTTTTCCTTGGCAAATGGGAGGGCAGTGCCGAGAACCCAGTGAGGCAGCCAAGGTTTGCTCAGATGTCATCCAAGGATGTGTTTTAGGTGTTGGGGTGTCAACCCCCTCCTGGTGCCCCACAGAGGTTTCCTTTGGCTGATCTGAGAGCAGGGCAGCACAGCCCTGGACAAGAGCTGCCCACCAGTGCTGCCGGCTGGTGGCCTGTCAGCAGAGCATGCACAAAGGCTCTGCTTCGGCTGCTGACTTCTCACTGCTCAGCTGGCAGCCCTGGGTGACAGGAGACCCTACAGCCTTACATTCCCTCTGCTGTAGAAGCCAAGGAGCCACTGAAGCTCTTTCAGGCAAGGAAATGCAGGAGAGTTTTGAGGGTGACCTTGTAGGAGGTGCAGAGCTGTGTAAATGCTCTGACAGCAAACGTGCCCACAAGGCTCATAGCAAAAATTGCCTTTTAGTAAAAGTTGTCATGGCAAATTCTCCTTGGTTGAAATACCATTTCTTAAAAGCAGTTCTCTCAGTGCAAATCTGTATTTGCTGCAGGTCCTGTGGGGTTTTTTGTCTTTTTCTTTAACTTTCCTTCTGTGATGCACAAAAGATCCAGGCAGGCAGTCAAATAACCTGTCTGATTTCCTATCTGTGCACGGTGTTGATGTGCCCAGGCTGAAAAACATGGTGCTTTCATCTCAAGTCTGCCAGTTTGGTAAAAGCAAGCATTAAAGTGATCAAAGATGGGACTGGACAGGATTGAGTTGAGCAGTCTTTCAGCTGGGGTTGCTGCCTCAGTGTGTGGAGGCTTGGATGCATCTCCCTGCCTGCCACAGGATCCGTGCAGGGGCAGACCATGAGTGGTTACTATTTGCAAAGCAAATTGTTCCCCCTAAAAGGGTGAGGAGACTCTTGTCTTTTACTGGTTATTGTCTGCAGCTTGTCTAACTATTTGCTATTTTAAAGCTGATTTCTCCTTGCCTAATGGCCAGATAAAGCTAAACAAGCTTCTTTTTGATTAACGGGGCAATGATGTAGAGCCCTCTGCCAAATTAATCACTTTCTTCTCTCTATTGCTCTTTCAAGTGCAAGGAAAGGATGAGACCAGTCAAAAAAGCACTGAAGCAACTTGATAAGCCTGATAAGGGACTGACAGTTCAAGAACAGCTGGAGCACACGCGCAACTGCCTCCTAAAAATTGGTGATCGCATCTCTGAGTGCCTTAAAGCCTACACTGACCAGGATCACATCAAGCTATGGAGAAGGTGAGGGATCATTTTGTTTTCCTTTGCTGGTCTAGGATATTTTGAGGTGGTAGTCAGAGGCTGCTGGGTTTTTTTTTGTGGATGGATGTGCCATTTGCCTCTTACTTAACCCATGAAATCTTTTATTTTCTGGTCCACTCAGTATACAGAATCACAGAATCATGGAATGGTTTGGGTTGGGAGGGACCTTAAAAATCTCCCAGTCCCAACCCCCTGCCATGGGCAGGGAGACAGTTCACTAGACCAGGTTGCTCAGAGCTCCATTCAGCCTGAACCTTGAACACTTCCAGGGATGGTCTTCCATGACCAGTCCCAAGCAAGTGTTTTGTCTTCACGTTATCCTGGTTTCATTAAAATTGATTTCAAAGCTAAATCACATAAACCACTGCAAACCTCTTTATTTATTTTACTTTGAAGAACGTGGTGCCAGCCCTTCTGGTCATCCTGTACTGAGGTGAGACTGTTTTCCAAGGACGGTAGAATGAATTTGATGTTGGTTTGGAAGCTGTTGGCTGTTAAACTGCTGCTATAGCACTTAACAGAAAATGTTCATGTCCTTCTAGGAACCTATGGATATTTGTGTCAAAATTCACCGAATTTGATGCCAGAAAACTACACAAACTCTACAAGATGGCTCATAAGAAAAGATCACAGGAAGAGGAGGTGAGAGCTGAAGTGCTTTCCCTTTGATTTCTGTCCTAAAAGTTGCTGCACTGGAAGTGCCAATTCTTTTTGCCGCTCACTGTGGGTGTTCTCTGTTGTTGTTGTTGGCAGTTTTCTCAACATCTAAACAGTCTGATTACATCTGCCTTCTTTTTCATGTGGCAGTTCTGGTCACTTTGTCCCGGCTGTTCTGACCAAGCAAAAGCATTGTTTGCTGTGGCATGTGATGTTCAGTTGCCCTGTGGAGTGAAAAGCCTGGGCATGCTGCCCTGCAGAGGTCAGGTGTAGAAGCAGAGCTGCCAAACTGTGCCTGTCCTCCACCATGGTTGTGCCGTTCTTGAGCACAGAGCTGGCTCACCAGGTCCTCAAAGAGGCAGGAAGATCCAGAGCCTGGCAGGCAAGGCCATTGCCCACAGTCCTGATCTGTTGGTGGGAGAGCAGCTGAGCTGTATCCCTCTGTTGCACCTTGCAGGAGCAGAAGAAGAAGGAGGACATGTCCAACATGAAGAAGCCGTTCCGCCCAGAGCCCTCAGGCTCCAGCCGCGATTCCGTGATGTCCCAGTCTCACGTGCCTCACAATCCTCACTCCCAGAAGATCCACATGCCCCCTTCCCACACCCAGCAGCAGATGCACGGGCACCCACGGGACAACTACGGCCACCCAAACAAGAGACATTTCAGCAACACAGGTGAGTGTTGGCAAGCCAGGAGAAACCTTCCCTTCTGACCTAATGCTCCTGGACACAAATCCTTTTAGGACTTGTGGTTGGTCAGGTTCAAAAGTGATGGGATAGAACATGCACTACCACTGCTAGGCTAGAAAACACGGTGATGTAGCGAGGAAAAGAATATAAGAATGGGACAGAACAAGATCTGCGAGGATGATGAAGAAATAGTGATAAAGAAATTCAGAGAATAAAATGTGGCCCACAAAGTTCAGGGAGGAGAAAGTTTGTCGTTGTAGGACACGAAGAAAGATGAGACTCCAAATATTTTTCAGTAGGCAAAGAGCATAGAGAAGGCTTTATTGTCTAATTCTTAGTACCTTTTATAAGGTGTTCTGATACAGACTTAACATGATTGGTGAATAGAAACGACACCTCTCTAATCCCATTGGTTAAACTACAGAAACAGAACTAGAAAGACAAAACATCACCTGGAAAAAGATTGTTTTGAGAACAGATTAGTTGTTTGCCAAGACTGTTTTGAGAAGAACCTTTTTTGAGGTATTTTTCCCTTGGGGAAAATGTTAGCAGCTGCTAGCAGGCTAAAATCTCTCAGAAATACCAGGCCCACAAAAGTTAAAGGGGTGTCAACAGCTATTATTTCCTGGAGAATTCAGGGAAGTAAATGGGCTTAAAGAAAGCATGAAAGAGACTCAGAGGTGCTCTTTGCTCGCGGCAGACCGAGGAGACTGGCAGAGGGATCGGAAGTTCAACTACGGTGGCAACAGCAACCAGATGTGGGGCGGGGAGCGGCACCACCAGTACGAGCAGCACTGGTACAAGGACCACCACTACGGGGACCGGCGGTCGCGGGGGGATCCCCACCGGAGCTCCGGGAACTACAGACCAAACAACCTCTCCCGCAAGAGGCCCTACGAGCAGTACAACAGCGACCGAGACCACCGAGGCCACCGGGACTACTACGACAGGTGATTGATTCCCCTCACCTCACCTCGGCTGGGCCGGGCGGGCGTTTGTGAGGACAGCTGACCACAGAGGCCGGGCTTGGGGAGCTGACCTGCATCCGTTTTTCTCTCCACAGGCACCACCACGATTCCAAACGTCGGCGGTCCGACGACTTCAGGCCTCAGAACTACCACCAGCAGGATTTCCGGCGGATGTCTGACCACAGGCCGCCCATGGGGTACCACGGCCAGGGACCTTCGGACCACTACCGGTCCTTCCACACAGACAAACTGGGAGATTACAAACAGCCCCTCCCTCCATCTCACCCCGCCGTGTCGGACCCTCGCTCGCCCCCCTCTCAGAAATCCCCCCACGATTCCAAGTCGCCTCTTGATCACAGGTCACCTCTGGATAGGTCATTGGAACAGAAAAACAATCCAGATTATAACTGGAACATTCGGAAAGCATAAAGAGACTGCGAGGGGGAAGCGCACGTCTGAAATACTGGGGTTGATGCGACGGTGGCTGCTTTCTCCAATCCAGCAACGAGAAACTCTGAACATGCTGCTATCATCTGGCTGGGTCAAGGAGGATTTTGGGGGAGTTGGGTGGAGGAAGATTTTCCCTAGCTCTTGATTCTGGTTTAGATTCCTATTTCCTTTCCCCTTTTTTACCATTGAACTGTTCTGTCATGGAACCAGCCTTGCTGCCTCTTTCTTTGTTTTGTTTTTGTTCTCCTCAGTCCAATAGACTCAAGGGAATTTTCCCCAGCCAGCATTTCCTCAGAGGGAGAAGGCAGATCAATGCTGCTTAGGATGGTGCAGAAGGCTGTGTGCCTGCTCTGACTTGATGTTATGTGACAGATGCTGCTTTGAGGTTGGGGATAAACTGGTTGGGCTGGGATTTGTGTGTCACCAGCATGGGGCAATGGAAGGATATATTCAGGGAGGGACAGGAAAGTCCCTCAGCAGCCAAACTTGGTTGAAAGAGGGACTTGATGTCCCTGCAGAATGACTCCAAAGGAGCTGGTGCCATGCTGGTGACAATCCATCACTTTCCTGGCCATGTTATCATTTCCATGTCTTTATCCATTTCAAGAAACTGGCTCTGCTTTGATTGCTGTTGTGTCCCCTGCAACAGAAGAGGTGGGAGATCTTCCTCCCATCTCCAGAGCTGGAACTGGCAAATCTTGACTCTGGGAGTAAGCGGAAACTGGGATATGGGAAAAAAAGGCCAACTTCCTTAGCAAAGGCTTAGTTCACTTCTAACCAGCAGGAATGAAATTGGGGTGAGAACAGTATTTCCCAGTGGACAGGGCTCAGGAATTCATAACAAAACTCTTCTCTCTGGCATGGGCAGCTTGGGTGGTCCAGGAACTAACAGATGTTAGCTGGGAGGTGCAAGGTCAAAAGATGGCTCTAGGGATCCTGGAATTCCTAGTCTTCCTGCCACTGAAGTCTCTGGTCTCTGGGCAAATCACTTCTCGCTGTGCTTCACAAAGCAGTGATCACAAACCTTCACTGGAACTGAAGGTTAACAGGTGGTAGAACAAAGTGAAACAGGAATCCAGTGGAGTGATCACTGTTCAGGGAATGGTCACCTTCCTGCCACCTTTCCAGCAGTCAGCAGTGGCTCTGAATTGCTAGAAGTACCTGCACTTACAGACCTTTTGTTTGTCTAAATTGGAAATGAACCTGAGGATTTAGCACCTCAGTGAGCAGGGAGAGAATGAGGAATTCAGGACGATCCGTAAAGAGCCTTGGAGCAAATGTCTTAAAGCCCAGCATGGCAGAGGGGAAAGGAATGTGAAGCCCAGCTCAGTAGACTTGAGGGCAAACACTCCCAAGTATTCAAACCCCACAGCATTTGGTGTAAACCAGCGTTTGGCCTGGGCACTGGTGTGGTGAGAGGGGTTGGTTGTGCACATACTGCTGGCCAGAAGCACCTTGGGTGATTATTTTTTTCAGGCTGGAGTTCCCTGGAGGCCACAATGCTCTCCCAAGAACCAGGCTGCCCCGAGTGTGTTGTCTGGGTCCGCATCACCACCCAGAGCTCAGTATTAAAGACCAGGCTGTTCCAGACCCCTCTTTGGTGGGGCACACAAGCTGGGCCTCCTATTAAGATGCCAGTATTTGACCCTAATAAGCTGTGATGTCCCTTCCCCAAAAGACTGAGGGCAGATGGGTGTTCAGGGCTGGCTTCCTGACTCCAGCCAGTGCCTTGGAAGGCGCATGCAAACTGACACTAACTCTCCTCCATGCAGTACATCCCTGGAAATCTGCTGCCGTCACTCCTCCCGATCCCGCTGCTTTAACGGGACACATGGGAAGTGTATTGTTCCCCTTTTGTTTTTATGTTGCAAGATTTCCACCAAATTCAGGGCAGTTTTGTTTCCTTAGGGGCACCTGCTGCCCTGATGAAGTGTTACACTTGTGTTTACCTGTGCAGGGCGAGGTGAAGGCAAGTCTTCCACAGTCCCCCTTGGAGGGGTGGGAGGTGTGGAGGGAGCACCTTTCCGTGGCGTTTCCCACTAAGCTGTGATTGCAGGCTGTGGTATTCAACAAAGAGGTCCTTTCTTTTCAGAGGTATTAGCTTATAATGTGAAAATGGAAGCAACCTTGGAGGGGCAAAGAGAATTTCTCTTTTTGTCACGGTGCGGTCCTGTCATGGTGGGAAGTTTGTGCCATACTCATGTAGCAAAGGCAATACTGGCCAACCAGTGTTAGGGTTGGTGCAGGAAAACTTCGGATCCCAGCAAGAGGCATTTTCTGTATTGACATGTGGGGGTCTCTGCTTATCCCAGGTTCCAGGCATGAGGTTGGTTGGGATTTCCTTCTTGTGCAACAGCAAAAGCTTTACCCGTATCCACTGGAGAGCTGTCCCCACTGTCACTTTGGCCTGATGTTGAAGTCACATCATGTGCACTCATGGTGGGTGGGTCTTTGCTGTTTTCGTGAAGCTGAGAAGGAGATTTGGGAGAAGGTCTTCCCTGAGCACACACACACTTATGCATTTTATGTCCCCTCAGCATAGGGACCATAACCAAACACAATCACGGGGACGTGAGTGGGATTGGAAGGGACACATCCACAGCCATAAACTTCCCTGTGGTGTTTGTGTCAGCATCTGGTACAGCTCTTCCTTCTGAACCAGCTGTGGGATTTCCTCCGGCCTCTTCGCAGGAAAAGCAGTAACTTGCTGGGGTTCAATTAAA
>WBMY01013066.1:41771-61856 GCA_013397315.1 Donacobius atricapilla
AAAAAAAGTTTTTCAGCCTGACCTCTTTGGAAATGGTGTAAAGTTCACACGGTGGAAATCCTGCAGACCAAAACATGCTGTGGGGACAGGCAATGTGGTCCCAACCAAAATGGACACGGAACCGAGTGCTGAAGTCCTTGTGTGAATGGTTTGTGATCCACACAAAAATATTACTCTGCTTTCACCTGTTTCCTCCCCACCTCTGCCTCCCCTCTGGGGAGAGAAGGACTCTTACTGTAAAAACACGGACTTTTAAACTTCTTGACTAAAAACAGTAATTAATATTAATTTATATTTGTGAAAGAAATGCCACTGTCCTAGTGATTTCTGATGTAAATATGTTGTTTATATAGTATGTATGAAATTTTCCTACATTGTAAAACTGCTGTACTTTTGATTCTTGTATATTAAAAAGTGTTACTGAGATTTTCAGAAGGGCCCCAGCGTGGTGTCTCTGGGGGTTTCCATGGCAGGTCTGGGGGCTGGTTTGGGATGACGGGGCCCTTTCCTGCCAGCCACAGGCACACCACCATGGATATTCTTGCTGTGCAGGAATAAGCATGTTCTGCTTGGCTGTTTTTACATAGTTTCACAGTGTGTGGTGATAGACCTGGAAACCTCTTCAGATGGGAATTTCCAGCTGATCAGAAGGAGCTGTGCATTCTCTAACCCAGCTCCGCCAGGATTTCACTGGGATGATACTGATGATTATGTGTTTATCCTACCTCCACGTTTTATGGATCTCTGAGGAGGTGTAAATTTCTTCTTTACCTTTTCTGGGAAGAATTCCCCTTTCTCTGGGAGAAGCATTGCTCCTGCTGCATGGGTTAGTTCTCCTCTCCGTCCCAGCCCCTCCTGGGCAGGATGTGCCTCTCCCCAGGTGGGATGTGATGGCATCCAGTGGCTGCTTTGGTTTGGTCTTTACCCTCCACTGCTCACACTGAGGCCCACACGTCAAGACACGGAGCAGGGATTGGAGCCATTTCTCCCAAGTTATAAAAGCTCATTGTAAAAAGCACTTTTCACACCTGCAGCCACTGGGTCCAGCCCTTCTCTGCTGCTGAGCCAAGTTTCAGCCAAGAGTGAAATTTCACAGCTGAGTTATATGCTCCTGAAAAATGGATTTCCTAATGGAAAGAATGACTGGCTGTTAGCCATGGGGCTCTGCAGGGAGAGGGGCTCAGCTGCAGGGAGGCACAGGGGCTGCAGGGAGCTGGGCTGGCTGTTATGTGCCTGGGTGAATCTACCCAAGGCCAGCAACTTTTTTTGGTTTTTTTTTTTAAATTTAAGCAGGCGGATAAGGATGTGGGCACCCTGATGGCAGGTGTCTCCCCAGCACAGCTCAGCCTGGCATCTCCCTGCACACCCATGTCCACAGCACCACACTGAGAACAGTTCAATCCTAAAGCCTTCTCTAAACTGATGAGGAAACGACCCCTTCCCACCTGTCCATGGCAGGCAGGTGTGGTCAGCCCCACAGGAAGGTATCATCCATAAGGACATGGTCCGTGCAAAGCCATGTGCTGGCACAGGGAGCAGGACCCCCACCCTGCCTTGCTCACCCCGTGAGGGCACAGGGCTGTGCTTTACAGTGGGGCAGAGCCTCTAGAGAGCAGCCATTCCCAGCAAAAAGCCAGGTTTTCGTGAGCAACGTTCTGCAGTTGTGGCTGCTCCGGTCCTGGCTCACCCCGAGCACCCAGATGAGAAGCTCAGAGCCCAAGACACCGGCCAAAGGCCAGGGGATGGGCAGGCACGGCCGAAGTGGGGCTGGAAACCCACCCCAGGCCCCAGGTGGTGGCACTGGAGCTGTTGCCCATCACAGAGTAGTGGGATGGGACCCTGGAACTGCCCCCTCACCAACCCTGACCGTGCCGTGGTCTGGAGAGCAAATTGAACTTCTCCCTGGTGGCACAGGGCCACCACTGCCACCACCAATGTCCCTGCACAGCCCGTGCCTTCCCCACTTACCTCCTGAGGATGCTTTGCAGCCTTGTGTGGTTAATGGGGATGCGGCATCCTTGTGCCTCGGGGTCACTATTCCCTCACATCAGCACTTGGAACATGCTGGTGCTGCCTGCTCACTGTCCCAGGCTGGACAGCAGGGGACCACTGGTGACCTCCTGGCAGAACAGTGAGACAGGGAGTCCCCTGGCCCCTGCACTCTGGGCACTTTGTAGATGAGCTTTCAGGTTCAGCCATTTCAGGTTCAGCCATTTCATTTGGCTGAACCGGAGCTCTGGTGCAAGGAGTGGCAGAGGGAGTGGATTTGGCTTTCTAAACACTGCCAGTTCTCTGGGCTTTGAAGGAGGTGAAGGACAGATGTCAATCACATCTCTGGTGCTGGGCATCATTGCATGGATTCACCCAAATAGTGTGTGTTTTGAGTTGGTGTGGGTGTCCCACTTGCCCTCAGTATCTCTCTGTCCCCAGCCGTTGTGACAATGAGTGCCTTCAAATTTCAAAGCCGAAAAAACCATGCAATTTTGTTTTTCCTCATTAGAGGGCAGCAACAAACCCAGCTGGGACAGGAGAGATGCCCATCAAAAGGGAGATCATGGAACGGAGGAATTACCATTACCGGGATGTACACCCCAATCTGCTGGGGTGCGCAGGGGAAGGTGGTGGTTCCCACTTGGACTCCATTGCTGCACATCTCCTTTCCCAGCAAGGCAAGGCTCCAATGGCTTATTATCAGTATTTCCACCCCCCATCTCCTTTATAATTTTCTCATTTGGCTGTAGATAAATCGAACCCCAGAGTGAAATTCTCAGGAGAATTCAGGACAGAAATGAGCCCTCGTAGGGTCCTTCAGGTGGAAGAAAGCTGCTTTGGAGTGAGGGCAGTAATGGGGCAAAACTTGCATCCTGAGTGGGGAACAGCACCAGGCAACACATGGGGAACAAACTGAGACCCACTCACTCATTGTCAAAAAAACCTCAAACTTTACTTGCGTTTCTCTCAATAAATAATTTACAGTATTTACACGCGGTGACACTCCCGTGGGTCTCAGCGCAGGGAGGAGGTGGGGGGACCTTTTCAGAATGCCCCCCCCCTTTGCCTATGTTCTTTTTTTGTTTTGTTTGTTTCCAAGTATCGGGTCCTTCTTGGCCACACTTCACCTTTAACCAGAACTGGGTCAAACACAAGCAAAATAAAGTGCTTCACTGTTTGCTTCTAAAATAGGGATACCCCGAGCACCATGGGCCACCACTGGAGCACCCCCCTGGACAGAGGGAATGAGCCACGCCATAACCAGATTTTCCTTGGATGGAAACTGTCCCTAAGCCACAGCATGTTGTGCTGTGGGGTGACTGCTTTACAGGAAAGGGAGGTCTTTAAGGAATTATTGACCTGTTGGCACACTGTGGCTGGGCCAGCTCGGGCAGCTTTCAAGCAGCACTGTGTGCCCAGAGGGAGGCTGTGCACAGCTGCACCTACCTGTGGAGTAAACCTCCTCTTTGCCCAGAGACAGATTTTGGCTTTTAAAAGGTATATTTTGAAGTTCTAGGGAAGATTGAAGTTTGTTTTCTCTCGAACAAAGGAAATAGAATGTTCCAATCAGCCTGGCTGGGCATTAGTGCATTGGGAAATGAAACTGTCCGGTGCCGTGGTCCAGTGGCTGCTCCCCTCAGCACCCCCAAACTGTGACATCCTTATTTCAAAATCTCCCTAAAAAGAGTATCTGGGGCATCAGCAAACAAAGCAAGGAGCAAAGTAGTAAACACATCTTTTTGTTTCTTTTCTTTCCTTAAACATTTAAAAACCAATTACATCTTTTCATCTGTACAGTCACACGAGATCAATGCCAGGGCTCTATATATTAAAGAGACAATATAAATTACATCAATTGACACAAGTTTGCATTTCTCTGCTGCTTTACAACTGGAGCTCTAGAGCTGTAAGGACACAATGAATAGTCATGTTCAGTATTTACACCAGGCTGCCTCTTGGCACCAGTTCAGACGGCCAAACCAAAGCCTGTTCCCACCTCTTTTGGTGCTAGCTTGTATCATCACGCACAGTGGCCTCCCCTTTGAGAGCAGGAGGTGCCCCTAAGTGTGACATGTGTTTTGGGGCTTGTTTCTGGGAATTTCCCCCTGAGGAAAGGTGGGGGAAACCCACCAGGAGGTCTTGAAGGCGCAGACCAAAGGTGGTCTTGATGTTTGTTCAGTGAGTGATGGGGTGAACCACAGAGGAACATGGAGTGGAGGAGATGGGCAGCACTACGTGGTGGGGGAAGGAGATTATTGATGGTTTCGAGGGAGGGAACAGACATCTGGAGGCAGCTGGGGGGGTCCTCTGCTGCATCCCGCCTCCTGGCTGAATTCTGACATTGCCCCATTTCTGATTCAAGCCCAAGAGGGCTTAAGGTGCAACTGGTCTGCAATGGGGTTGCAAGTGGCGGCCCCAGGACGGGGAGCAGAGCAGAGACCTAGCAGCAAAAAAAAGAGCACCATGCTCCTGCTCCGTCCCAGGGCTGGGCCAGGCCGAGCCACGGGCAGGGAAGGGCTGGAGGGAGGTGCAGGTGGGGTCTCCCACTGAGCAGCCACCCTGCTGCCAGTTTTCGGGGACCAGAGAGCAAATGGTGTGAGGAACTCATCCAATGCTGGGCAGAAGTTGCAGAAACTGCTTGAATAACTGGCCAGGTTTCTCCCGTTGCCATCAAGAGTCCACGGTGGGTCCAGGCAGAGACAAGGGAGACAGGAGTGGAACTACTGAGTGAATCAGCCAGGTGAACCGGCTGAAATAGGGGACGCCTTTGAACCACAAAAAGTGCAGGCCAAGGCTTGAGGAACGTGTGTCCTCCTTCCACCCAGAAGGTGCCTGGCAGCAGCAGCCAAGCAAGCGTGGGATCATTGCCCACCATTTCGGCCCCTTGCACCACCTTCTGCAACAACAGGGCTGTGGGCAGAGCAGGACGTGCCGAAAAGCAGAGCCCAGCCCTGGTGAGCAGGACATCCTGCCCTGCTGTGCTGGCCAGGCTTGGTCCTGTCTCACTGCTCCGTGCCCTCCTCTGGGCTCTGCTCTCTGAAGACAAAGCCACGCTCACACATGCCAGTGTGACAGTCACCACGTGCACGGCTGGGACCGGGGGAGTGCTACGAGGAGAGTAGCTACAAGGGTTCCCCAACACCCACTCGACTGGGAGCAGGAGGATGGGGAAGTGAGGAAGGTCCAGACAAGGTACAGTCCAGCAGAAACTCCTGACTGTCCCACTGGCAGCACATTCCTCCCAGGCAAGAGCTGGGAAGGTGGAGGACTTTGCACCAAGAGAGAGACTGAGGTCTGAGGACAACCCAGTGTGGCTCTGATGTCCAACCTCTTGTTTTCCAACACCTGCGTCTCATCCCTGGTTGCCTCCTGCTCCCCCTTTCCCTTCTCTCCAAGGTGTGAAGGAGCAAATCTCTATAACAAGCACAACCAACACAAACACAGCAGTGCTACCCAGAGGGTGGGATGTGTTCCCGTGGGAGCCATGTTGCCCGGGGTCAGGACCCGTGTCCTTTCATAGAGGTGCAGCTTGTCCTTGTTGGAGTGAAGCATCTTCACATCCTCAAAGGCATAGTAAGCAGCCAGCATGAAGTTGACATCCCCCGTGGTGAGGAGGTCAAAGACACAGGACTGGAAGTAGAGGTCCTCCACAGGCAGCTTTTCCCTGCACTTGGCCGTGGCCGTTTCGTAGGTGAAGGCCTCGGGGGGCGCGGGCAGGCTGGGCCCCTTCCTACGGGCACGGCCCTCCGTGGCCTGGGCCGAGCGGATGGTCTGGAAGTCAATCTGTTGGTTGAGTGGACAACCACGGAGGCACAGGTAGAGGCCCTGACTGTCCCGGTCCTCCACGGCGTTGACCACCTCCTCCGGCATGCGCACGGCGAAGGTGAGGTACCGCCCCACCTGCCTCACCACGATGGTGGTGCCGATGTACTTGGCCTGGATCTCGATGTGCTGGCCCGACACCTTCTCTGTGATCTTCAGGCTGTTGGCTCCGTGCTTGTCCCCTCCGTTCTTGGAGCCGTCGACAAAGGCAGCGGGGAGCTCGTCCATCTCTGCCTGGTACACTTTCTGATCCACACACTCCTGGAAGCTCTTGAAGATTATGGTGAGCTGTGGGGGAGGAAAGGAGCATGGTTACAGCTGTCGCAGTTTACCAAGAACGACATAGACTCACTTTTTCAGAAGGCTAGAAATCTAATTCTACTTTATTTTGAGATGATCTCTCTTCTATACTATTTTACACAGACCAATTTGATTGGTGAAACAAAGGCAAACCTCTTCAATCACATCGGTCAAACAAGAGGGAGATCAAGAAGTCCCTCCTATGAGAAAGGAATGAAATAACGTAGGTACAGTTAGAAAAACATTGCTCTTGTTTACAGAAAATCGCCTGGGAAAGGAATTTCCAAAAACCAAAACATGTCAGGCATGAATTCAGGGCTACATTACAGCCAGTGATGACCACTTGAGAGCACACAGTCACCACCAGCAGTGGGGTGGGAGGTGGAAGGGCTGGATGCTCAGTCCCGACAGGAGCGTGACCTTCAGCTCATGGGCTGGTCCTTCATCCTAAGCAGTGGCACCAACTTTTAGCCCCCCAGACATGGTCCTCCTGCTCCATATTTATTTAAAAAAAAAAAGGTGAAACATTTGAGATTCATGGCCAGGACTGGGCAGTGGACGCCAGGCAGAACCATTGGGTGGAAATGCCACCTGAATAATCACTGTAACACTCTTGAAATTCAAGAACTCAGATTCGGATTCTCCTGTTTCCTACAGATGCACAAAGGTTATTCCTTCCCCATTTAATTTGGAATCCATTGGACACTGTGTAGAGATCCAACACCCAGAGGCTTGACTGAATGCACCACCTGGATCTGCCTGGTATCTCCAGGCCCAACACAGGAGCTTCCTTGCAGCTGGAGCTGGGTGGAGTATCCCTACTCACAGGCCTGTGGCAGCATGCCCGTGCACGCAGCACTGCCTCCCCTCCAGGGCTGGCAGATGGCAGCGGGGATGAGCCCTGCCTTCCTTGGAGGCGGTGGAGCTTCTCCTCTGACTCCCACGACATTTACATCCCAAGGGCTGGACCAATTTGTTTCCCTAACCAACTGCAGACCAACAAGATTTCTCCCATGGGTCCTCAAACATGTCCTGCTCCATATCTCAGCCCCACAGACACACCCGTGTTCAGCCTGTTCCAGGATGGCCCTTCTAGGGGTGACTTCGTGGTGGCCTTGGCAGTGCTGGGTTAATGGCTGGACTCGATCTTAAGAGGCTTTTTCCAGCCTTAATGATTCTGATTCAAACATAGCCCAACATGCCTCCTCACCCCGGCTGGGCTCAAACACAGGCCCCTTGCCAGAGGAAGGACCTCACAGTGCTCCCTCTTCCCTTGCTGGCCTGGCTTTTGGAGGGAAGACCTGGGGAGAAAAATGGGTAGAATTTGCATGTACAAATAGTACAAACTGCATTTCCTCTTTCAGCTCCTGCAGACTTGCCCTTGCACCTTTCTGCCCATGCGGGAGAAGTGGCAAAGGGGACCTCCTACCACGTGAGCCCCATGAAGGGGGAGACTGAGACCTGGGCAGAGTGGGGCGGGGCTGGAGAAGAGAGCGGAGAACACACAGAGCCCCAAGGATCGAGCACTCCCATCCTTTCCCGCAGCACAGTGCCCACAGTAGTGCTTCCCACAGCTCACACTGCAGATCTCATGACTAATCCCTCTTCACCACAAGCCTGTGGGGCAGATAAGGAGAGAAAAGGCTCAATTTAAATGGTGATCCTGCGATCCCAGCAGGTCCTGGGATCCTTAAGGACCACTCTCCTCAAGCCACACTTCTTTGCAAGCTTCAGCACGTTTTCATGTCTTTAAGTGGGTAAGGATTTCAGAGCATTCTTAGGAATCTTTTAGGAGGTTTATCAGGGACAGGTCAGAACCTCACTGCCAGCTCCAGCTCAGGATAAAGGGGTGACATCCAGAGCAGAGAAGCAGCCCCTGTCCTACACATGCTTCTCTCCTCTCCCCACACACAGGGAGAAGCAGAACTCCCAGACATGGTGGGACAGGTCATTTTCCAAACGCAAGCGGATGCCTCCTGCCGAGCCTACCTTTTTCCTTGGCACAAAAAGCACCTTGTTAGCTTTAGAGCTTGTGCACCAGAGGCAGCACACCAGTTCCTCAGCTCCAGGTCCCTCCTGAAGCTGAGGCTGTGACACACAAGTCCTGCTGTATCACAGCAGCACATTTTCACTTGGGCTTTCTCTGTTTGCCTCGTGCCTTCAGGATGTTTATTTAGTTTGTCAAAGCACCTCCAGAACAGGCTGTTCCCCACAAAATGTCTTGACTTGGATGCAAACCACAGAGACAATTACAAGCCTGGGTAGAGGGGAAGGCAGTGTGAGGAGCTCAGCTCCCTCCAGGCTTTTCCTGCAAGCTGGAGCCTCCCTGGAGGGCAGTCCTGGGTTTGCTTGGGCCTTGGGCAATCTGGGGTCCCAAGGTGGGAGCCCTCTTAATTTGCAGTACCTGGCTTGGCCATGAAGGCCACTTGAGGTGCAGCACCTCAGCCAGCTCACGATGATGGGGCTGGATGTGCTCAACAAGAAACCACATTTCAGTGACAGCTGGGGATGAAAGAAGGATGGACATCTGATAGTGAAGGCCAAACATTCAAATTTGATGGAGCTCATGCTCTGTCTTACCCTCCCCAAGGAGATGTAGAAATGGGGAAAGACTCGGAGGAAAGAAAGGCTGTTCTGAAGCCTCTCTGCCCTTGCCCACCTCGCCCCAGGGGGACAAGGCTCACCTTGCTGGTGGCGGTGGCGGAGGAGCCAGGCAGCACCGGCGTGTTGGTGACCTGCACATTCAGGTAGTTATTGTCTATGAGCGGCCAAGCCCCCTGCACCTTGCAGGTCTGGAAGGTGTCCGTGAAAGTCCTGAGGTGGGGGTCCCCAAAGAGCCCGCAGTGGGTGTAGTTGGGGGCGGCCGAGTGCTTGTGAAAGCTCTTCTCGTAGTGGCAGATCTCGGGGCTGTCGGAGCGCTCCTGGCTGTCCCCGGGGGGAAATGTCCGGAGGCGGGGCTGGGACGTGGGGCCATCCTTGGAGCAGTTGTGCTGCACCATGAGATCGTCTATGCCATGCACGGCGGAGTGGTAGGCCAGGTCTCCCCTGCAGGTGCGGGCGGTGCGGCGCGTGCAGTGCGCGTAGGCCCGCAGCGCCGTGCAGAACTCCGGCGCCTCCTCCGCGCCCGGGTGGTGCGAGCCCGACGTGGCCGCCCAGAACTCAGAGTTGCACTTGAGGATCTTGCATGGAGATGTCACTGTGGGAGCAGGGGAGAACACAAGGGGGTCAGTGCTGGCTTGCCCGCGGGTGGGTGCCCAACTCTACCCCCATCCTCCTCCCGCTGCCCAAACTCATGACACCGGCCCGGCCGCGTGACGGGGTCTCGCTCACCAGACGTGACCCTCTCACATGACCCAACCCTCAAGCATCAAAGCCAAAGAAACCACCAGGATCTGCCCCAATTGAAGCCAAAAAGGGAAAGAGCATCCAGCCTTTAGATAAATGATCATGGGAGGAAACCATGGTGTGGAAGAATGAGACATATTCATAAGTAGTAATGAGGGAGGATCATTAATGTGGGGGGAGATGCACTGGGGTTTTTAATGCCCTTTTAGGGTTTGACATTCTAAGCTGCCTGACATACCGGGTGCTGTGTCCAGACTGAGCTCCACCAGCACAAAGATCTCTTCCTTTTCCTCCTCTATGGGCTTGGGAAAACCGAGCAGCATCACAACCACCGGGCCTAGGTTAGAGCGGGACCGGTGCCATGACCCACCCCGCAGCACCGCCAGAGGCCATCCACCACCCCCAGCACCACAGCAGGGACGGGTGCAGCACTTGTCCTTGTGCCTCCGGAAAGAAACGGGAGCCAAAAAACCTCTTTCTTGACGTCTGTGCGGCTCTGCCCAGCCCTGGGAGCCTGTTCCCCACCACAGCCCGCTGAGAGAGAACGAGAGGTGGAGGAAAAAAACCGGCACAGCGGGTGCAGGGATGCCAGCGAGCTCCCGCCTCCCCTTCCCACCCGCCGTGTGTTGCCCAGGTGGAGGCGAAGCCGGAGGCTGCAGGGCCTTTGCCGGGCTCAGCCGCAGCCCTGGTGCTTCCCGGCAAGGCAGAGGAAGGCAAAGAAAATTCAGATCCTGTTTCTTCCCCCCACACACAACGTCTGCTCCCTGGGGCAGTGTGGCTTCCCTGGAGCAGACTTGAAAGCAGCTGCGCAAAAAGCACATGGCCATTGCTGAATGTCGCAGACACTGCTCTGCCCCTGCCAATTTGGAGTCTTGCTGGGTGAACCCAGGCTCACACTACTTAAAATTCATGGCATTTTCCTTCCTCTCCTCTTAATCGACCCCCTCGGAGCGCTTGCAAACAGGATGGGTTCAGGCAGAAAAGGCGGCAGGAGGAGGAGAACACAAGCCCCACCATTTCCAGATGCTTTCATGGTGCCTTTTGCAGGCATACCCATATATTCCTGTCTTGGGACCTGTTCAGAAGGAGCCTGGCAGGGCATCTGTGCCAAAAGTATCTCAGATTTGTTTGGAAAGTTACAAAACCCAGTATTGTTTCAGGGAAAACAGTGTGTTTGAGTTTTAAACATCACAGTGCTGGAAACCTAAACAGAGTTGGTGCTGGAAAATCAGAAAGGGAGACTTAAGACTATAAAACACTCGAGTAGTTCAGCTGTGAGAAACAAGCCTGTCTCCTCTCTGTTTCCAAGAACACTGAAGTGCAAATAGGAAATGGTGACAGGTTCCTCACAGTTTTAAAATTCATGTTTAACAAACTCAGATGCTAGCAACAGCACCGAGAACCTGGGAACTCTTTGGTCTTGGCAGCATCCCACTTAAACCTGCAAGAAGCTCTGTGGAAAGCCTTTAACTCATCATTGTCCAGAGGTGACTCAACGACAAGGTTTCTGACCTGGGACATGGCTCATGTTTCTGCTAAGGCTTCTGCATGTATGGGTCAAATTTAAAGATATTTATTATTTCACATTCCTCTCTTGTTCATCCCAGGAGTGTGGTTTTCCGGGACTGTCATAATGGAAAGCAGGAGTGTGACCAGTGCCACCACCGCTGGTTATCCCAAACCCTTGTGGCATCAGGCAATTAAAGTCATTGCTCTGGTAGTTGTTATGCTAATGTACAGCTCGAGGATGCCTTGCGGTTTGTGTGGCAGAAGGTGCTGTCACTGCAGCCCGACCTGCCCACACAGCCCCAGGAGAAGCTGGAGGACACATCCCTGGACACGCAGGAGCCACACTCCCCGGTGCTCAGTAAGGCACCAGGATGCACTACAAAAAGCATCCCATCCATGAGCAGCTTGCAGAGTCCTGGCTTTGCCTGCTCCAGCTTTGCATCTGCTGCTTAGAGGCGATTTTTTTAGTAGGAATAAACCCCACAGCCTCTTGCTCTTTAAGGACTCGCTTCACTCGCTTGGATGAGATGAACGTGAGCTGTGGCTGCCTAGGGACAGAGGGGGCCCTGCTAAACAGCCCCCCAACACCCAGTGCTGGACACATCCTGGTGCTGAGCATCCCTCACTGCCGCCCTGCCCGGGGTCACGCATGACTTTATAAGGCACTGAATTAAAAAATCCCAAGCAAAGGGAGGGCAGGGAAGCCCATCTCCTTCCTCCCTGCGCCTGAAGGGGGAGCGTTCTGCTGTAAGCTGTTATGGCTCCACTTTTGGCACCCATCCCCTGCTGGCTGTTTCGCTCAGGGCCCCATATAAGGCCCGATCTCCAAACACAGGTGCCCGGCGCTGGGCGGTGTGCGAGCCCGGCCCTTCCCACGGACATTTCCCCAGCCACCCTCACGGCAAACCCCTCGTGCTGCCGGCGAGGGCCCACAGCTGACAAAGGCCGTGGAGGAGAGCAAACACGACCCTTACCCCTCTCTCCCAGGCAGCCTTGCCTCGTCCCCTCCGGCAGGAGCTTTGGCACAGCGGTGCAGGCTCATTTGTACCCTGGCCAAGAAATGATGTTTATTCAATTTCGCATAATCTATTTTCCATCGACTCACAATGGTTCTGCTTTTCAACCGCAGATGACTTAGCATGGAAACAAATCCCTCTCCAGCAGGAACCCAGCATGGCTCTCCTGGGATCTGGGAGACATCCCCAGGTCTGGGTGATTTCTCGTCCATGGCAAAGCAGCCTTCATCTCTCAGACAGGTGACTTCAACCCCTCCAAGCCACCTCCCAACCCTCCCCATGATCTTCTTTCAAGGCCTTTGTGCCACTCAAACCAGAGAACAAAATTTCCTTTGTTATCTTGAAACCAACGGTTTCAGAAAGTTAAAGGCAGAAAAAAATCAGAAAACCACCTGGACTAGGACAGTCCCCTCCCATATCCCCCATTTGTTCAGGGACACTTCCCGTGAGGACTCCTGAGGACCGTGCCGACTGAAAAGCCACCCCGTTCCTCGGGCGGGCTGCTTCAGGAGTTTATCACCTTTACAAAACACGGGTCTTGGTTCTAAGTGGATTTTATCTGACTTCATTGTAAGGACATAAAAAGAACCAGCGATTTTCTCCAAAGCAGTAAAAGGTCCGTTAGTAACGAGTGTGTTTCCCACAAAGATATTTACACACTGCAATCAAGTCCCTTGTCAATCCTCCAGATAAGCTAAACGGGTTGCACTTTAAAGTTCTCGCTGGAAGGTGTTTGCCCAGCCCCACCATCAGATCTCCCTCCAGCAGCCGCGTTTCCTGCACAGCCTACCACCCCGACCGGACACGGGGATAAAGGACACGCTCACAACTCTCCCGAGGTCAGCCCTTTAACCAGGACATTGCACTCAGCAGGCAATCGAGACCTTTTCCTGAGCCCCTGGCCCTCCATTCAACAACATGCCATGGACCACCAAACTCACACTCAGGGTTCTGGGGTGTCACACGACCCCAGTCCCACCACTCTGCCCTCGTCATCAGTACACTGCATTACCTGATGTCAAATTAAGTGCTCAAACACATGCACACACCTAACTTAATTATCAGTGCCCCCCTAGTCTCCCTCCAGCTGGTGTCAAGTAACCTGGATTTCATTCACCCAAATCAGGCTCTTTCAGAAAACTAGCACAAAACCAACATTTCATCTATTCTCCTGTAATTCCTGTAACAAAGAGAATTACTGGAAATTAATTTCTGTAAGCAAAAGCCAATTCTTTTAAGACTCTTGAATGCACATTCACCAGACCTGTTAATTTTAAAGTGTTCACTGCTAAGCAATGTTTTTTAATATCCTCTTGGTTCCTAACGGGCTGGAAAGTATTTCATCACCCACATGTGATGCAAATACATCATCCCGCGTTTTTCCAAATACATGGATTGAAGTGTAGATGTGCAAGCCTCACACATGCAGTAAAGGGCCTTTTTGGAGAACACAGTAAAATGTAATTACCTTTGGCCTCAGATCTGAGCACCCAGACTTAGGCTCCTAAACACATATTTATTTAAGTAATCTAAATAAACATATTTATGCAGACACCTCAATAGGAAAGGCACGATTCTCCAAGGTGCTAAATACCAGCAACATCTGCCAGCTTCAAGGAGATGTGGGCTGCTCTGCTCACCGGCAGACAGCAGTCACCGCCAGCATGAAAATGACCCCAAAAGAGTCCAAAAAAAAAAAATCACATCGCTCCTTAAAAACATGGCACAAGGGATTGCTTCCAGCAAGGTTTCAGGAGTCCCAAGCAAAAACTGAGAGAATGAACAGTGCGCTTCGCATGCAGCCCCTCGTGCTGTTCCTGTCGCAGGGGGTGTCTCCATGAGCCATCCCTCATGGTGGCCATGCTGGACCCACATCTTGATGCCCACGAGGGTCGTGTGGTCAGATATAAAGTAGAATTCTCTCAGTTAGGGTGCTGAGACACTGGCACACGTTGCACAGAGAGGTGGTGGGTGCCCCATGCCCGGAGACATTCAAGAGGTCCCTGCCCAGGGAAGGGGGGGCTGGACGGGGTGACCTTTTGAAGGCCCCTTCCGACCCAGATCATTCTGTGGTTCTATTTTATGACACGGATCAGCCGGCGCCTTGTCACACCAAGGAGAGAAAGGAGCGATTCGGTGCAGCCCTGATGGATGGGATGTCACGGGCTGGGACAGCTCCCCCGCAGCCCCGCCGGGCACCGTGGGGCGAGCAAGACCCAAGGGCCACCTGACCCAAGCTCGGTGAAAGGGTTTGTGCGGGAAGGCAGCGCCGGGCTCTTCCAGCGACCTCCTTTGAACTGTTAATCAAGCACAATCTTGCAGAATAATAGCCTGGTTATTATTGCCTTGTTTGCATAACAAAGAGGCCCAATAAAACTGATTTGACTGTGCTCAGAGGGGGTGTGAAAGATCAGCCCTGAGAAAAGAGCTGCAGGAATGCAGCAAACTGCTCCAAAGCCTCAACCCAGGAAGAAAGACAATGCAATTTGCCATCAAGAAAAGCCCAATAGACCAATAAATTACCCATGTGCAAAGGGATTAGATCAGGTTTCAGTTGCACTGAAGTGGGGGGAGGACCGGGAGGAGGGAACTGAAGGAGAAAAATAAACCTGACTCTCTTAAAGAGCTGGGGCTCATATTTTGCAAGGGTGTGCGTGGGGAGGTTGGCTCGGAGGGGCCACCTTCCACGCTGGGGCCGGGGCTTTGTGCTCATTTCCACCGACAAAAGCATCAGATGCATTAAATCCAGGCAAAGACCCGACTTTGCGTACGATAAAGTGATTCTGGATGTACCCTAGAGCACACCTCAAACCACGCAGCTTCCTTTAACCCAGTTCTTGTCCTGCGCAAGAGGATGCTGGGGGAAGCAGAAACCAGTTCCTTGAAGTCAGAAGAGGGACACAGAAGGGTTTTTCTCGTTTCAGCCCGTGTCAATCGCTAAAGCATCCCGAGGACCTGCCATGGCCAACTCCTTTCTGTCCTCAGCGCCGAGTTCACGGCCCCCCATCTCTCCTCTGCAGGCATCGCAGAGACACGGGGCAAGTACAGGCAGGAAAGCAGCAGAGTCAGTGTCTTCAGCAGCCGCGGCACAAACTGCTGTGCGCTGCCCGAGGAGCCCTTGATGGCTCCTGTCACTTAGTCAGCTCTTCTGGCTCCAGACTCGGCTTACGGCTGACCTGGCCTGCTCCACGCCAGCCACGGCAGCTCTCCCCAGCCCGCAGCCAGCACTGCTCCTCCGGGCTCACCTCGGCATCCCTGTGCGGGGAGAAGGGTCAGCGGACACTGCCGGAGAGGGCACCAGCCATGGAGCTGCCGGCCAGGCCCGTGCTGCTCTGAGAACCACCGGCAAGCCTTGGGGAGTCCGGTGGGCACGATGGGCTGAGAGGGGGAACCAGCACAACAGTCACGGACTTTGTTCCTGCATCTTCCTCCAGGGATTTGGGCCTTAGCGCTGCCTGTGCCGCAGCTGTTGAGCTTTTTCCCTGCTCAGAGCAAGTGGTGCCAGTGGGTGGTTCAGAAGATGCAGGTTTTACTCCTCCACGAGCTGGTGGATGGCGGATGAGCAGGGAGGGAAGCGACAGGGCAGTGATCTCCCTCTGACTCTTCATCTGCAGAAGGGCACTAACAAAGCTGGCTCTCCAGCACAGAGTGCCGCAGGCTGGGAAGCCATGCCGGAGCTGCACACCTGACTTTCCCCGTTGGGAGTGCGCCCAGACACTCTCACCAACAGTTCCCAAGAGCTGGTTAATCTCCTCAGGCAACGGTCCGGGTTAGAGATGAGGACACTGAAGGATGTTAAGGCCTTCACCCACGATAAGAAAGGTGAATTTGCACTCTCATGCCCTGCATGAAGCATCACCCTCACCTTCCTCCTCAGCCTGGTACCACCACCCACATCCCCATCCTTCTGAAGCAATGGTCACCGGATAAAGTCACCTCTGCCAGCCACCCCCACCACCGAGTGTTTCAGGTTTCCAGCAGACATCACTCTCCCCACGCCAAAGCTGTTTTCCCAGGGTGCCTTTGAAGGCAGAGCTGCCACCCACCAGTGCCCGGGGGCCCCCCAGGTGTGGCAGCGGGTCCCTCACCCTCCTCCCCCTCGCCCGGGCCGCGGCAGGGCTGGCAGGGAAACGCTTTCTGCTCACAGGTGTGGATTCCCTCTAGGAATAATCATCCCCGCTGTGCTCTTGTGAAATTTCAACCCTTCAAACGCAGAGGTAAATGAGATACAAAACGAGGAGATGGAGAAAAGCCCGGAGCACATAAATCTGGATGAGGCAAATTTATACAATTAGATGTCTGCCAAAAAATTGCGGCATCTCAATCGGAGGCGTTGGCTTGCACAGGGTGTGGGGTGGCAGCTGCCCGGCTGGAAGGCAGCAGCCCTACAAGCCCATCAGGACACCTGACTGATTCTGGAGCCCCACCTGGGGATGCAGGGGACCTTGTGGATCCCTTCCTGCAGGCTGGGCTCCCACCCAGCACCCGATTCCCTCCGCATCACTCATACCCCATGGAAGCCACAGTATCTGTTCATCTTTCACAGCCACAGACCTTCAGAGGTTTATTTATTTTTAAATGCTGCCTCTCCTGGGACTCAGGTTTTAATTTTAAGAGGAAAAAGTAACTTTCTAACTGGAACCAACTCCCCCAGTCCCACTGGTCCCCCGCTTGTATCCCAGCACAGTGATGTTTTCTCATCACTGTGGGCTGGCAGAGTTCAGAGTCATGTCCTGCCACACACCCTTGTCATCTCAGACAGGGCCAGCTGGAGTGTGTCACACAGCAAGAGAAAAAGGTAGCTTGTCCAAAACCCAAAATGCCATAGATCATTACTAAGGCTTTGGGGACCAAAGTCAACAGCTGTCCAGGAAGGAGAGGAAACCAAGGGAGGAGAAAATTCTTTGGCCTCAAGTGAAGCTTGCTCTCTGCCTGACCCATAAAACCTGTATGTCAGGGACAGCTCTGTTTGCTGGGAACTGAATGGCCAAACACTTCTGGATGTTCATGCAGTGCAAAGTGGGACTCGACACCCTTCTGAAGGACCTGCTGTCCCTGCAGCTGTGGGGACATGAGACCCTGGCCACCCCACACTCCACAGCCAGGCCATCAGACAGAGCGGCTCAGTCTGCGCCTACCAGGGCTGCGTGTGTGTCAGAGCCAGCTTGTTCTCTGCAGTGAGAGCCCGATGACTTCATCAAGGGGATGGCATCTGGTTTTGCAGTTGGCTATAATTCAATTCTCCCCCTTGCTGCAGGAATTTCAGCTGGTGGAGCAGTGATTTACTCAGCCGGGCTGCACTTGAGTGCAAAGCAACCTTGAGGCTACAATCGAACGCACTGTTATTTTGAGAGCTCATGGACAAGGGAATAAATATCCTCTCTTCTTTTCATCCCAGTAGCTGCCAAGTGCAGGCTACAGAGCTTTTTAAAGGCATTTAGGAGCTCTCCTCTAACAAGTGCACTCTGGATGCTGTGCATGGTCAGGCAGGACCCTGCCTCCACAGCTCACTCCTCATCTGTGGCATCAGGAAGGGATTTGCCAGGACAGCCAGAAAGTGGCCAAGGCACCCCCTCACCTGTCCCACCACAGCTGAATCTCCAAGCGACCCCTATGACCTCAAAACCCTCCCCCATCACCCCAGCACACATCACTCCTGGATTACAGCAGCGCTGAACTCACTACATCCCCCTTTGAACCACCTGGGACCCTGAGGGTTTTCTGGTCCTGGGTGCCTGCACTATCCCTTACTCCAAGTCTGGTGTCTGCTCCAACAGGAAAAGCAACTCAAACCAAATCAAACTCATCCAGATGGATCAAAACACCTCATCTTTGACCTTTTTCACTGTCTCACCAATGCTTATCCCTTGGGAGCAGTAGGGTCTGGCTGTGGGATCCCCGGAAGGACTGACGGGCTGAGGAGGGGCTTGCTTGGGCCACACACTGCCATGCCGGAGCCTACGGATGCTTTATGGGATGTGCCCATCAGGGAGCCAGAAGAGAGACCACAAAACTCATTGTCACTGGGGCCGCAGCCTGGCTCTCCAGGGACAGCAGGTCAGTGCAGAGCCCGAGAAGAGCCCCTAGGTCAGGAAGTTTTTATGGTTGCCCAGCCCTGTGAGCACTTTCATGTGCACATCCGACTCAGCACAGCTGTCCAGGCCACAGAGAAAGAAACCTCAGCTATTCCCGTGATAAACCCAAAGTCACTTTTAACATTGCCTTGTCCCCAGTAACTAAGGGCCAGGATTTTCTGTGGAAAAAAGCAACATATTCACCCCATCTATATTAAAAACAAGGCGCCTCCTTCTAGCCCTGCAACGTGCCTTGCTGGCAATGGCAGAGAACTGTTCCAAGTACGAGACCAGCTCCCTGTTCCAAGTACGAGACCAGCTCCAAGCTTGCAACAAAACAGGGAAGCCAAAATATTTCCAGGTTTACGTTTGAATCCCTTCTTCTCTGCCCTGACAACATCCCGCACAGGCGTGTTCCTCCCCTGCCTTCACTTTCCCCCGGATGGGCTCCCTGTTCACAGCACTGCCGGAGTTATTTTAGCCTCTAAGCCCCCATCTCAGTTTTGGCTTAATGCTGCCATCACCTCCCTGCTGCTGAGACAAAAGCCATTTACTGAGTACTCTGATACACCTCCAATAGGGTTGGATCCTTATCTGGATCTGGAATCCACTCTGCTTCCTGGATGGACCAAGAGCAGAAAACTCCAAATTTGTATGGAGGCTGGAGTGTATTACAGCCAAAACAGCGAATCTGGAAACAAACAGGGAAAGCCAAAGCAAACCTGAGCCTGCCGCACCTGGGGCAAAAACACCCAGGGCCAGATTTTGGAAGCACAAAAGGATTTGCAAGAAAACTAAGCACAGCCTGTACTGGGAGGCGCAGGTTTGGTTCACCCAGGAGATCCGGGTCTCAGCTGGGAGAGCACCCGTGAGCATCCAACACTGGGACTTGGCACAAGCTGCGAGGAGAATTTCAGCCAAGGAAACTGTGGGCAGTGGCCTGCTCTGCCCACACCTCCTTCCCCAGCTGCCCCACGGTCACCCTGACCCACGGCCAGAGGACCCAGCCCAAGGCTGGTGGGGGCTGCCCAGGAGGCAGCAGGGCAAAGCCACCAGTGTGAGAGCAGCACAAGCAGGAATCCAGCCCCGGCTGTGAGCGTAGGGGGGTTAAGCAAATAAATAAATAGGGCAGGACTCAGCGAGGCACTGATCTGACACGCCGAGCGCCCGCTTGGGCAGCCTCCAGCTCACCTGGGGCTCCCAGGAGGAGTGCAAACCCTCCTTGGTGCTGGGAACCTGCTGGGAACACACAAATTCCCAGAAAGCATAGGGAAAAAGGGGCAAAAGGATATGGCAGGGAATAAATCCCCCCTTTTTCCTACCTTCCCACCCACAAAGCCTGCAAAAAAGCCCCCAGCCTGCTCCCAGCCCAGGGCACGGGGAGCCCCGTCTCCGCCTGCGCCCCACTCCCGCGGGCTCTGGATCGCCTCGTTCTGCCAGTTCTTTGCACCTTATTTGACTGCTGAAGGGAGAATCAAACAAAGCAGCCAGCCAGATCTCCTATCAAGTTCTTTCTTGCACCGTAAATCTCACAGCCTCGACGCTTTGCAACTCAACCGCTCCGAAAAGGGCGTTAAGCAACACATATGGGAGCAGCTCCAGAGTTTCCAGAAAAAAAAACCAGAGGGTTCAGCTTCCAGCCTGCTGGGAAATTTCGTGGGGAAAGTGGGGTCCAGAGAGACACCTCGGTGCTAAGGGCAGCGCAGAAAAGGTTTTCCTGGAAGAGGGCGAAGAGGGCAAAGATGGGAGGAAGGGCGTAAAGCAGTTATTTATTTATTTCCTGCATGTGTGTGCAAGACTACTTCACCTACGGTTATGCAAAAGAAAGGCAGAGGCGATTTAAAAATTAATAAATTATTTTTTTTTAAAAAAAGGAAAGTTTTACTAAACTGAAAAGAGAGATAGGGAGATTCAAGCCTTAGAGCTTTTCTTTCTCCCTCCTGCTTTCTCTCCATTTTTCACCCCCTTGCAAGTGAAAAAAAAAAAAAAAAAAAAAAAGAGGTAAAGAAACTGGAGAGTTTTCGAAG
>WBMY01013066.1:62061-135926 GCA_013397315.1 Donacobius atricapilla
CTCACTCAGACCCCCCCATGCAAGTGAAAAAAAAAAAAAAAAAAAAAAGAGGTAAAGAAACTGGAGAGTTTTGGAAGGAACAAATCCGCCTCTGTGGACTGGGTTTCCCCTCCCCCAACAAAAACAAGCACTCAGGGCTTGAAGGAATTTGCAGGCAGAGATCTGCCAAAAACATTGTGAAAAACTATGGGGGATTCATTGGAAACAGATGGCGTTTTCAGCTGTAATTCTGAAATTCTCCCCTTTTCTNACGGAGCCCCCGCTGCTCGCACGGCAGAAATTTAGGATGGGGGTGTTCATGTGTGGGTCCCCCCCCTTCGTTTCACGGCACCCGGGAAGGGGAGGAGAAGGTAACCGGGCGCTGTCAGGAACACCTCCCCGCTGCCTTCGCCGCTTTGCTTTCCACCATCTCCTTCCGTGCGGGATGAGGAGCGGGGAGACAAAGAAGCTGAGGTCAAGGAAGAACACCCACCGCAACTGCTCGGGGATCGGGGAATTGGGGGTGCACGCACCAAAACGGAGCCCCACTTGCTTATTTTAAACATGTGGCAAACTGCTGCGAGGAGAGGGAGAGGGAAAGAGGCCCAGGGACAGGGGAACGGGGGCGGCGATCCAAGGGCTGCCAGAAACACAAGGAAAAAGTCTGCAAAATAAAGAGGCTGTTCCTTACCTGAAGGGAAGATGCAGAGAAAGACAGGGAGGATTTGGAAAAGTCCCAGGGCTGTGGATCCTGCCCCTCTCCCCATACCCATCCATCCAGCTCGAGCTTTAACCACTATCCTCTCCCTGGAAGAAGAGTTTAAAAAAGGGAAGGGAANAGAGAGGAAGAGGGGAGGGGAAAAAAACGGGAAAATAAATCAATCGAAAGAACTTGGGGGGAAAAAAAAAATGAAATCAAAAGCCCCACATGGCTCCGCGGAGCGCAGCAGGCACGGGCGGCGCCAGCTCCCGGCTCTGCACTGAACGATTACATAGACTTTTTCTTCTCCTTCTTCTCCTCCTCCTCCTCTCCGTCCCCTCCCATTGCAACCCGGCCCCAGCCATCAATCATCCCGCTGCCTCCCAATGCCGGCATCCTCCCCTGCGCCTCCTCCTGCGAGCGCGCCCGCCTCCCCGGCCATGCTGCGGGAAGGGGCGGGAGCGGCCGCGGGCCTGGGAGCGGCGCGGGGAGAAGGAGCCGCGGAGAAGGAGCCGCGGAGAAGGAGCCGGGCGAGGGGGGTGCAGCTGTGCATGGAGCCGCCGAGCTCTCCCGTGCCCCGGGGAAAGGGCTGGCGGTGGTCCCGCGCAGGGTGGGAACGGGAAGGGCTGTGATGTCTGCCCGCCGTCACTCACCGCAGCTCGGCGGCAGTCTGGGAGAGGGGCATCCTCCCACCCCATCGGCTCTCAACACCCACTGTGCCTTCACTGCCCCTCTCCCATGGGCCTACCGAGAGCGCTTTGGATCGCCCCAAAATGAAACGATTTGCGGCAAACGGGCTGTCGTACAGCAGGGGAGGGAAACTGAGGCAGGGAGGCTTTAGGCAGCTGGTGCTGGGTAGGGGTTGTGACAGTGACGCTGGGGTCCCTGGCCTGCCGGGGGATGGCGTCCCCCCCAGCACATGGAGCTCCTCCACGTCTTCCCAGCCCTGGCACCACGGTAGGTGAGAGTTTCACAACAGTTCCAGGTCATTCACCCGCACCTGCACTGGCACTGGCAGTGGTGAAGTAACCCCAGGTGACTCAGAAACAGCAAGTCTCAGAGATCCTTATCATCAGACTCCTTACGAACTGGGACGGCTGTCAGGTACCCCAAATCCAGCTGCCAGCCCACCAAGGACTGATGGAGGTGACTAAACAATACCTACACTCTCTCAGGACCTCCACCACTGCCTCCTCTGCACCACCTGGCCACATGCAGACCTGGATATTCAGCTTTCACTGAGGGAAAGTCTCATCAGTTATGTTGGTAGGGTTATTCCGGGGTCTCACTTTTAAGCCCCAGTTAGCGACGCTCTGGGCAGTCCCAGGCAGACCCCAACCCTGGGAGAGCCCTGCCTGCTCACAGACCATCAGATGGAGCAGCAGCTTGGAGCACACAGGCGTTTGCCTGCTGGGTCTCAAGATCCTGCTCTCTTCTTCCTCCTGCAATGCCACAGCGTGCGGAGGTGAGCAGATTGGATCTGCATCCCCACCATCCCAGGGGTCTGTGCCACCCATGAGAGGGCTAGGCCAGGAGGAAGGCATCCTCTTAGCTTGGATCTCTCAGAAATTTCCCTTGAGGGATGTTTTAGTCACAATGAACTAAGACCACTTCTGAATGAGGGTACCCACGGGTGTAGGCTTTAATAACTTCCCTGTTTTGGATCATTAGCTCTCCTTTGATGCCATGTCCCCTTGCCATCCTGATGTTTCAGCTCCTTTCTTTTGGGGTTCTTATACAAAGAATAAAAGGATGTTGGTTGTTTTACACCACCCTTCTCCCAGCTCTGTAAGACCATGCGTCTTTGCATGTCTATTGGTATAGGTTGGTATAGGCTGGGATACTCCTTGACATTTCTTCTAATTATTCTTGGAAACCTTCCTTTTCTAGCTCATAAACATCCTTAAGGATGCTTTTTCGAGTGACTGTGGCTTAAAGTCTCTAACAAGAGTTTGTGATCTCCTCCCTGTCACAGATTGAATCTGTGATGCAGTACAACAAATATCCCATAGAAAGAGGAAGAGGAGATGGGAATAAATATCCAAGAAGCAAAGATATCTTTTAATACCTATCTATTTCTCCATTAGGAGAGTGATCCCCCATGCCTCCAAATGAAGGAGGAGCTTCTCTGGGGCTTTATCCAGGCTGCAACAGGAATTAAAACACTGCAGCTTTTCCATCTGGGACCCAGATGGGATCCAAAAATCCTGTGGCCTTGCCTGCCTAACGGAATATCTGTCTTGGTCCTGCTGGTCCTAGAGTTGGGCTCAGACTGTGTCCACTGAAGTCAGAGGGAGCTCTGTGTGCCGAGGAGCTGCCAGAGTGGGCAGAGCTGGGCAGGAGATGAAAGCTGGCAGGCCGGCTCCAGACCTGTAGCAGAGGCAGTGTGGGAGGAACACCGACTCGAAGCACCTCTTTGTGGGGGATGTCAAACAGGGGCAAATATGTCCAAACCCTGCCAGCTGCTCCTACCACCCAAGAAGAAATGCCTGCTGCTGGGATGTGTAGGCAGCTAGAGCTGGAAGGGGCCTGGGGGAGGAGAGAGAGGGTCTGTGAGCTGGGGAGAGCCCAGCAAAGCGTGGGGGGGAGACGCAGGGGATGGGGCTCCAGACCTCAAATCCCTTCCTCTTGCTCCCACCCTCTCCTCTTGCAATGCGACTTTTGCTTTTATTTCAAAATGAGAAACATAATTTCTGCTGTTATCCTGACTGATGACATCCAACATGATCTGTTTAACTAAAGAAAACCCATCTGAATGACGAACTTTTAAAACCCAGCTGTTAAATAGCAGCTGCGAGGCTGCTTTGATGGTTTGACCTAAAGCACCACTTTGGTATTGCCGTTTTGGGGCAGGCTGACACATTGCAATGATAGCCTGGAATCCAGTCTGAGGCATTATAGTTAAAATAAGACCCTTGATGGAAATTCTGCCTTTGGTGTAGGGAAAACTGTGCTGCCATAAAGCAACGGTTGGATGCCCCTGGCTCCAGTTTGTAAAAATTTCTCCTTGATTTTGCTCCGTTGCATCATGCATTGCAAATGGGATTGCTGTTCTTGGCACCGATCAAAGAAGCGGATTTCACTGGAGAAAACAACAGATGTGTCCAAACCATAACTTCAGGGAGGAAAAGGCCCCAAATAAGGTGTGTTTCTGAAGTCCTGCTCCCCCTTACACGTTTTTGAAATAAACTTCACCTTTCTGTTTAGCTGAATCAAAGATCTGGACTTTAAATCGTCTACTGAATCAGAGGCTGTGTGAAATTCAGATCTCCGCCCTGCTTAATGGGGATATCTAGGCTTGGAAATGTGGAGAGACTGCATTTCCCCCGACTTCTTTCCTTCTCAGCGCCCCGGCCAGGACTCCTGCTCAGGCAGCCCGATGCAAACAGAATGTGGGAAACCACCCACCACTGAAATGCAGCCACTGCAGCGGCTCAGCTCCAGGGCACAGCACCTCCATGGGCATCTGCACGCTGATTGCCGTGTTGGGTGTCATTGTGGAGGGGTGACACAGCCTTCTCCGAGGTATTTGCAGGATGCTGGAGGAGTCACAGTTGCCATGGGACACTCAGCCAAGGACCGCTGGGCTGAACTTTCCTTTTCTCTGCCCTGCGTGGCTTTTCTCACACCGTGCGTGGCTGTGAGCTTCAGTGGGGCTGAGTGAATGTGGCTGATTTGAACCCAGAGGTTTGCAGATGAGGGCTCCCCTTACAGCCGTCCTAATGGAATCATTCACTACCTGTAATTATATGGCTAAAATAGTAAACATGGGGATTTCTGAGGGCTGCAACTAGTAGTTAGAGGAAGGGATGTTGGGTCTCCTGGTCTGCTCCTGACTCTCTCATGAACTTTCCGTGTGGCCACTTTTCACACCACTATCTCCACACTCGTACCTTTGCCTGCTCTGCCTCAGGTCACTGTGTTCAACTCCTGGCCCGTCTGGGATAAGCCATAATCACTCCTGCAGGAAGCTAATCCTGAAATGCTCTGCAGGGATATGTGTGTGTTTGGGGTGAGCAGCAAAAAGCAAGCTGCTCCTTAAAGGAGGAAAAAAGGAACTTTGGAGTAGAAACCTCCAAGTTGTTGTCTGGAGAGGTTTGACAGCTGATCCCAAAATGTTTGTGGAAATAAAAGCAAACACTTGCTCTCTGAACAATTCCCTTACTAAAGGAAAAAAATCTGAAGAAGAAACAAAAAACTCCCAACATCTTTATGCAGTAACAGCCACCTCTGATGTCTGCAATTAATTTTAAAGACCTTCCTTTTAGTCATCATTCAATTTTTCATCATTTTGTAATTTCCTTGGCTGACCAAGCAGATGCTGTCCCTGAGCTGCGTACCCAAAGCTTCCGAATACGCATCTAAACCCCGTTCCCTACCAGTGTTTCCTTGCAGATAGGGCAGGAAAATGTCCCCCCAGGATCTCCTTAGTGCCCTGCACTGAACTTTGGCATCAGCTGGACGGGGCAGGCAGAGGGGATGGCACAGAGCTGGGCTTAGAAGAGGGACTCACTCCTGCGTAGGGAAGTGTAGAGAGGAGTTTGTTGGTTTATCGAAGTCCTCCTTCCCACAGCTGCCCCTGTGAACATCAGCCTCCCCAAACTGGCTGTGTAAAACGAGGCCAGTTGTGAAAGGTGGAAAAAAATACAGCTTTGTGCCACCAGTAAATGAAATGTAAGAACTCTTTGTTGACCTGCATCCTTGCATCTGTAGATTAACTGATTATCATCAGCCCCCACTGAAGTCACAGTGGGTAACCTCTCCTCAAATTGCCTGCTCCAAGCCCACAGCCATAAAAATCACCTCTAAATGCTGAAAAACAGCCAGGCTGCACGAGGGGAAGGAAAGATGGGCTGGTGGAAAACTTTCAGTCTCACCCATGACAGAAAGCAAAACAAGTAGGGATATTTTAAGGCAAGTAGAGTTCATCACATCAACTTTTTTTTTTTTTTTTGACTTGTAACATTCATTTGTGTCTCTCCCTTTCCCTTGCTTGCAAAGCGCCTGGGTGGGAGGAGCCCTAATTCCTACATATGGGAGCTTGTAACCATCCCTCTTCAACAATGTTTGCAGGGCTGACTGGAAATTTGTATATTTAATTCTCTTCAGGGAGCTGGTCTTCCTGGCCCAGTCTCCTCTTTGGGGTAGATATCAAGCGATATCTCTGTAGTGTATCTTCTTCACCTCTGAGCTCCCCTCTAAGCAAAAATAGAAAATAGGCTGGGAGGTTCCCAAGAGCAAGTTCAAATGGCCAAATGTCAGCTCAGCAGAGAGGATGGATAAGTCTGAACTGCCAAAAAATGATCAGAATCATAGAATCACACAATGGTTGGAGTTCGAAGGGGCCTTAAAGATCATCTGGTTCTGGTCCCTCTGCCATGGACAGGGACACCAGAAGAACTGCAGAGAACTGGGTGTTTATCAGCAGAGACAGAAGCCAGTCTGTGTGATGGGACAGTCTTTCTCTGCTGCTTTTAAAAGCTCCTGACATCTCGAGAAAGTGCAAACATAGCTCACTAATTCCTCTCCTCTGACTGACAGGTCAGCTAAGGACATCTCCTCGATCCTATTTAAAGGTGGGAGATGGCATCGAATGTTTGCAAGTCTACATCTGCAGCCCTTTGAGCAAGGGGTGTTTGAAGGATCCTCTGGAAAAAGCTCTGTGAAACCCAATCACCTTTGCCAGGTCTCCTTCTGTCAATTCGTGGCAGCAGTGGCCAGAAATACAACCCAACACAGGATGCTTTTCCTGTGTTCTCAGTTGTGAAACACTGGGTGACAGCGTCCTCAGCTAATTTAAAACTTTGTCCTGGATATCAGAGAAAGTGACATTCCTTCGTATGGAGGAAAAAAAAAAAACCCAAAACCAAAAAAACAACAAAAAAACCCCACAACAAACCCCAAATAATTTTAATCCAGCACTTCTGTGGGTATTTTGGCAAACGAAAATGGGAATTTTTGTGGAGGGGGAGCATCTTGGAGCTGGCACTAGGAGTCCTCCTGGGTGTGCCTGGCTGGGGCTGGGCTGGGCTGGGTTGGGGTTGGGCTGGGATTAAGGCTGGGACTGGGGCTGGGGCTGGAGCTGGGACTAGGGCAGGGTTGGATCGGAGCTGGGACTGGGGTGGACTGGGCTGGTACTGGGCTGGACTGGGATTGGGCTGGGCCGGGGCTGCGGCCCCACTGGGTGGTGCTGTTATCCCTGCGCCGCCTGCGAAGGTATCCAGTTTATAAAATAAATGCAATCCAACGCCGCCTTAAACCACATGATATAACAGCAGCTTGCGAGCTCCCATTAAAATCTCAATTTGGGGAAATTGATTCTACCTCTGAGCAATTGCGATGCAATTACTCCAACAGGCAGCAATCAAGAATCACGTCAAAACAACACCAAACTTTCATCTCCTGCCTCACAAACCACCACCACAACAAAAAGCACCTGTCTTGCAAACGCAGCCCGGTTTCTATAAATATATGTAATTTTTAGGAAGGGCAACGTGCATGTCCCAGAGTGGAAGCTTGGACAGGGGCTGCTCTGGCTGGTGCATCTGAACGCTCCTGTCTGGTGGCTATAATCTGTCCCCCCACGTCTCCTGGAGGAGGTTCTAGGCTATTTACGGACTCGGGACACCAGGAACGAAGTCGCTCCCCCTGCCCTGCCACGCTCCAGCTGCCCATCCTCTCCCTGCGCACAGACGTGCCCATCCCAGCCATGTCCCACATCTGTCCAGCTGTCACCCTCCACCTGCCTTCCCTCGGAGCTCCTAAACCCCCCAAGCACTTTGCGACCAGGGGAGTTCGGGGGCAGCTTTGTGTCCGCGCTCCGCTCTCGATAACCGCGCTCAGCCCCGGGATGAGCTATCCAAGGGAAAGGGGGAAATATCGGGGAGGATGTTTACGGTTCTCATCAGTGGTCTGCAAGGAATTACTCGATTGACTTAGCGCAGCAGGGAGCAGCTTTAGTGGCAACCATCAGAAGGGAGGATAAATGAATAACCTCATGCACGCCAGCTAGCGCCGAGCCGGGCAGGGAGCGCTGGGCAGGGGAGGTGGGAAGAATCGAGGTTCCTTATAAAATGGGCCGGGGAGGGGGAGCCAGGAGGGGACCGGGAGCCTCAACAGGTCCGGAGGAGAAAGGGCCATGCAGGGAGCCGGGTGACATGCGGCCGGGGGGGCCCCCAGCCCCCGCCCCGCTTACCTTGGCGGCCGCATCAGCCTCTCCAGCCCCGCGGGGGTCGGTGCGGGCAGCGGCGGCTTTTTATAATAGTTTGGGTTTTTTTCCAGGAGGGGTAAATAAAACAAAAATAAAAACCGAAATAAAACAAAACCCAAACGAAATAAAATAGTAAAAGCCCCCAAGGGTCGAAGTGGGGGTGTGGGGGCGGTGGAGGCCGAGGGGCGCGGGCAGCCCCCCGCCCTGCGGGCAGCCCCGGAGGGGTGCAGGCGGCCTCGCTCAGCGGGACGCGGGGAGCCGCATCGCCCTCCCGGAGCATGTGAGAGGCAGCAGAGGAGATAGAGCCAGATAGGGAGGTCCCCTCCCTCCTCCCTCCTTCCCTTCTCCCTCCTCCCTCCTTCCCTCCGCGCACGCTGAGCAGCGCCGTTCGCAGGGAGCGGCGGAGGGAGGCAGGCGGGAGGGAGGGAGGCGCAGCCCCGGCCCCGCCGAGGGGCGCTGGGGGTCTCCGCTGCCACACCCCCGACCCCCAGCGCCCCCTCTCCGTGTGCAGGCAGACAGGGCTGGGGGACGTGGAGGAGGATTTCAGGGTTTTCCCGGAGAGGTGGGGATGGTCCACCTGCAGCAGGAGGGGATGAAGGGGAAGTGGGCTTTGGGGACACCCCCCTCTCCAGCCCCTGGGCTGTGTCTAGGTTCTGAGAGCGTCTTTACGTTGATGAGGGGTTGTGACAAACACTGGGGCTGGGGCTGGGAGGAGGACCCTCAGCAGACTGTGTGGTGGGGAAGGGATGGAGACCCCAGGCTGCCCTAGGAGCCCCTCAGTGTAGTCGCCCACCCCAGCTGCCCCAGACCCGGCACTGCTGAGAGCTGGGCAGTGTGGCAGCTCACCCCCAAGTCTCCCCACTGCTCCTGGGGTGAGCCCTCATCTCCCAGAGAGGCCTGTGGGGGCTGGTTTTGGCAGGCACGGGTGATGGGAAAGCTCTGGGTGCTGGGCTGTGCCAAGCAAAGTGTCAGACACACAATTAATTACTGCAGCCCCAGAGCCACAAACACTAAATATGCTGTCGCCGTAGTGCGTGGATAATAGCAGCCCTTTGCAAAGTGTTTCTTTCTCCCCTTTCTCCTCTGTGTGCAAGAGACAGCGACTGCAGAGAGCAGCTCTCCACGGCTTGATTAAGTCAGCAGTGAAGACAAAATGTGCCTGAACAGCTCAGGCTTAAGGAGGGATTTGAGTGTGTGTAAGGTACAAATTAGAAAATGGATGTGATTTAATCACAACAAATCTAAACAGCCCTGCTACAGAAACCTTGCCATCAAAGAGACCTTTCTCTTAAATGTGGACACAATGAGTGTACAGTCCTGACAAAGGAACAACGTGTTTGGGGATGAGTTATTAAAGCAGGAACAGAGAGAAGACTGGGGAAAGCCTGATGTATACCAGATAAGTTATCAGTTATAGAAGGAATGGCTTCCTTCCGTAATAATTATTTGCAAATCAGTCCTCAGTTCTGGATACTGTGGTGTCTGGACACCACAGCAGAGACAGAGAAGCTTCTGTCAGGCTTGAGATGCTGCACAGACAGGAAACCAGGCACAGGCCCTGCCTGGGAGAAGGTAAACTGCTTGTTTGGAGGAGCCCAAGTGAATGCAGCAGACAAAGAAGGAGGGGGGAGAAGTGATGGCAAGCCCAGGCCTTCCTGCAGGTGTGCACAGTGGGTCGGGCGCGAGTCCCAGGCTGTAAAATACTGCACGCTGGAGCGTTACTAATCCCAGCTCTCGGGGCCTGTGCCCCTGCTGGCTGGGGGGCATTGCCACCGCAACCACGGCAGCTTTGGCTCTGCTGGGGAAGGGCTTCCCTGAGAAGACAAAGCACAAGACAGAAGAATGCTAATGCACAGGGCGCTGAGGTGCCTTGGTAACAGCAGCAGAGCATTGCGGCGGCAGCAGCAAATTGGTGCTGAGCCCGGTTCCTGTGGGGAACCAGGAGCCCCGAAGTGGGGAGGCTCCAGCAAAGCACAGCTGCATTCGTGGGAACTCTCAGAAGTTCCCGCTGGCCGCTTCCCCCAGCTCTTATCAGCGCGCCCGTTAATCTTTGGCATCACAACAGAAGTTGGCACCTCCAGTTCCAGGTGCAAGGTGCATGTCTTTGACCTTGCCATTTCCTCCATAAACACCCTGTGAGGTGTAGGAGCAACAACGGCCCTTCGTGGGCATCTTCTGCATGAGCTTGGTCCCTGCGGTGACAGCAACACCCGGCCAGCAGGGTAGTGGTGGGGGTGACTGCAGGTCCTGGGGCAAGAGAAGGACTCCATGGGAGGTGGACTATTGTCCTTGCAGGGAAACTCAAGAGTACTGATGTAAATTTGGTCCCCATGTGTAAAGTACAGCCAGGTTAAAATTAGATCCAGTGTATTCAGTTTTCCCATTTCTTTGCTTGTCTGGTGAATCCCCAGTTTAGTGCCTGTGATCAGTTTTAGTCCTGGAGATGCATTTGCCACTCTGCCTTTGCAGGGGCCTTCCTGGCCACAAACCAAACAAAGCAAATAGTGCCAGTAGAGTTTGTCCTTCCAGAGGTGATTAAGACAACACAAGTGAATAGGCAGTTAAAGGAGGGGCTTGGTCATGGGAGAAGAGGAACACAAGCACAAGACCCATTATCAGGAGGCAGGTCAGTGTCCTGAGAAGCAGGAGGGCTCAGATGACCTGGGGAGTATTGATGGGTTGGGACATGCCATAGCATCATAGAATGGTTTGGGTTGGAAGGTACTTTAAAGATCATCCAGTTCCAGCCTCCCTGCCATGGGATATATGGCAGAGATCACAGCTCACTGACACTGATGGAAATCGTCTTCAAGAGTTTGTGGACATCACCAGGCTGACATGCAGGTGCAACCGAGAGCGTGAGACACACGAGCTTTTCATCTGCCATTTCCATCCATGCATGAGGATTGCCTAAACCTATTATTTTGAAGGCATTTTCCATGCTGCCGCTATCTTCCTTGACCTCTAAAAGATCTGGCTGATCCTGATCTCAAGATGAAAGATTGCCACCTCACGGGCTGTGAACACCCGTCTGTGAGATTAGGCCCTGAATTATTAATACAATCAATGACTACCTCTTTTCATCCTGGAAGAGGCACAAAGGAAAGCTTTGGGGGCCCTGAAAGGGAGGGAGGATTCTCAAGCAAGGGGGAAGAAGTCACCAGTGGAAACTGGTTTTCTTTGGGTGGAAACGCCTCCAGTGTCTGTTTTATTTTGGAGGCAGGAACAATGGCACCATTCAGGAGGTGACAACCCAGCTGTGTTGGCAGGGCTGATGGTGGCACTGGGAAACCTCCCGTGGGGACTGTGTCCCCAGGGGAGGGCATCCTTCCTTCCAGCCCCTTTCCTGCATTCAGTGCATCATGGGCTGCACTACAGTGGGGGCCCAGAGAGCCTGAACTGCAGAGCTAAAGCATGTGGAGCCACCGAGGAGAGGAGGAGCTGGGGAGCAGGGGGATGTGCTCATCCTTCCAATACCACAACACTACCAACACCTACACTCACATGTGGGAGCTGACCTGCAGGCAGGTGACAGAGCCTGTCTTTTGTGGGGTTCCTTCACCATGGGAAGGATGTGGACGTCACCAGACTGGAGTGAGGGATGGACTGCAAGGCCATGTTTTTGCTGCCTGGAGCACAGTAACAATTCCTTCCCCATCTTCCCTGTGGAAGCTTCAGTGTGGAGACGTTGTGACCATGTGCTGCTGGGTCTCTGCCCTGAGCTTTACGCTTTTCTTTGGTTTGAGCCTGACCGACCTATTTGGGATGTTTTGGTGATATTGGTTTCTTTCTGCTTTCCCTGTTGCATTTGGGAGGAAAATACCCTGGTCCTGTCCTCAGCAAGGACCAGAGAAAACTCCCCAGTTCTGAGCCCCATATAGAAGATTAAGTAGTTGGAAACCAAAAATAAAATACTATCTTTGCTCCATTTTTCAAGAGGTTAAAAAAAATTTATTGTGCTAGTGAAGCTATTCTTTCTGGGTAGATAATGTAAAGCATTGCTTCAGTGCTGGCCAAAATGTCTGAGAAACATTTTTCCCCCTCCTTTTCATTAAACTTCACATTAACATTGCAAATAAGATAAGAAAAGAAGTGTTCAGTTACAATTATGTAGCGCTTTGTGATCACAAACAGATTCTGTAATCCCTTCTCAGGGGGTTTCAGAGCTGAATTTAGCTTATTTCAGAGTACAAAGTTGAGCTCAGCCAAGACTGCTCTCCTACTCCGTATGATCCTCATCTGTGCTCTGGTCACACAGGGGACCCATGGCAAGCCAGGCTGCACAGCCAACATCTCACAGATGCATCAGCTGCCCTGGCTGGGGACCAAACCTCCTTTTTGCCTATCCAGCTATTTATTAATTTTCTTCTACCTATCCGTTTTAAATTGATGCTTGCTTCAAGCATCAAAACCTGGTCCTGGTTCAGCTGCAGCTGCTGATGGGCTCATTCCCAGAGATGTGGAGCTCTTTACTATGGCTGAAAGTGAGCATTTATGGGCTCTGACCTGGTCAGTGTTGTCCTCTCTTAAGTAGGGCCATGGCCCATGGGCAAAGGCAGGATCCTGAGCAGGTGGAAATATTCGTCCTCCCTTGCCTGTGCTTCTAAATTGTCTAAAATTAAAGTATTTGCAGCAGGCATGGAAGTGGTCCCTTGGGTTCAGCATGGCCATCCTGTGGTTAAATTTAGGCATGAGTTGAAATACCTGACTGAGAGCCTTGGAGTGACATTTACAGTAGAGCAACCCCTGGCACTTAATGGACTTAATAGAGCAACACAACCCACTGCAAGTGTGAAATTCAGTGCCAGGCTGTGCATGGATAAAGCTACAGAGACAGAGAGATGGACAGGAGTCAAGTGCATCTGGACTTCTGGAGAGCAGCCCCAGCTGCTCAGGGCTTCTGCTGTCATTCCTTGACTTTATGTCTCAAGATGGAAAGAGCAGAGGATGGAAGGTCAGTGGCAAGAGGATGCCCTCTCCACAAAAATAGTCCTTTGCTGAGCTACGGAGCTCTACCTCCATTTCCAGGCAGCTGTTAGAGAAACATTTTTACATCATTATGTCTCCTAGAGCGATCCATGAAGAGTAGCTTAGGGAGGCATTAGGGTTTTATGTGAGTTTAGGTTGCAGTTTGCAAAAGTGCTTTGTTCCTGAAATGCTGATTAGGTTTGCTGCAGACACTGGTGTGTTAGAGGTAAGTCTGGCTAGAAGGTGAGTAAAAAGTCACCTGCCAAGTAATTTGGAGAGCTTAGGCCTCCCCAGATAGTTCACTTCCATCAGGTGACTCGTGAAGGACACCACCAGAAGAGTTTCCAGTTCATAAGGCTACATCTGGAGAGTGAGTGGTGAGGTAAAATTAAATTCAATTGAAAAGTTCGGCTAAGGATTTTGGGGTTGTTCTGGAGAGATGGTGTTTACTTCAACATCAATCCCTAGAAATAAAGACTAAAGAGGGTCTGAGTTCCAAAAAGCAAATAAGCAATGTGGAGGGTCTCAATACCAGCACAACAGCGTGAAGACCCCGGAGAAGCATTAAATAATAAATACAAATGTCTGAAGGCGCCTTAGACCTTTCTCCCTGTTTCAGGCTATGCGTTGCAGGGAGATTTAGCCAAGCATCCCAAGCCCTTGTGCCCCGTGCAGGGCTGATGTCCCCCTTCCCCGGGAGCAGCCACCCTCCCCTCGCTGCCGGGGACTCGCCATCGCGCCCTGCTCCGCTCCTGCGCCTCCTCACCGGGGGAATACAAATTGGGCAGCGCCGAAGCATATGGAGGGGAAGAATGCTCAGCTGTGAATTTCGGGGATGGGTATTATACAAACCCAGCCACCAGCACGTCACCTTTTCAAAGGCTTCAAATCCGCTACAAATTGCTTCTGAATGACAATGGGAATTTCTCGCCCTTCACAAAGCCCCCCGTATTAGCATCTTTATTGGAATAAACTAGCTAATTTCTGCAGTCGAAGGGCTGGCCTGGAGAATCCGTAATTCTAATTAGATGGATATTCATCAGCACCCTGATGCTTGCGGGTGTCTAGTCCAGCGAGGGGCTGCCACCTGCCCGAGTGGGGATCAGACAAAGAGAAAGGGAGCGTTCAGTCCCTGGGGCCAGCAGCAAAGCAGGACATTGCAGGGACCGAGGGGTCCTTGTAATCCTCAATTTGTTCTTTGTGCCATTTGTCAATTCCCAGGCGCAGGGTGGGGAGCCTGTACTTGCAGGAATAATGATAAATCTGTGCCCCTCACTGTCCGTCAGGTCCCTGTATGGCAAATAAACCTACAGCTAAACCAGGCTGACTGGCTGTGGCCGGACTGAAACATTTCAGGAGTAGAAGGAGATTCACTCTGTCCATCCTGAATAACTGCATAACAGCTTGTCATTAAAATCAGCATTTGTCTTGGAGAATGGTTATGGGGTTTCTCCAAACCATGGGCTGATGCCTTGCAGTTGGCAGTGGTGCACAGATTTCTTCACAGAAATTTCTTCTTTGTTGCTACCAATAGATTCCATTAAGAGAAAGGAAAAAGAGAAGAGATAAGCAAAAATCCATAAACATAAATACCCCAAAAGTAAACCTTGATGATTTTGCAGGGAAGCAGAGCTTATTTCTTACTATGCATTGAAAATGTGAAGACTTGGGAGGGCTTTTCCTGGATGCGTGCTCCCTGGAGCATTAATTAATTGGGCATTCACTGGGTAGCACTAGCCTGGCTCATAGCCAGCATGGCTCAGGGCTGTCCCAGGACTGTCCCCACAAAAAATCCTGATCTATAACCCAGGTACCAGCCATGCTGTAGTAGCTGCAGTGTTACCAAGAGGGAGAATGAGTGATGTGCCTTCCTGCCTGTAGCAGGTATCTTTAATCTCTGATCTATTTGGCCAGAAATTTGGCTCAGATCAGTTGCATTCAGTGGCTCTCAATGTCAGAAGGGCAATATTTTCCCTTTGTTTTTATGTTAAACTCTTGGATTTAACCCATGGGGCATGGCTGTTCAGGAGCATTGAAGTCTCCACGATGTCATTTGTGGGGGACAGATCCTTCAGATTTTATTCTCTTACAAGGTCAGGCTTGGTGGAGGAATGCTGAAAATGTCTCATCTTTGCGCTGAATAAACACAGCCTGAGGGCAAAGCAGGGCTAGTTTTGACACTGTCTGTCTAATTGTCAGAACAGTGAAGCCCCCGGATGTGCAGCATCAGAGGCAGAGCTGGTGGCTCCGGAGTCCTCATAACTGCTGTGCCTCTCCCAGTGTGCTGTGGACCAGGCAACGCAGCAAGGCCATGCCAGGCTGCTGTCCCCATGCTTCCCCCATGGATAAATCTGTGCCCGTGGTGTGTCCTGAGAGCAGCTCACTGCCCTTCACACAGAGCACCAACCACCCAGTGTGCGAACCCATTCCTTTCTCTGCCTCCCACCTCTCCGGGGGTTAATGGAAACAGGAGATGGGCTGCCGAAATGCCAGTAAACAAGGCTCAGCTGCTGAGGGGGAGAAGGTCAAAGGACAAAAATGAGAACAAGTCTGTGCACAGCCCAGCGGCTGCTGCTGCCACCTGTCCCGGCCCCAGGATGGAAATTGCTGCTTGACTCTCCCTTCCTCCTGTTGAGGGTGTCACCCTTCATCCAGGCTCTGTTTGTATTTCAGTGGATTTGCCAGAGGCTTTCTTCTCCCCCAGATCAGTGGCTGGGGGTCCCGTGGATGCAAGTTGTCTCATTCTGGGTTTTTCTGAGATGGAGACTCAAGGGTTCTTGCTGAGGAGGGGATTTGACCCAAAACGTGCAGAGCAGTGAGGTTTGCTTCCCATCACCCAGGAACTGCCAGGCCACCCCCTGCCTGATGTAACACCTTACACAGGCAGATTGCAGAGCCTGAACCGTGGTGCTGCCTGCTTTGTGATCACGGGTGAGCCTTGCTGCAGACTGATTTATGCTGGAAAAAATGATATCTGAGAATATTTTCCCCAGGCACTGATAGGCAGCCACTGCTGGGGTGGGATGTGGGGGCCTTGATATAGGCTTTCCTATCCCTTTGCCAGTGCTCCTATCCCAAGTATCAGCCATCTTTCAGCAATGCTCTGGTGATGGGATTAACGTGCATTAGGAGGTTTTGTTCTCATCTCTCCCTGGGAGGATCAGATGCAGTGAAATATCTCATTTTGTTGGTTGCTTTTTGAAAAATGTGTGGTATGTGTTAATGTTAGAAAGGCAAGGTCAAAGGAACAGGGCTGCAGGATACAGGGCTGGAGAAGCCCTTTTAGAGCAAGGATTTTGGTCCATGTTATTGTAGCCCTGGTTGCACTGCTTTAGAAGCAGTGCAGTTGTTTACCCCCAGCACATGTGCTGCAAGGCTGTTCCTGGATCCCAACTGTTTTCTGTGAAGAAATGTGGGAGAAAAGCTGCAGATCTTGTGTCATTTCTCCTTCAACAAGAGAACAAGCCCTGTGCCAACTCAGCACAAGCTCCATCTGCTGCACCTACAGGCATTATCCTGCCTTGGGAGGTTTTTGCTCTACCCAAGAAATACAAGTCATTGCTGATATTTATCCCAACGTTTTTCATTGGCCATTTTGGCTAGAAGAATGTGAATTTGAGTTTCAGCAGTTTTGGGAGAAATCAAGCCTGAAAGGAGACTTTCTTTCTTTTGGAGAGAACACTGGTGGCAGGGTTTAGGAAGGATGTTAAGAGTAACAAATCCAGTTGAAAGAAGCATCCCTGTGAGCAAGTTTAAACACCAAAAGCCGTTTAGGCAGCATTGATACGTTGCTTCTGGCATCAGGTACAGCTGTTAACTGAGCCCTTTGATGGACAAAGTGTCAGTGACATCCCCACCACATACCTCCTGCATGCTTGATCTGTGACCCATTTCTCTTGTGGGGCCAATGCCCCCAGCTTGACCTGCTCGAGTCAGAATCACCTCAGCCTGAAACGGTTCCTCATGTGGAAGCAGAAGTGCTTTTAGGTCAGCTGCTTGGGGATGATTTATACCTCTACCACAGTGGAGTATGGAAGTATGCATCTGTGTTTCTAGGCACTTCTAGTTTTGTGGGTATGGTACCAAGAGCTCTGGAGAATTCCCTATTAATGATGCCTTGCATATTGCTTTTCTTGGCTTCTCCCTCCTGAAGTTCATCCTCCTTCCTGGACTGCAGTAATGGAGTGTCTGAAGAGGGTTGCACCTTCCTCCGAGCAGATGTGACACAGCAACAACCAGAGGTGGCCACTGAGTGCACCTGGGCCCCACACCTGCCCTATGGCCTGGAATGAGTCCCACACTGAATGGCACCAGTGGCAGGGTTATGAACCCTTTCAGGAACCAGATTTACAAAGACAGGAGTGTTTTCCCAATGCTGGAGTGAAATAAGTGATAGCAGTGGCAGCAATTTTGTTTTTGTGGTGAAAAAAACATTGTGTGGCCAATGCCAACGTGGCATGACCAGCTTCCTGGAGGTGTCTTTGAGCAATTTGTTTCCCTTTGGCTGTTGGCACCCTTCTCCATTCTGTTCCCTGGGGATTTTAGCTGAGCTGGTGTGTTTTCAAAAGCCAGGTCTCCAGACCTAGTGTAGTTGTTGAATCAGAGGTACATTTGCCAGAAATGCCTGGACTCAAACCTGACTGTGAGCTCTGTCCAAGCCATCCTGGACCAGAGCTGTTGGCTCATCAAATTCATGCATGGAGTGGGTGAGGTGCTGTGGTGGTATTGGCTGATATTTTGGCTGCCAGGTTGGAGTGGGAAGGCACAGGTTATGTTTTAGGAGGGATGAGTCTTCTCTCCCCAAGGCATGAGTGTTGCTGGCTCCAGCTCCCTCATGCTGAAAGTTTTAAAGGTTTGACTGCACATAGAATATTAGAACATCCTGAATTGGAAAAGACCTACAAGGATCACTGAGTCCAGCTCCTGGGACATGGGATGCTTGACAGGCACTCCTGGACAGGAATATTGAACAGACGCTTCTCCAACATTTCTCATAAAAGGGACATAGTCTGTGTGTCTTTCATGTTCTTCATCCCCACCGATCCCCAGCTACACCATCGGATCAAAATTACCTGGGGTGAACAGCTCTTGAGGGAATGTGACTGGATCTGGAACAGCCCAGCAAACCTCACTGTGCTTTAGGGGATGAAAAGGAGCTGGTGTTCTTGTGGGGGTGGAATACCAAGTACCAAGTACCCAACCCCAAAGTCCCCTAAAGGCAGATGGGGCACTAAAGGGCATTTATGACGATGCTGTGATTAGCAGCCATGACCCTGATCGTGGGAGATTTCCATTTACAAAGTTAATAATGCACTGGTAGGAGGCAGAAGGCAACCAAAGGATGACTTTTTCAACTGTTAATTATCAAGGTCACACTGCATTTATGCTGGATTTCCCTGCTGTTGTGTTTTAATTTCGTTACAGTTGTGTTTGTTAGCATAGAATCACAGAACGATTTGAGTTGGAAGGGACCTTAGAGACCATCCAGTTCCAACCCCACCACCATGAGCAGGGCCACCATCCACTAGATCAGGTTGCTCAGGATACAGCTGGGATGAGCATGGATGAGCACTGAGAGAATTCCCCATGCAGAACATGATGTTTTTTCCTTCCCCAAACAGGCAGTCCATGCACTGCTTGCTCATAGCAGCATATTTCTGGAAGACAATAATTTTGTTCCCTTTAAAAGGACTTGGGGAAAAGGACCATCATTTCCAGGCAGAAATTTTTCTGAGGAGGTTATTTTTGTGCCTGGCCAAGGGGAGACGTAAAAAGGTCACAGAAAATTAAAATCACATGCTCAGAAGATTTTGGGGCAGGTATTTTTCCTAAGCCAGAATTCAGTATTTGCAGGGTGTATCCCAGGGTTTACATTCCTCCTAACATTTCGCCTGTTGCAGTAGTACAACTGGAGGGCTAATGATTTCATACCCCAAGCAGCCTGATTTCTCTGGGCCCAGCTCCACAGCAGTGCTTTAAAACACTGCAATTCCTGCAGCTCACACAACGCCTCAGACAGGCACTCCAGTCTGGCTGCTCATCGCTGCATTTCACTTGGCATGTAGGCTACGGATGAGGAATGCACAGAATTTCCTTTTCCACCCCGTCAGATCCTCTGTCTCGAGCCTGGCCCAGCCCCAAGAGCACAGCGGATGCAGCTGGAGAAGGGCAGGTCCAATCTTGCTGCTAAGCCCCCGTGACACTTCACCTCCTGTGCTGTGCGATCCGCCAGCAGCTGGAGGTGGATGCGAGTAAGTGGCCGAGCATCAGCTGCTGCCTGTTGAAACAGCTCGTTTGTGAGGGAAGAGGAGTTTATTTTCCAGGCTGGAGGAGGTGATGGAGCCTAGGGCTCCTGTGGGAGAAGAAGGAGGTGGCCTTGAATCTGAATGAAGGTGTTTTCCTGATTTTGCATCTTGATTTCTCTGTTGGTGTTGGGCTGTGTGACCAGGCAATGGAACCACAGCCTCTGCCTGCTGAGGGTTGCTGCCAGCAGCTTTTTCCCAGTGGGAAAACTGACCACAACTAATTGCAATTCCTTAGTTTCAGCAGTAGTTGGGAATCAATAGGGAGATTTGAGCTATCAAATAATGAGACCAGTTAATCCCTTGTCTTGCTCTAGAAAGGTCTTTGGGAGGAATGTTCACACTTTGGGGCAAACACTTCTTGGTGCCACGGATGCTCTGTGAGAGGCAGAGGCTTTCCCACAGGTCTGTTGGCTTGGCCTTTCTTGCAATGGGGGCTGTAAACACAGGATCAAATTCTGTCTTATCTCATCCTTGAAAATTATTTTTCTTGGCCTGGGATGGAACATAAACTGGCCTCTTTCCTGAAGCAGCTGTACAGCAAATACGGGATTGAATGAACCTCTTTCCCTTGAGCTTAGGAACAACTCAAGATGGGTAGAAAGCTGCTATTGCATCATTGGTACAGAAATAACTATAATTCACACCATGTACAAAGATACCGGAGTCTGATTACTACCAGCAATGGCTGTATTGGTCACAACTCTCTTTATTGCATCAGGAAAGCAAATTACATCCCAAGGATGTTGCTGAGAAATTAAAAAGGGGTTTTAGTCTTTCCTTTCCTCTTTTTTTCTTTTTCTTTTTCTTTTTTTTCTTTTTCTTTTTTTTCCCCAGTGGAATTATCCCAGCAAACAGTGTATAAATTGCTGGAAGAAAGTCAGACTTCAAAAGACATTAGAAAGTATTCCTCTTCCTCCCCAGACTATAGATTTCCTTTATTGGAAGAACAGTGCCTTGAAAATAGCCTGTAATAAAATTTGCTGTTTAATTAGACTTCATTTAATTTATGTATTTAATTTTGCTGGAATGGCTAAAGACTACTGATGTTGAGGGAAATTCCTTTTTGTTTTTCCTATGTATTTCCTTATCTTAGAATTTTTAGGACTGTCAAATATTTTCTTCTGGTTTTGCTAGGAGGTCTTTCTTAGCTGTGTAGAGGCAAGTTTGCCTAATAATGTTTATTAACTTAATCAAAATATTAACAAAGACCTCTTTTAAACAAAGTGCTGGCTAGGCACTGGAATGAAATAACTGTTAACAAAACCTATGAGTTTAAACTAGAAAGGAACTTTCTGCATTCAGCTTTGTGTTCCTAATGGTGTCATTATTTTGGTATTTAGTAACCATACAAAGCTCAACTCTCACTTGAATTTTTCACACCAAAAATTACAGAGAAATGAAAGGTAATTTCTACAGAGAAATTTTTCAGGCTTCTCTCACCAGCAAAAAGAAATCTAAGCTTAATCCTATGTATTGATGTCTCTGGCCTCTTGGCCAATTGGGTTGGATTTAGTTTAACCCAAAGCAATCATCAGGTCATGGTGACTCTGGAAGCAATTTTTTTTTTTTAACTGAACTACTTTGTTCTTGTCTCTTTCCTCCAGTTGCTATGAAGCAAAAGGCTTCAGTTATCTTTTCTCCAGAGATTTCAGCAGCAGCAGAACGAGTGCCATGCTAATGAATCCTGTCTTGGTTTAATCTAAGCAGGGATTTGGGATAAACTCTGTTTGTTCAGTGACCCCCCAGCACAGGAGTGCCCTGGGGATGGCTCAGGCTGTAGGACAGACCTTTGGGGGCTGAACCCAAGCAGTGCTTTGCAGCGCTGGTGTTATCCCCAGCTCCTGGTGCTCTGCTGGCTGACTCAGGGATAGGGTGGAGGGGGAAAGGTAACTCTGGTCTCCTCTGTATCACTGGGAATTTCTTTGTAAGGTGATCAGCCACCAAAGCAGTGCCTTGTCACCCTTCTCACTGTGCTGGGCATGCTGAGCACTGATGGTGAGGAGGAAGAATGCTCCCATCTTGCTGCTTGGCAGAGCATCCCAGGGGCCTGAGCCGCTTGTGCAGGCTGTACATGATGTATCAAATTATCTGCAGCAGGCAGGTAAGGGCACCTGACCAGTGTGTGGTGTGGAAAACTCCCTCCCAGCCTCTGAAGCACGTTGCAATGATGCAGGATGTAGAAAATGGACAGCATTAGAAGTGTTTCCTTATAGGATAATCAGAGGAAGTCATTGTATTAAATATCCATTTGTGTCATTAGCCTTTTATTTGGTGCTTTGTCCAGACATCCTGTTTGCTTCCCCTTTGAAGTAATGAATATATTTCCCGTGTGCCGGGTCCGATCCAAAGCTCCGGTGGAAAAGTGAAGCGAGCTGAGACCAGACGTGTCCTCAGTGGGGAAGGACATCTCCAGACTCACCCCATGTGAGGAGTTTTGGATAAATATAGAGCAGTGTTTATTGGTTGTCCTTAAACCACACTCCTGCCCTGCCCAGAGGTTACAGTTACCTGCTCCCTGTGCTACAGGGGAGGAGTTTCTGGCATTTGGGACCTCATGCTGCTGCGGTGGGACATTGCAGCATCACTGGGTCATCCTGACTGGCCCAGAGATCTGCTCCAGCTCCCAGGGTGCACAGAGCAAATGCTGAATCATAATTCCATACATTAGGAGGTATCAGTGCAAAGAGTTTTGACCTCTCAGGCTGTAAACTTGGAAAGTCACAAAACTGCTCTACAGCCCTCTGCCTGTCACCGTCCAGTTCTTGCTGAGGAAGCTCCCACCGCCTTTCAGGCAGGCAGGATCAGTGCCCAGCTACTTGTCTGCAGTGATTGTTTCATACCTGCTGCCTTAGCTGTCCTCAGGGGTTGAATCTGGGATCTCCCCAGCTGGCAGCAGAAGCTGCTGCTTCTAAATTCATGTCTGGGAAAAGAGATGGAGGTTTTGTATAAAAGGGGCCTGGAGGAGGGGGCACGATGTATGCTAATGAGTAGAGTGTACCTGCATCCGAGGTGTCCCTTAAATACCATGAGGAATGTTGTGCCAGCACATGGGATCCTGCCCAACAAACAGCTGGAGGAACTGCAGAACCCCCTTGAAGGCCTGACTGAAGTGGGGAGTGCAAGAGGGAGGGAACCAACTCTTTGTGTCTATCAGAGTGCAAGCCTCTTTTGTGCCAGGTTGGGAAGGGTTAACCAGGGAAGCACAGCCCCTGAGGACCCGGGCTGTTGTTCTATGCAGATTGGCTTGTTCTTGTTTCTTCCATCGATCGCAATCACTCAGAGCTGTGCCTGTAACAAACTGCCTTAAATCATTGCAATCATAATAAGCACACCTTGGTAAATAATGCATGAGATGTCCGTAAGCCTATATTCATTAGAAGGAAGGTGCATATGGACCTTGGTAATAATCAGGGCTTGAGATGGGCCTTGGCTGGTTGGATTGAGATGTAGTAGCTGCTAAGGATGAGCCCTGAACTGAGCTGGGTTTCAGGAAGGCTCCCCAGCCCCTCAAGATGTTGGAAACATAGACAGGCTCCTTTTCACATTCATGAATTTTGCACGAGATGTTTAAAATGCCTCCAAGGTTCACAGCATAATACAGGTTGGGCGGAAGCAGGCTTGTGGCAAGACTCCAAATAGCATAATAGCAAGGCATCACAATTAATAGTGTTTAATATACCTTAGTGACAACCAAACATACAATGGGTAACAAGTTTTGCTGTGAAAGCCTCATAGCCAAGTTAATGGTCTGGATATTAGAAGCCTTTGTTTTAAAAGGCAAATTAAAAATGCTTAGTTTTCCGTTTGTCTTGAGGAATGGTGTGAGGGCATGGAGCTTCTTTAGGACAATTTTGCTTTGGCTGGGGGTTAGTGTAATGCTTTGGCCAGACCCCAGAGCGGGGGAGGCTCGAGTGCTGTAGCCTTCATTTAAAGGTTCACAGGGCAATTTGCAGGAAAAATTGGTTGTGCGGTAATTTCCACCTCCTTTTCATTCTAGGGAGATGACTTTTTTTGTTTGTGTTAAGTGGCAATGATAAGTTTGGCTTTTGTATGGTTAGAGGAGACAGAGGAGGAGGCAGAAACATTCTTGGTTGTATCAGACAGCTGCAGATGGTGATGGGTCATTTCACTCCATTATGGTTTCTGGCAAGTGAGTATTCAAGGGGGTGCTAGGGCATCGTGTCTCAGCGGTGACTTCATTTGGCTGTCTAAACAAACAGCCATTCCTCACCAGGTGCAAAAGGTCTTGTATTTGTTTTTTTCCTCCATGAAGGGAAAAGAAATACCTAAATTTAAAATAGCATCAGTGGGTTGTGTCTGCTGGACAGCCGTGGTGGTCCCTGCTTCCTGCAAGGCAGCAGTGATGTGAGCAGGGGAATCTCACTCATCTGTGCTGAGCCCCCGTGGGGTGCCTGCATGGACAGATGGGTGGGTTCAAAAGCCCAGACCCCCAGATTTAGACCTTGTGCTCACGCTGGTTGGCTCTTGGCTGTCTGTATCCAACGTGCAGGTCTGCTGGGAGCGGGCTGTGTAAGGTCTGAGCTTGCGCAGGACGTGAAGGGCAGTGGTCACTAAGCCCCTGGAGGTTTGTGCTGGTGGAGGGATGAGCCTCTGGTGTGCTTGATCTACCTGAGATTAGCTGGCTTCTCCTGGAACACAAGTGTGGGGACTGATCTTGTGCATGGTCAATGAGTCTGGCCTGGAAAACGGGTGAACCTGTCTGGTAACTCAATTTGCAGCCCACTTCGAGCTCTCCTCCTGCCTCATCCTTCACTGGTACTTGCACAGAAAATCACAGCATGGTTTCAGTTGGAAGGGACCTTAAAATTCACCTATTTCCACTGTCCTGCCATGGGCAGGGATACCTCCTACTAGACTAGGTTGCTTAATGCCCCATCCAACCTGGTCTCAAAAGCATCTGGATGTTTACCTCACCGTGAATCAAACCTCAGCAATCCCACTTTTCTTTAAGTCAGGAAGCAGGAAATTTAGAAATGCTGAGAAGTCTACAGTCCTCTGTAAAATGTCCTCTTTGAGAGTGCCAGGAGATCAGCTGGTTTGGGAGAACACCTCAGCTTCACTTCTTCCTGAACCAAACCAGAGCACTTTATAGATGCAAATCATTTAAACTTATGTCAGACCCCTAAGTAGGCTGCATCTCAGATAAAATTAGGACTCCATCTCTCCTGTTGGCAGTCACTTCTTAAACTTTCATTAAACTGCCCTACCTTCATCTCCAAAGCTGTATTTTTGTCCTTGATACTGTTCCCAGAAGGCTGTTGCAAAAATTCACAGCTGGTGGCTATGGTTAAATATAAGGAAGAATAGCAAAAATTTTCCTCTCTGAAAGAACATTTCTGAGTGCCAAGCTCAGCCTTATCTCCAGGAACAGTCTGAGGAGCTTGAGATGATTTTTGGATTCAGAGGGTTTTTTTCAGAATCAATTATTTTTGCTTCTTTCTGATGTAATTAAAGAAATAAATCCCTCACCAGCTCAGCCCATGTAAAGCAGAGTTCCCCACAGAAAAGTGGTGATCTTAGCTAGTTTGTAGTTAAACTATATTTTTTCTATATTTTTAGCTGCCTCATTTGTCACGGAGAGTTTCAGAACAACAAAGAGAGAAAGGGTCAGTAAATTTTCAGCTGGTCCACTTGGACTGGAGAAGAAAGATTAACAAACCCAAGAAAAATAAATGAGGAAATATTTTCCTGCTTGCCTTCACCTTCTCAGCCTTGGGTGCTGCTGGCCTCTGCACTGGCAATTTGTAGCCATGAAATTGTCAGTCTGGCCAAGTTCCCCGGGCAGTGGAGGCCCAGCAAGGACATCCTCTGCAGGGATGTGGGATGAGGGATGCTGGGGCCGAGTGCGTGTGCAGCACATCTGCTGCCTTGGCTGCTCGGGGAGGGAGGAGCGCATCCCAGTCGCTTTCTTTGGAAACCTGAGCCAGGGTTTGAGCCACGGCCTCCAGAGGTGAAAGGCTAATACTCTGGCCTCCCTCCCTGCCACTGAGCTCCCCTTCTGCTTTGTTAAAGCCGTGCTCTGACTTTGGGGAATCACTGCTGCAACCCACGGCCGATGGCTGAAGGGAGAGCGCCCTGCCCGGTGCGCAGGGATGACGAGCAGCCAGTGCTGGCTGCTGGGCTCTTTGCTCTGGGATGGTCAGCAAACAGGCTGCAAGGAAATCTCAGCACGATCCTGGACAAAAGGAGAGGGTAATCAACTGGAAAACTTGCTGGGTTCAATCATGGGCTGGCTGCCCTCGCCCCTAACCATTCCCATCCACCCCCTCCCCACCAAAGTCAGTCTCACAAGTAGTTTTCTCTAAGGTCTCAGCACAGCATGCAGAGGTATTAGGCTCATAAAGGGTTTCTTATTCACACAAAGTCCTGTGGATACCATGGAAGCTTGCACAGATTGCTTCTGGGTGAGGCCACAATGCTGGAAGTGGATGGGATGTTCTTAAGGCTGGGAAATCCAGGCTGCAAAGAAGAGAGGGGTAGTTAAAGCCCATAAATAGTTCTCAGCTAATGAAATTGCTGGGTGGGGAGAAGGGGAAAATAGCTCTTTTTTTAAAGCAGATGGGGCAAACATGCCTCCCAACATACTTTCTGCTCATAAAACTCAGCCTGGGTTTCTAGGTAACTACTGGAGATACCCCAGGGAGAAGTCTCTGAGGGTTTCCCACAGTTGCCAGCTTTGAACAACCAAGTGCTGGCTATCAAGTTAATTTAGCACAGAGCTGGGCTCACCCACCTCTCCTGAGACTCACTTGTGTATGGAGCAAACCTGAAACCTGGGGGTCCTTCACCCACTGTTGGGATCCAACATTCACCAAGTGCAAGAATAAGAGATTTCATTTTTGTATGACCCAATCTGACTGCCTGGCTAGCTCTGCTGAAATTACAGTTTTGTTCTCTGTCTGAGCATTGTCCTGGCTCCTGGCACTGCGCACCCTCTCACAGAGCCACGTCCCTTGGATGCTCATTCGCCTGCTGGATCAGGATTCAGAAGGTGATAGACATTCAAAAGATTCTGATCCCACTCTGGATCTTACTGTTTCTTTTTTTTTCATGTTGTTTGACTTCTAAATGACTTTATTTCATTTTACTTCTAAATTGCTTTATTTCTAAGCAGCTGTTACTATCTGGAGCTCAAATTCTCTGCTGATCTCAGACTTCCCTTCAGTTTTGCCTATAGTCCTGCTGTGCTTTTTAATGAGGCAGTGAGTCAAGTCAATAATCAAAGGCATGGAGAGGTTTAGATGTTAGGATGGATATTTTTTTCCTTGCTGGCCATGGTTTTCTTGCAGGACCAGTTGCAAACAGTGGGAGATTGGAATCACTTTTTTCCTTGCCTATGTGAGCAATGGAGCTGGGAGTGACCAGCACTCTTATTAAAATTATTTTGAATATTTCTCCTTGACTCTTTGAGATATTTGTGTTTACCCCAGTCAGTGGAAATAAGCTGTCAGATCCCAGCTGAGACTTGATGTGAGCTGAGGCATTAAAAACAAATCAAACTGGATGAACATTTGGCTTAGATGATGCTTTTAACATACTGGTTCCTCATCTTTACTGGGATTCAGACAAGCTAATTCAGTGTGTGAATGATTATCTGGTACAGTGCTGCAGTGCAAAGCAGTTTAGGGCTCTTTCCTGTCATAAACTGAGTCCTGAGTCCAGGGAAGCCTTGAATGGCAAAGAGGGGAATCCAGGTGGGTTAAATGCACCAGTGCTGCTGTGTGCTCAGGGACAATTTAAATCTGGGTAACGTTTTATGTGTTAGAAAGCAACTTTAGAGAAAGTAAAGAGTCAGCTGATCACCACTGTGATATAAGAGGGTCTTGAGCTGCAAAAAGACACAGATACTTTTCCTGTGAGCAGGCAGGGATGCTGGCAGAGACAAACAGAGATCCCTTGCCCTTGTGCTGGAATTTAGTATTACTCATATGCCCGTACAAACAAGTGGCCGCACAGTGAAGGTGCCGGGCAGTGTCTGTACCCTGCCCCTCATGTGGGGAAAGGTGAGCTGCTGATGTGTGTGGGTAGGTTAGGAGGGCAGGGAAGCATGTGCCTGCTTCCAGAGCGCCAAGCCTGAGTCAGGGTGGCTGAATATGACTGCAATGAAGTCTGGTGATAAGGGCATGAAAATGGTTTTCTGCAGATGCAGAGGTCAGGTGTGACTACAAAGGCTGAGAAAATTCTCAGCATCTCAGGATTAATTAACACATTCTGCCAGTCTCTGCAAACACAAGATGCTCTCGTGTTTGCAGAGTAGAAGGAGCTGTAAATGAAACAACGAACTTGTGCACTGACAAGTGAAGAGATTGTTGTCTCAAAGTCTCAAAAAGATTATCTGGTGAATGGGTTCCAAACCAATCTTGCCAGGCCTATGGCTGGGCGCTCCCACCAGCTGCTCTCCTTTCCAACGTGCCCTGTGCTGTAGCTCTCCCTCTGGGTCTTGCTCCTGCTCGTTTTGCCCTACTGGCCAGTTTCTGCTTCCTGACATGTCTGCCCTTGTCCCTGCTCCCAGCCAACCACTGTTCCAGGCCAGGACAGGCTTCATTGTCCAGGGCCTGCCATTCCCTCCCAAAAGCCAGGGAGTTCTCAGGATGGTGTGGTGTGACTGAGCCTGTCTCTGGCCTCTCTCTGGCTTTGCTACTCCTGCTCTCTCTCTACTTCCTTGACTCTTGGCTCGCCTGAGCATCCCTTTAGCACAGGCTTGCAGTTCAGTACAATCCCAGATATTGTTTTCTGATATCTGTTCCAAAACCAGTTCTAGCTGGGCTCTAACCACTTAGGCATAATTTTCTAGCCTATGTGATAGTTTGAAGCCCACAGGAGCTGTTAATGTCTGTTCAGGTGTTCAGCAGAGGCTGACGTGTGTGGGGAACGGAGGACTGTGTGTTCTGTACATCCCTCCTGCCCCGAAGCCATTGTTTTTATCCTCAGATCTATTTTATTCTCCCCACTAGACACTTTGGGAGGACAGATATAAATTAAAAGCAAATTATGCAACCTGATACCATCAGTCAACAGACACCTATCTCTGCCCACATACCCCAAATAAATGAAACAACCATCATATCTGACTGCAGACTGTGGAAAAGCTGAGGGACAGGTTTGAAGGTCAAAACACTCAGACACTGTATCCATCATGTGTTTGGGCATATTTTGAATAGTGCTGCATCAAACAACTGTCTCTCTCTTTGTGGTTGTGCTTGGAAGCATTGGCTGTTTCAGGTGACAGCTACTGGATCAAAAAGCAGAAGCGGTGGCATGAAATTCCCTTCAGAGGGAAGATGGATGGTGTACATTTCTGTCCGATGTATGGAGTAGCTGATGCAGCCTGGGATCTGCTTCTGCTATGGGGAATTTTCTCTGCAGGTGCACAGAGCTGTGGAGAGTGCTGACAGCCAGGTGAGGGGGAGCGGGACACCCAGGGCTCCTTTTCTGTGGGAAAGGGGTGCAGGGTGCCACTTTTCTTTGCACTGTGGCCCTCCTGCTCCCCGGAAGCTCAGTTCTACCTATGCTGGCAATCAGGGTTGGCAGCATTTTGACCAGTGAGAGATGCAGTGTCTCTGGATCCATCCAGGCATCCACCACTTCCTCCCAGCCGCAGCTCAACTTCACCTGTGGAAATGTGTCCCCCCATTAGGTCCGTGCTTGCAAAGCTTGCAGTCTCTAGACACAGAAATCCAAGTGCTCTGGGCTGTGCTGCAACCAGCTGGGCGCTGTTTATGGCCCCCAAAGCTCTCTGTAATTGCAGGAGCTGGGCAGAGCTGGGCTGCAGGCTCCTGTCTCATGGGAGGCCGATGAGCACAGCAGTTGTGCTCTCACGCTTTCTTCCACACGAGGGTTTTGTGATACAGGTCTGGCTGCTCAGCGTGAGCTCACAGAGCTTGGCAAGAGCCCCTGTCCCTGCTTCATCTCTGCCCAGCCTTTCCTCATGGGCAGTGAAGGGGTAACCCCTGTGTTTGGGGGAGGCTCCAGCTGGTGTCCATAAAAGAGATCCCAGATTTTGTGTCCTGTTCTCTGCAGAGCTGAAGAGGTAAATTTTCCTCTGCAAACCCACTCTTCTGCTGGAGAAGGGCAAGGCCAGGCCTGTCCTGACTGACTCTGCTGTCCCATGGCAGAAGGTGAGGCATTTGGAAGGGGCTAATGGAAGATGGAAACGAGCCCAGAGGTGCAGCTTGAGGGGTCCATGGAGTAGAGACTTAGTTTGGAAAACCGAGTCCTTGGCACTGAGGACAGCCTTCTCCATGGTGTGCTCTCCGTTGGTACCTGCCAAACGTCTCTATTCCTGATTTAGCTGATTACACAAGAAGCTGTCATTGTCACCGTTTCTGGAGATGGCATTCCCTTCCTCACACCTACTCCTGTGGCTGTGCAGTGGGAGCTGGAGGAGATTTTTTCTGCTTGGTTGAGAAAAGCATCCAAGCTCTCTCCTTGGTATTACTGCATTTCCCAGGAGCATCCAGATTTTGAAATGCCATTTCCCCTGGTATTAGCAGTTCTGGGAGCTGCAGGCAGCCAGATCAGTATCTTTAACCATATCAGGAGGACTTCTTTTGGGAAAAGGCAGCTGTATAAGGAATTATTGAAGTGTTGAAAATCAGATGAGGGGCAGAGCTTACCAGGAAAGGTGTGTCTCTGGGTGTGCTGAAAGAAAATGTTATCTCCAAATTGCTCATTAAAATCTTTGTTTTAACATCCTGATTCAGATCCTGTTTATTCCAGTGCAACCAGGAGGAGCAAAGCTCATGCCAGGGACGTGGCAGTCCCCAGGTGGTGCAGCAGGAGGAATTTGGGAGCAGAGGAAATCCCTGCATCTTGGACTCCTTACTGTGTTGGAGCACACAGCAGCTATAATTCAACCTCAAAATCCACCACATTGGAAGGAATTTTGCTGTCAACATTGAACACAACCCCCAGCTGCTGAATCTTTGGTCTACCTGGCACTGTCCATCAGTGAGTCAGTCCTTGGTCTGCTCTGGAGCTCCAGGAACACTGCATTGGCAGATTTTCGAGGTGGCTCACGGGTAGTCATTCAGACACTGTTCAAAACTCTCATGTAATAAGTTAGTAGCAAGGCAGCTTCCAGAGCTGTGCTCTGTTCCAGCCAGCTAGAAATTACACTATTTTCCAACTTTATTATTAACTCTGTTTTTTATTATAGCATCATTATGGTGAGAAAACTGGAAAGGAAGTGGGGATTGTATAATGCAGGAAACAGTGAATTAATACCTTTACCATATGATGGAACGGTGCAGAGCTGTGACTGTGTCAGGAAAATATAAAGCAAATAATGAGCATGCTGGCTGGGTGAGGATGGGACTTTTCCACTTGCTCAGAGGAGTATTAAGTTGCAAAAAGAATTATTTCTCAGAAACGCAAGATCTGCATTTTCTCTTCTCATGCACGTGCTCTTGCTTTTGATTAAAGCCATCATAGGGATATTGAATGTGGAGAGGGAAAAGAAGCTTTTATGGTATGTAGATGGGCTTTAGCACATCAGCAAAAGAAAGCTGATTTACTGCCTGTGAAATCGTGTCAGGGCATTTTAAGGAGGGGGCTATGTATGGTAATAACAAAGAATTGTCTATTCCTTATCATATGCTTCTCCAGGGCTAAATCCTGAGGAGTGTTTATTGGCTCTAGAGCATTTATAACTACTGGCTTTGGTGGGCTGGGATCTGAATAGGAAAGTGCAGCTTGTGACAGCCAGGAATGAGGGGTTTGTCTTTTTTATTCTGAAAAAGTAGGCAGCACTAAACAGTGCAAAGCATCTTTTTATTCTTTTCCCTGACACTTCTTGAATCACATTTGTATTTTCAGACTCGCTGACCTTGCAGTGACATACACAAATCAGACAAATAATCTGCTATTTGCTGTGTCCCCCTGAAATTTCTGCTGGAACATGGAAATTCCACCACTATAATAGATGGAAATGGCTTTGCCTGCAGTTTCTGTGGATGCTCGGCTAAAATCCTTCATAAAATGTATCCCTTAAAAACCCCATTTTGTTTACAGCAACACCAGCAGGTAATTAAATACGCACATGTATCATTTTTGCTTTGACACTGTCTTTGGAGAAGTGCAGGGATTACTTGGGGGAACCAGCTCTGCACACAAGCCGTGTGTATTGTGCGGTGCAGAACGGCCAGACCTCAGCACATGTGCTTTTGTAACAGCTTGTTACTCCCCTCCATGGGCTGCAGCTTTTAGAAACTATTTCTTATTTATGTATCTTACGATCATTCCAAACGCCTGACAGTGCCGGGATGAAGATGCCACTTAGTTGAGTAAACGCCTCCGGAAGGGCTGCAGGCAGGGCGATAGCAGAGGGGAGAGCACAGATATCAGTTGGGAAGCATCAGTGGGTGAGGAACGACGAATTTTAAAGGATAAAATCCGGATTATGCGTTTCTAGAGGCTCTTGAAGGTTTAAACTCTTTACAGCCTGTTGAGAGCAGAATGATCTCTGACTTCCTGCGGGGAGGCCAGCGCAGGGGTGGAGGGATGCAGCTGTGTTACCGGCATGGAGCAGCTGGACAGGGCTGGGAGGGATGCAAGGGGGAATTTTGCATCACCTGAAAACGCAGGGAGGAGGTGGAAAGGGGTGACCTGACCTGCCATGAGTCCCTGGAAAGGCAGCAGCTCTTGGGCGTGTTCCTGCTTCAAACAGGACCAGCATGGAGGGCTGGGGCAACCCCCGGCGACGCTTTCAAAGTCCAAGAGTTATATAGGAAAATTATGGGATGTGAAATAAAATACTAGGTGATCGATGAAAAACATACGTTTATTGAGATGTAACAGTCAATTGCATGGCTGTTAAAACAGCTATAACTGCGTATTAAATAATCAGTTCAGCTGGTATTTATTTAATATAATCGCAGCCTATTAAACCTGAATTAAGTACAGAGTTAAGTGTCTCTGGGACACACAGCTGAAAATGGTGCCAGGAACATTTTATGTTGCCTGAAACCCTTTGTGGAAAACTCCTACAAACATGGACTCTGCTGAACCATCCTTTGCTTGATGGGGGAAATAAAATATGAGATTTTAAATTTTGACCTGGACTGTAGGAGAAATACCTGCAACTGTCACCGAGACCCAGACTGACTGTAGATGCTTAATTTCTTCAAATCAAAAATATTTGAGTGACTTTTTGGAGCTGTTCCTTTCCAGATTTTTGTATGGTTTATTTTGCTTTACTTGCACATCTTTGCCCCTATGTTTGTCTGATACTTATGCAGTTATTCACACCAGCACAAAGGGAGTCCAAAGTAAATGTAAAATGCTGCTAAATCAACACGGGATTTGCTCTGACCTGGCTGGGCTTACAAATGGGAGATGTGGATAAGGAGAGGCCCGCACTCTGGAAATGCGAGGTCGGGGGACCCCAGGGAATGTAGAGCCCCCAGCTCCCACCAACTTCCCTCTCTGTTTCCACCAGCTCCGGGGGTTGTGCCCACCTCACGGGCTCGGCTGTGGTTCTCTCCCTGGGTGTTCAGGCGCTGCTCTGAAGGGAGCCGGTGCCGGACACCTCGGAGCGAGCACACGGCAGTACCTGCCATGAAGCTCACGGCTGCTGCTTTGTGGAATTGCTGCTATAGACGTCCTGGGGTTGGGTCAAAATGTTCCCATTTCTGCTTATTTTATGCCTCTTCTTTCTCTTTTAAGTGGCAAATGAAACCAAGTGAAGACTCTTGTCTTTCAAAATAAATATCCCAACCGACTGTCACGTAAACTGCATATGGTGTGCATTATGGATTTATTTTCATGAGAGCTTACAAAGAAAAACTGCCGAAGTCAGGGCAGACCCTCACTCATTAACCCTCGATGCCAGGGCTGTCTGTGGTGTTTTATGTGCAGATTATTTGTGTTTCTTTTACAGGACTTTGTCTTTCCCCGGCTTCCGGAGCCAATATGTCATTTCACCATTCCCGGGGTGTGGAAGCGCTGTGGAGAGCTGATGGCAATTCATTCTCCCCATCAGAAATATCTTCCCCGATTGTGGCAAACACAGGGGGAGAGGAGCAGAGCGAACCCACGCCAGGCGTGATCCTGCCTCCCAAAATCTCCCCTCCCTTGCAGCGGGGGCAGAAAGAAGCCGGGGCTGCGCTGGGCGGGCAGCTCCCGGTCCCTGCGGAACCTGGATGTCTCCGTGTGATGAATGCTGCGGCCGCGATGCCCCCTTCCCCTCCCTCGGGCTAATTACCCCGCGTTTAAGAGCCGGACAAAACGCCTTTGCACCTGCAGGGCCCGGGGAAGCACAATGCGGCACAGGCAACAAAGCGGCGTGGCAGGGACCCCGCCGCACTGAAAGCCCCGCCGTCCCTCCCAGGCACTACTGAGAAAAAGGATAAGAGAAAAGGGAGGAGAAAAGAGAAAAAGAAAAAAAAAAAAAAAAAAAAAAAAAAAAAAAAAAAAAAAAAGAGAGAGAGGAGGAGGAGATTCGCTCGCTTGGACTTTTTCACTATCGGAGAGAATGGGTGAAAGCCCCACAAAAGCGGCTTAATAAAGAGGAGAGGGAGAACAAGGCGAGAGGGGAAGTGCAGGGCGGGCTGAAAGGAAGGAGGGCTTTCCAGGTCGTATTGTTCCCTCCGCACATCCTTGGCCAGCGTCTCAAAAGCCGTCGATGACATCAAGTTGATTGGGTTTGCCGCAGCGTTAAAAGTAGGCTGGAGAATCAGTGTGTCCCTCTTCCACACGGGACCCACTTGTTCGGAGGACAAAACGGGTCTCATTCGTGGCACTACAAAGGGGGGAGCTCTGCTTTGATGTGATGGTGGATGGCCCCTTCACCTGTTCCTTTCCTTTGGAGGAACTGGGAGAGGTATTTTTGTCTGCCTCTTTGGCCAAGTTCTTCCTAAAAATCGCTGCAGTTCAACTATAGGTGAAGCTATTATTTTTTTGAATACAAAAAATTATCTAATGAGAAGAATATAAATATTTTTTTTACTTTCCACGAAAAGTGTAGACTTGTTCCTCCCTGGTCCATACACATATGAAAGGAAACCTTATGTAGAACCTGTGTTTTTTTACAGATGGGTCAGATGACTCTTTGGCTCAGTTTTAGGACACAACTCTTAGAAAATGCTGCTGCCTTGCCATAAACAATGGTTAAGTCACAGATGTGCCACGTGGGGAGATTCAGGCTCCCACGCTGATGTAGGGCAGCTCAGGAGGGAGCAAAGTGGGGTGCATTGCTCACAGTCACCCGAGGGACAACTTGAACTGCCACCATTTTTTGTGTGATAGATGAGCTGTGCTGCAGGGGGGAAACCAGAAAGGGCATGGTTAAATATCTTTCCTGAGACTGCTGAAAGAGTGAGTCTTGGGGATGGCCTGAGATCTCAGGAGATTCTTACCTCCATGTCTTTAGTCACCTTTTCTTGTTATGATCTGTATGGGATGGAAATAATGGAGCCCACACAGCCCAGATGAAGTCCCAGATCTGTTGTGCAACGCATTTCTCCTTGGCTGAGTTAGCACTCCCTGATCCACAGTTTGGTGCAGAATTCCTGAGAGAGATCTTACATGGGAGAGTCTGTTCCCTGTGAATGAGCTCACGGATGTAAGAATTCACTGCTCTTTGTGCTGGGGAGGTCTGGGCCGCCCTGAGCACACCCACATCACCTTCACAGCATCCCCAGGAATGCCAGGCATGGTGGACACAGGTGGGCTGTGCGTGACTGACCAGTTGTGGGGTGATGCTGTCGGTGGGCTCTGGCATCTGGGACTGCAGGGCAGCCAATTAGGAGATTGCTCATGGGAGCAGCAGCACAGTCATTAAGGGCTTCAGGCATAACATGGCTGATCTCAAAACACGAGCAGAATACAGTCAGGCTTAAATAGGAGAGTGATCAGAAGGTCAGTCCCGACAAGAATCCCTAGGAGTCTAATATGCTGGACATAAATTAGTATCATCAGCTCAAACACCTCAAAAATGGGAAGTAAATTACTTCAGACACTCAGAACAGATGGTATCCATGCAGCAGGCAGAGGCAGAGAGCCCAGCCCTCAGAGCAGGGCCAGTTCCTCCCTCTCCTGTGGGCTGGATAGCAGCAGGGAGATGGGACTGTTGCTTGATGCTGATGTGAATTCCCTGAACCTCCTGGAAAGCAGAGAAGGGAAGGGGGAAAGAAAAGCGATTTTCTCCTGGGAACAGAGAATTTTTCTGGAAGTACTGCTTCAATTCATCCAGAACATGAGCAGCAGAGAGAAAAACTAGTTCACTAACCCAGTCTCCTGCTGGGTCCTCCTACAGTGATAAAAAATATGGCTGGAAAATGTCTGTACTGTTTATTACTTTGAAGTCAAATGTGGGCCGGTTATTTTCAGAAACAAGGGAGAAGAAATGCTTTCTGGCTGGCTCTGAGTTGCAAGGTCATGTGACAAATTTCCCTTTCCCCGTCCCCCTGCTTTTATACACACATGGAATGCCGACATGGGTATTTTCACGTACGTATTAAACGTAGACCAGACCTTGGTGTGCTGTTTGGAGATGTGTGGCACAGGAATAAATCACAGAGGAGAGCAAGGGAGAACAGGAGCTGCTGCCTGGCAGCTTGGGTTGGCTCAGGGCTGCACAACTGAGCAAGACACGGCTCTGGAAGAGACAGGTGGATGCAGATCAAACCATGTGAGCCTGTGGGTTTGAGAGGAGATTTAAAGGGTGTTTACAGAGTAGCTGGGGGGGTTCAGCACAATGCTGACAGCTTCAAGTGGGAAGAGGGATCATGGCAAGGAGAGAGGAGAAGAAAGCTGGTTTCTCTGGTTCTCATGGCTTCGAGGTTTAAGAGGGGCTGCAGCCTTGGGGGACTCTATGGAAGTGGGGGAGGAGAGGACACAGAAAACAACTGGGCCAGCCCTCTGTCTCGTACAACCACTTGAAAGTGTTCCAGGACATCAGCTCCAAACGGCCAAGCAAAGTAAATCCAGACTTTAAAGAAAGCACAAGGTTAAAGAAGATTACGGAGCTCTTTTGTTTCCTGCATGTCAGGTAGCTGCTATTTGCTTTCTGACCCTCGTGATTAGATAAAAGGAAAAAAAGCCCTTGAAAAGGTGATTTAAGAGTACTCAGGGCCATGAAAATTAGAGTTGCTGTTCTGACAAACATGAAATACTGAACCTAGTGCTTAGTAGAGGGCACCAGGGACTAATCCCCCACCTGATGCCACAAAAAGCAAGGCAGCTCTGCCTGGGGCACCCCACAATTCCCAGATTTCCACCTTTCCCTCAAAAAGCTGGTGCTGTCCTGCCTGTGACATGGGGGCAAGGCTAATTGCATGGCCGCAGTGCCAGAGAACAGCTAGGAGCAGAGCTCCCCGAGAGCACTGCCTGCTCATTACGCTCATTATCATTATCCCTGCCTTTCCAGACGGGATGGATGGACAACCCCACTGCCTCGAGAGGGTTTTGTACACAGACCTGTGCACTGAGAGAGAGGAGAACTGTAACTGGGAGGAGGGCAGGGCCTGGGGTTGTCTTGATGGAGTGTTAATGGGTCCCAATTGGGAGATAGGCTCAGCTGGGTGCCAATAACTCTAATTGATAAGAAGCTCTGATGGGAGCCTTGGAGGAAGCTGGCTTCCTCACCGAACTTACTAAAGGGAGGATGGAAAAGGAAATAGCTGTTGTTGAAAAGGAGAAAGGCTTTGCTTATTGATTTCTTTTTTTCTGTTATTGTTTCCTTGGTATTGGGGTTTTTTTTGTCATGATTTGGAAATATGCTATGAGACAAGTGGAAGAATTGAAAAACAGAACCAAGAGAGATGTATTGTCGGTTGAGGTTGCAATGAAACAAGCAAAAATACCCAGAAGAAGGTTTCCCAAAAGCAGGTAGGAGAAGGGAAGCCTTGGCAGGGCTTCCTGATGGGTGTCTGCTTGTTCAACTACTTGTAAGAAAAAATCAAGAGTTGCATCTCTCTTACTCTGGTTCCTCCCCAACAAGCGAGTGGGGCTGGGAGAGGAATGTGTGGAAGCTCAGGCTGTGAGGACATGGTTCTGTGGCTCTGGCTCCCCCCTTGCTGGGTGGCAGCTGCGAGCTGCAGAGCTGCCTGCAGGGAGTGTAGGGGCTGCTGTGATGGAAGGTGGGGTCTCTGGGGGCCTGCAGCAGGATATGGCTCGTCCCTGTGCTGGCATGAGGGTGCCTCTTCGAGCTCGGGGTAGCTCTGTACTCGCCGCTGTATCAGACCCCGTGTCAGTGTTGTGTGGGGAAAAGGGGTCAGGGAGAGCAGCTTTTTGTTCTGTGTCTCTGGGCCTGCTGGCAACGCTGATGCGAGTGATGGCTTTTGCCTGATGGTTTCCTTCCTCCTGGGACCTGGCTATTACCGTTGGAAGAGATGGAAATAGGAGGAAATAGGAACTTCTAGTTGTCTTGGAGTCAGAATTAACCCTTTGTAAATAAGAAGGAAACTGAGGCATGGAGAGGCTCTGTACCAAATGCAGTCCAACAAGCCTAAATTAGCTCTACTCTGCCAGGTAAATGTAGACTGTAAACACACATGCACCTCTGGTGCTGAAGACTCTTTGCTGTTTATTTTGCTGTTGGTTTGCTGAGAATACCTGAAACTTTTCCTTTGCCTGCCCAACTGCTCCATGGCCTTGACTCTCTACTGAGAGGCGGTACCTTTGGTGTCTCAGTCAGAGCCCTTTAAGTCTTTCCCACAAAGGGTTTTCCTTTCCTGTAGGAGGAAGGAGTGCAGCAGGCATTGTACAGCATTGCTGCAGTGCCAGACACTGGTAATAACCTCATTAGAGGATCCCCTTTTCCTCTTTCTTCTTCCCTAGGACCATAACGCACTTGCAGATGTGAAGGCAGCTTCCAAGCACGGGCTCACCTGCTGTTTGCAGTGCTTGGGCTTGATGCAACTCCAGGGAGCTCTTTAGAAAGCCCTGTAAAAGTATCAAAGGGGTGACTGGATGTTTTAAAACCCTTGGATAGGGTTTTCTGGCCCAGGCTTTGTGAAAGCTTTGTTTTTCTATGATCAGCCAAGGTACCTGGGCAGACCAAAGGTGTGGCTTGTCCAGCAGCCTGTCTCTGAGGCTGTGTTTTGTACTCATTAGTACTGGCTTTGTGCACTGCACTGGTCAGTGATGCAGGACCCGCATGTTTTACCCTTGCATGCTGAGGAAGAAGACACATAGGGAGTTGGATGCTGTTTAACACAATGTAGACACCTAAGCTGTCAGAATTAACCTGCCAATAGTTTTGGAGCTGGAAAAATGAGATTTTTTTTTTAAATACTGTGTGACGCTATTTTTCTTTTTATTGATTCTTTGAGCTATAACTGTGCAACAAATTATGAACTTAATGTGGCTTTTTTGAATCCCAGCCTTGATGGGATGATCAATATTAAAGGCTTTCGGAAAGAGGGTCAGAAGGGGGCAAGCAAGGAATGATTCTCCTCATTTTATTCTCTCAGGTGCTGTTAAGCAAACAATGCTGGCCATAACCATGTGAATTTTATCTGTCTCTGTTGGTGAAAAAGGAAAAGCACAACAGACATCGAGGAAAGCAGCACAGCCTCATCCCCAAGTGCGTGCTGCTGACTTATCAGCTTTTAAATTGCTGACAAATGACAAGCTCCTGTAATGATCTAGTTCAGAGGGTACCTTCTTGGAGAAACACAGGGATGCTCCTGTCAGGGTCATTACTGGAAGTCGTTAATCACTGATTTGATATTCAAAGCTGATGGCGAAGTCAAAGCAGGTCAGCATGCTAATGGCCATCAGCGGTGGCAACGACCAATTTCCATAGAATTATTGTCAGTGCAGGCAGCAATAAGCAGCTCAGAAAAGGCAATCTTTTATTTTTAAATGGAAGCCAGTATGGGGCGGGCTGTAGGGGCAGAATGAACTGCTGCCTGACAGGAGGCAGATTTGCTCCTAATTGGGCAAGGCGAGCAGTCAGGAGAGGTATGGCTGTAACTCCAGGGACAAGCAACATCTCCCAGCTGAGACCATCGGCTGTCATTTTTGACAGAGAAATTAAACATGGTAATGCTTCTGGATAGCATGAGGGAGCTGGTGTGTGCCACGGGTGAGTCTGTCCTAGGGACTGGAGAGCAGCCCTGCCGCAGTGTGGGAGATGGCCAGAGGTGTGAGTTCTCCACTTTAAAGGTGGAAAACAAATGCTGGGAGTGCTTGAAATCATTACTCAGCTATTGGCTGGGAGCACACTGTCCGGAATGGAAACAAAAATGTCCTTTTGTGTGTACAGCTGTTTCTGGCAGCCCTAAAGACACACCAGAAACTGCTAAGGCAGGTTTTGGTGTGTTTTCCCCCAGTCCCAAGTGATGTTATGGAGGAAGCATCTAGAGCACAATTGCTGTGAACTGTTGGTTTGCAAATACGGACAATTTGTTTTTATTTGTGTCCGATAGTTTCCTGCTCTGTCAAAACAGCTGAGTCATTTTTCCATTAATGTGATTTTTTTCCCAAGTATTTTGATATTTCACTTTCTGTTTTAAACATCTTAGTGAGTGGCTTTGCCTCAGAAGTTTTCATTTGCTTTCTCTGAAGGAGAGCACTGGCTCTCACTGGGAGCCCAGCGGTGCTGCCTGGCCACGCTTCAGAGAAGTGATGGGTTCTTAGTCCTGTGCTCGTGGGGGAGGGACTGTTGTGCTGATGGCTGTGAAAAATTGGAGCAAAAACTCTGTCCCTGCCCTATAAATCTCCATGTCTAACTCCATCCTGTTATCTCAGACATTTTTCTCTTGGAAAAGAAAGGTTCTGGCATCATGATAGGCATGCTCATGACTCTAAGTTATTGACTTGAGGTATGTGAATCTGAGCGATCTTGAAGTTATTTCTCTGCAAAAGCACACGTGGTGTGAGAACAATAGCTCTGGAAGTGGAGAGAGCAGGACAAGCACTGTTTGATCACCCTGACCCTCACCAAAGGGGGGTTTCCAGCTGGGAATGAGTCAGGAGCTTCCCCACCCCTTGTGCTCGAGTGGCCTTTAGCTGGTGCAAGTTTTACTCAAGTGGACACACATGTACTAGGAATTGGACTTGAGAGCAGCAATTAATTTCACATAATACCTTTGCTGTCCCTGGCTTGGACCAGATTTGAACTACTGACCTGGAGATGAAAGTCACCATAGTCCCCTAATAGTCCCCCGAGGCGGGTGGGTGAGCAGCTTTCTTGCTGGCTGTGCTAAAAACCCATGGCTGGGCTGTTCCCTGCCTCCCTCAGGTTTAACCCTCTCCCAGCCCTCTTCCTTCACCCCACCTCCTCCAGCTCTCTGCCTGCTGGGCATGACCAGGATAAAAGGAAGAGCAATGAGAGCCATATGTGGAGCCTTTTAACCCCTCTGCTGTGGCCTGTGGTGAGCCTGGCTGGGGTGAATTGTGCAAATCCTGGGGTCCTCTGGGTTGCTTGAGCCTCCAGACACAGCTTTCAAGGCACTGCATCAAGTGGAAATGTGTTTGCTGGGGAAGAATTGGGAGTGTTCAGGAGTAGAAGACCTGTAACTAGCATCCAGCTGTAGAGCTCAAGGCTGCATCAGATTCCTTTCATCTTCATGTGATCCTCATGCATCTCTACCCTGCTCTGGTCCCCTGCATCTCCCCATGTGGTGACAGTGACTGGTGGGGTGTACTGGAAAGCAAATTCCCAGCATCTCTGCTGCTGCAAACAAATGGAATTACCCTTTCCCATAACACCATCTACAATCCTCTTCCTGATGTAGACTAGGAAAACCCCTCTGACCTTGTGTCTTTCAGACAAGATGTGAGGTCATTCATTTTCCTGTCCTTCGTGTTGCTGAGCCATAAACCTGAAACTCCAGAAGCTAGTCTAAGACTGACATGCCCTCGGGTGGGGAGGTAAATGAGTGTGGTTGAGTTTCACTCTGTAGCCAGAGGTTTAGAGCTGAAGCTGTCTTGCCTCGAGGACCGTCAGAAACAGGGCTTGAAATGTATTTCTGAAAGAGGATTAGCCAAACCTGAAAGTATTCCTGAACAGCTCCACCTGAACAGAGCAGGCAGGGAGTGCCTGTCTCATGTCTCTCACCTTGTCTCTGGCTGGTCTCTTGGCTCCTTTTGATGTCCCAGGGCTCCTGCTCTGGCTCGGCTGTGATGCCCTGACTGGCATCTAGGCTGGGTAAAGAGCAAAACAGAAAAGTGTTCCCATCTGATGGCCAAGCACTGTGAACTACCAGCAGCTTCCATCCTGTTCCCAGCAATCTCCAGCAGCCCCTGGGATGAGCCGTCACCCCTCAGCACTGGTGACTGCTCTGGTTCCCACTCGCAGCAGAGGTGCCACGATTTGGGCTGCATCCCCAGTGAGGGCTGGATCTGCACAGTGCCAAACCTTGTCACTGTGGTTGCATGGAGGGGAGATGGGCTTCTCTGAAGTGTGTTTTATGCAGCCTAAAAGCCATGTGAGAGGAAGGAAAAGTGAACTACACCCTGGTAAAATAGCCTAGTTTGGTGCTACCCATGAAATTCTGCGGTCTGGTGAGCACCAAGAAGTGACAGGCGTGCTCTGGCAGCAGTGGGGCTTGTGCTGCAGAGAACTCCCACCCTGGAGTGCAAGGGATTTTATGGGCCCTAATAAATTAAACCTCATGTGTTGACTCTAAAAATGTGGTGGTAATGAACCAGCCTGGATTTACAGATAAGGGGAGCAGGGCACAGAGTAATGTGCTCATTTCCCTGTGCTTGCAGGGCCCTCCAGCAGTGTGGGTGGGATGACACCCAGGAGTCCATCACTCCTGCACAATGGGCTTTCCTTCAGGCTCTTGCTTCTTGTCAAAATGCACCCAAATATTCTCTTCCAAAATCCTCCCTCTGATTTTCATCTAGTATGTGGGATACTTGTCACTAGCCTTGGATAGGTTCCTCAGAAAAACAGGCTTGCTGTTAACCTGGCACTTTCTGTCCAGGAATGCCTCACCACTGGAGAAAAAAAAAAAAAAAGTTCTGGAAATCAGAAAAATGCTGACGACTCCATAGGTCCCATAGTGTCTGTTTTCCAGAGCTGTGGCTGCTTGGCCGTGCCCCTTTGGAGGGCTGGCTGCCAGACTGGTGACAGAGCTCCTGAGGAGGGGGAACACGTTTCTGCAGGTCGCACGCTGCGGTGTGCACAGGCAGGAGGGAGCTCTGCAAGCCTTCCACAGCTCCTCGCCAGCTGACACGGAAACACAAGAGGCACCCTTTCCCCAGCTAATTTTTTTTTTTTTCCCCGCAGTCCTCTCTCTCTTTCACAGATGTCTTAAGGACTTTACTGAGTCTCGCATTCAGGCTTTTGGCCCTGATGAAGCAGAAGCTGCCTTCAGGCAGCTTTTGGACAGCTGGATGAAGATATCACTCGTCAAGCATCAGCCCTCTCCAGGTAACAAATCTTTTGCTCCTGCTTTGCAGGAATGTCTCAGTCACAGGCTCACACCTGAGGCTGTCAGCCTTCAAAGCCCCTCTCCTGGGCTGACCCCCTCCCTGCTGCTGGCACGAGGGAGGGTGAGTGGTGCACACACGTGTTGCTCTGGGGCTTGGCCCCACGAGCCTGAGCGGGCTCCAAGCCCAGCCAAGCAACTCCCAGCTCACCCAGGACATTGGGGAAATCTCAGTGTGGGCCAGAAGCAATCTCGTCCCTTAGGAAGGGAAAAAGCTTCTGTTTCCACGCTGGAAATCTCATTGGGGTCCAGCACTGCCCCCTCTATGAGCTGCTCTGCACACTCCCTGCAGACCCCTAATCCTTCCTTCTGCCTCCCATCCAGCCAGCTGGAATGTCCCACTCAGCCCCCACTGCTGCCTCAGTCTTCTCCTCTCCCCTGTTGCATAATAATGATATTAATAATAAACATTCTAAACTAACCTTTTTGTCCCTCAGGGTTGGAAAGTGAAATGGGAGAGCACAAGAAAGGATTTACGTGGACGTGAAGGACGTTAGTTCAGGAGGTTGGTCCTGGTCAGTGAATGAGTGTCCCTTGGTGTCTTGCTACAGGTGATGGGACGACAACTCCATCATCCTGCTGTCATATAGGAGAAAAATGAGAGGGTGTTTGGAGCAGGAGTGAGGACTGGTGGTCCTGGGAGGGACCATCCCTACACTGCTTGACAGCAGAACGTGGGGCTGTGACTGAACTGCCTGTTCAGATACAGGTTTGGGATTTAGTCCATGTCCAGTGAATTTTGGATAGTGTGCTCCCTGAGGAATCAGGCAGGAAGGTCATATTCCCCTTGTGTAACAGCATGAATGTGGTAATAAGAAGAGTGTTTTGCCTTAGAAATCATGTTGCAGAGGATATGATGACTTTGTTCCGCCTTCTGGGTCTCTGTAGGGCCTTTGGTTTGTGTAGTGTCAAAAGCAAATTCTGAGCACTGCATCTGCCTCGTGTGCTGGGCTGTGCATGGGGAATGGGGTCTTTGAAGCACTGGAATGTGTTTTTGCTAGGGAAGCCTCTCCCAGGACCAACAGGAAATATTTCTGTAGTCTTTGCCATGTGTCCCGAAGCATAAATTGCCTCCAGCACATGGGGAGGGTGCTGAAAATAGCAGCATCCAGACCTTCTTTGGGAAAAAAAAATATATATATATATATAAAGTAATGGACACATGGTAGGCAGCAGGAGAAAGGCAGTGATGGAGCCCTTCCAGGGAAAACAACTCTGTTATGGGTGGTGGAGTAAACACAGATGTCTGGAATTGCAAGTAGCCGGAGGGAGCGGAGCAGTGCCGTGGTGTGCTGCAGAGGGTTTGCCTCGGGGGCAGCTGGTGGGTGCTGGCTGCAGGGTGAGACAGCAAATCCCTGCTGGGGAATGAGCTCTGGGGGAGGCACGGCAGCCCTGCCTGGATCACACCAGGTGTCTCGGCCTCTTGGCTGCCCGGGTGTGGGCTTGAGTTTTTTGTTAGGGGCAGGGTATCTATGGAACAGGAAAAAAAGCCATCAACTTGGCCAAAGTCATTGTTGGGTGTTTTTTATCAGAGGGAAGAGTCAAGATTTGATCTCCCATGTGTCACTGGGCAATCGCACTTTTGCTCACAGCTTTAAACCATGAGAAAAAGGACCCTGGAATTTAAATTGTGGGTGAGAACTGGGAATGTGCCCTGGGAGGGGAACAGAGAGGAACTATCCGTCCCAGACAAATCTGGGTCCTGCCACTGTCCTCTGTTGGAGGAAAAATTATTTATATTTCAGTTACTTAGATATGGAAAACAAAAGGAAGGAAAAAACAACAGTTATTTAAAAAGAAAAATAACAAAGCTATGACAAATAGATGGTCTACTTATTCCATTTTGGGTGAGCAGACTGGGAGGAACACCATGATGGGCTGTAAGGACATGGCATAGTTCCCCCTCCTCTGCCCCGTGATCTCCCTGCTCTGAGGGTTTGGCCAGCAGAATTCTATCCACCACTTTTAAGGAATTCTCCATCACTATTTTTTACATCTGTTGTAGTGACTGAAAAAGAAGGGAAAATAAATCTTGAAAAATACAGCTGAGAAAGGTTACAAGGGCATCATCCTTTGGATAGGTGTGTACTTGCAGATATTTTAGCAGGGTTTCCTTTTGAAGCTGAATTTGACTGTATTTCTTAGGGAAGGGAAAGCAGACCTGCATCTGCAGGAGTGCTGTGCAATGAGACCTGGAGCAGCTCAGCTTCCTGCAGTGCAAGTGGACCTGGATTCTGACCTCACCTGGGCTGCAGGCAGTTGCAGGAGGAATAAAAAAGTAAATCTGGGCTTGTTGCCATGAATAATATGATGTCTTTACATCCTGACCTAATTGTATTAATTCTTCATGGCAAATATCATATGGAAGTGGCTGATTAGTAGCTAGCAATGAGAGTGGTATTGGCCATCTGGTGTGCTCGGCTTGGAAGGAAAAAAAAAAATCAAGATGAAACAAAACTGGAACGCATGAATCTTTCAGATAATGAATTAGCCAGATTCATTAAATTTCAGTTCAGATTTGTCTCTGCTGACACTTGTGTATGGGCAGGGCACAAGGCAGTGGTGTCTAGGAGGAAAGTGATCCCTTCAAGCTAATGGTGTGCAGTGAATTGTGGTTATTTTTCAAGTAAGATCCCATAAGAAACAGTGGTGTCAGCTCTGTTTTACCTGAGCTACTCACAGGTTTGCTTTTGTTAACCTTATGTTAAGTTTCTATGAGATTTACCCAGGGAGTGCAGCTCGTTCATGAGCAAATTAATTAAAATCAACCTTGTTTTTCTTCTGTGAGTAAAAGAAGAGTGGGAAACTGATCTTTTTCCTATGTCTTACCTTGGCAAAAGCATCTGAGCTTTGTCTGGCAAGGCAGTCATATAAATCCTTCCCTTTAAACTCTGCTCACCTCTGGCTGCACAGTGACAGGCAGCTCAGAGACAAAAAAACTGTCTGTGATTTTGCTGTTGTTGATTTTAATTTTTTTTTTCCTTTCCCTTCAGCCCTGGGAGAAGGTGGTATAATGGAAAGGCACTCTGCACTGACCTGAGGAACCTGCAGCTTCTCCTGAGGTCTGGCAGCAAAGATCTCCCATGAAATCTCCCAAGGCTGAGGGTCTTCTGGGGTGTGCATGCTGACTGAGTGAGATTTGGCTTCACACACCAAGATATTGGGACTTTTGTTGAAGAACTTTGTTGCTGTTGTTGTTGGAATTAGCCAGAAGGATCCCATCTTAGTTTGGAAAACAGGGTGGGAAGCTTGAAATGAGTACTCAAGGGCTCCAGGGGGATGACAAAGTGTCCGGGTTCCTTGGCTGGGCGGGGAGAGCAGCCAGGGAACCTGGGGTTGAGTCAGAGGTTTCCATCTGTTTAAGGGTTGTCCAGAGGTGAGCTTGAACTCACTCTTTGGCCAAATGTCCTTGCTGGACTGGTCACTGAAAGGCTTGGGTGTGCCAAAAGTTTGCTGTGCTCTGCAGCGCTTCCTCCTGGAAGGCTTCGGGGAAAAAAGTTTAATTTATTTTTGTTGCCAGGGAATTTCCTGCATTGCACCTGTGCAAGCTGGAAACAAGTGAGTGGTGGCAAATTTGTTTGGATGAGAGGGTGCTGGAATGGGTGGAGGAAAGGGGATGAGACCTCTTGGCTTAGACTCCAGAGACCATGCCTGTCTGTTTCAAACCCAGAACTCTGCTAGTCCCATGCTAAATCTCTGGAATCAAGGAGGTCTTGAATGCAACATTAAGGATGGTAAAAAGAGATAGATACATTTCTCAAGCAGTTGAATTTGAAATTCTATTCAAAGACAACAGCACTGTGAATTGACAGGAGAGCCCTGATCCCTTGGTGCCAGGTATGGTTACAGGGAGGAGCTGTGTGCCTTTGTCTTAATTCCATGTTTATAATGTACCTAATGAGCTCTGGTTTTGCTTTTAATTTAAGCCAGCCCTTCTCCCCCCCCCAATAATTAATGATCAACACCATAATCCAACCTGATTGCCTGACAGACAAGGAGTACTCTACAACAGGCTCCTTATTAAACATTCTTTCTGGATAAACAAGCTGGGGGGAGGCTGCTGGGGGTAATATATTTCCCAAACACTCCAGAGTTGCCAAAGCTCTGGACCAAAGTATGTGTGCTCAGAGCTGAGAGAGTCGTTTGTCAGTGGCTTTACTGACAGGTGCTCCTAAATGTTCGTGCCTTTCTCTGAGGGATGAGTCATGGACTGCTGAGAGCAGCAAGAGGCTCCAGAATAACTTTGAGCGATAGATGGACATGATTATTGCAAGAAGCCATAAATTTGGGAAGCTCTTGGAGGAGACAGGTTACTAGGACACAGCCTCCCTTTTTTAAGATTGGACTTAATGATGTTAAAAGTCTGTAAAAGGCAAGTGCTGGAGGATCCGACCTGATGATGGTGCAAGATGAAGCCTGATGGACTGTGGGCTAGGAGTGTGCAAATATCCCCTTCCCAGGGGAAGGACCTTACCAGTCCTGCTCCAACTTGACTAGATGGGATCTTTCCCTGGATTTATGTCGATTTGATTTTAATGATGGATTTCAGACTTCTGTAGATACTAGAGCTGGTTCCAGGGATGTATTTCATGGCTCTGGCTGCTGATGGAGAGCTAGGTATGGTGATCCCAGTATGTCTCACTTGGACTACAGGATTTTTCTTCTCCAAGGTGCAGGGCTGCTGCTGGAAATCATGCAGCTGAGCACAGAGGGGTGGCTGTTGTCAGCTAAGAGCTGGAGTGAGACTTTCCTATTTATTTTAAGACATAGATGGGAATCACTCTTGATCATTCACAAAATCTGTCTGGGTTTGGAGCCAGTGACCTGCAGGTCAAAGGCTTTGTGCCCTTTACAGTCCTTACAATGTCTTTACAGAGAGTTGAGGACATTGAACAGCAGCCACAGCTGTTTTTCAGTGACTGCTGCTCTAGGAGCCAAGTGTGCAGCTCCTGAGTGTCCCCTCCTTGCCACACTTCAGCTTTTCACACTGTATTTTTTGAGGCTAACCAGGTGGCATGGAGACCAGCAAGCCACATGGCATCAGAGCAGGTTCCCTCCTCCCTCACCTTCTTCCCAAATTGTTGTGGCTTGTGTAAAGCTCTACCTAAAGCTCTATCCTATGGTGGATCAGCCCATCACCTCCTGCAATCCCTCTCAGAGATCATCTCATGAAATACAGACCATGGATGCTTTCCACTCCCTGCCAGCCTTTTCCTTGGGTACCTTCTCTCTGTGAACCGGTGATTTTGTGCCCTGAGGCAGCATCTTGGTGATACCATGCCCAAAGGGGGATGGTCAGAGAGGACAAACTCGTATGTAATACAGGGTTTTTTGTCCGGATGGTGTGATGTAATGGGCAGTAGGTGTTGTGTCCACACTGCTGCTTCCAGCAGCAGCTCTAGGATCACTCTGTTTCCCAGAGAAGTGGCTCTTTATTTCTCCTATGGACTCCTGGTGTTTGTTCATTACTAATCTAAAAATAAACAGCATCTTGCTTAGAAGCAAGTCTTTGCCAGCTGATTATGGGGAACCTAAAATATACTGAACTCTGATTCATCAGGGCATGATAAGATTTGATCCTTTTATAACTGGTATGTAGAGGACTGCTTTATAAATAATAATATCATGTGATAAATATGACACAGAAGTTATAATTAATAGCAACATCCCATGTGATGGGAAGGGTGAATGCAGGCAGATACCTTTCCCACCCTATCTGAAACATGTTGAGGCAATAAAGCAAGTGTTAAAAGTACACCTGGCATGGCACTGCATTTAACAACTGCTACAGAATTAATCTCAAGAATACAAGCTTCCATTGATGAAAAAATTGGGATAGTGATAATAAGCAAGTGACCTCAGCTCCAGTGAATGACACTGTGCAAATACACATAATTATGCAAATGATTTGCTTAGCACTGGTGGTGTCTGTTATGAGGTACAATCATCCTGGAGCACTGTGGGAATGTCCATGCAAAGCAAAACAGGGCCAGCACTTGCTCCCTTGATTTAGAGTTTCACAGAGCTTTGGGTAGTCTCTGCAACTGCCCAGCCTCTGGGGGCCTGGAGTGGTTTCTGCTACCTGCATTTTCCACATGTTTGCTGAGACCAAGGCAGAGAGAACTCCCACCTCTAGGGACCACCAGACTATGCAAATATGTGCTTGCAACCACCTCATACCAACCTCACTATATGGTTGTTCATTTGTTCCAGGGTTAGCTGGACCCAAATGTATTGTTTTCAGAACATCCTTGCTCTCTCCAGCAGTTTTACTGCTTCCCAATATGTTCTGTGCCCCTGCTCAGCAGTAGGTAGTTATTTAAAACAATAAATTTCTCTTCTGTGCAGTGCTTTCTCAGAGGTCTTGGCTTGTTCAATGCAAATTTAATGTGTCATTGTGGCATACTTAGGAGTAATTAATATAGAGGGGTTACTGGTAAATTGGTGCTGGGGACAGATTTGTGAGGCCAACCCCAGCAGTGGTTTTCTTTAAACGCTCAAGCTGATGACAGGTTTGATGTGCGAGTGTCAAGTGACATTTACTAGTAGGAGGAGGCCAGGAGTATTTATATTTTGGATGTGTGTGGTGGAAAGTTTTTGTTTTGTTTTTCCCCCCACTTCACTTTTTTCCGTTCCCAAGTTTTGCAGCTGTGATTTGATTTACATGAAGCAAAGTTGCAAGTTTGCAGCGTTCCACTTCCTTCCCTCATCAGGGACCCAGAATGGCAATTCCAGTATTTTCAGAATGGCATTCCCCTTTCCCCTGGGAAAGGAGCTGGAGTATTTCACGTGTGTTATGGAGGCAGAGGGACTTATCAAATCTTGGCTAAAACATGGCAAATATTGATGTGTCTGCTATGGCATGAAGCTTCTGTTAAACGTGTCACAGAAGGCTGGAAATACTTTGGGGCTGCAAGGGTCAGCTCTTTTGCTATCCACAAAAGCTGGCTGACCCTTGTTCACTGCAGTCCTCTTCTGGAAGTACAGTGTAAAATATTTAGGAATTATTTTCAAAATGCAAAAAAAAAAAAAAAAAACCAAACAAAAATTGGAAAGCTGCAAATTCCATTTTAAACCTCAAAGAGGAGGTGAGCCCTCCTGTTTTGGGATGCAAACTAGCTTGTTACAGAAAGGGATTGGGAACAAATCTTCCCTGAAACAGCTGGGGCTGATCCCCATCAGAGTCAGGATGCAGGACCAGATGGTCAGCTCTCCTGTGACAATTCTGTTTTTTATTTACATTAAAACACACTTTTAGTCGCGGGGAAAAATGTAGCCAATTCTGCTGTGAAGAAATGTAACGAAAATGAAAAACTCTTCTGAGAAACTCCCTGCCTGTTTGAATGCTGTATCAATGAGAATATCAAATGAGGAGTAAGAAGATCAAGAGGGGAAAGCATCAGCTCTTTTTTTGCTTTCAGGGACGAGCAGAAATACAGAGAAAAATTTCTGGTAGTTGATATATTGACCAGTTTTCATTATAACTTCCGTATTTGCTTCAGCTGAAAGAGAAGCTATGATATGTCTTGATTAAATGAAATGTCATCTCAGTGTTGAATTAATTACATAGAACATGGGCAAGGACTTGCTATTGTATTAATTTGCCTGCTCTGGAGAAAACATCAATAGGCTGTTTGTGGATGACAGCTTCATACTCTGTCAGCTTCTGCCTAGGATCTCACAGTTCCTTGCAGGTTCTGGTATATTAAGCTTGGTAGAGGCAGTGAAATCATTAAAATTTCCCTTCTGTACAAGCTAGAGCAGCTGTAAGAAAACTTTCAGGCTGTTCCTCTGCAGTTCAAAGTAATGTGAGTTTGTTGCACATTGGTGAGGAGGACTGGACCCAAAATAAGCCACTGAAAGCCTTTCTGGTCCCTGCCAACTTGCACAGAATTGGCCTCAGAGATGAAAAGAAAAGACCAGATTTCCATGTTATTCAGTACTGAAGATTTTAAATTCATTTAAATGAATGTTGAGTTGCTCCCTGCCTGGTGACTGATTAAGAACTGGCCACAGCCAGGGGTTGGCAAAGATCAAATCGGTTTTACAAGCAGGGATTGACTCAAGTGAGTTGTCACAGTCTGCTTTTCTGGGAAAAGGCAATTATAACTCAGGAAGTTCTGATGTGAAAATTATTTTGGCAGATATGCTATTTTTTAATGGTTTATGCATGCAAAAGCAATAGTGAAGATAAGGTGATGGGAAAGGTGAATTAAAGCGAAAATCTCCTTGTGTGGGGTCACGTTTTGTTTCAGAGATGTGCTCGAAGAAAATTTAAAGATATTCCCTGGATTTGCTACCACATTTAATAGGTCATTTCAGGCTTGAGGAAGAGGACTCCTGGAACTTTGTAGAAGGGCTTAAAACCTGCCTTTATGAAAGCCCCCATGGGCAGAGATGCAATGACAGATCTACCCACAACATCCCAGCCCTTTTTTGGGTTACACTTGGGGCAAGGCAGGATAACAGTGCTGGTTCACTGCCTGCTCAACCCCTCACCCTCCCACAGAGGTGGCCAAAAAGGTTCTGCTCCTTTTCAAGGTGCAGAGCTCTCCCTTCCAGGCTGTGTCTGAAGTCACCAAGGTCATTGCTGGCAGTCACTGGGGGAGGTTTTACAGCATAGATGTAGTTTTATGGTTATTATTTATTTCTACAGTTCATTAGATCAAGGCCCCCAATTTATTTCATGGCTTTCCAAAGTCAACAATTATCAGGCAGCTGCTAATTGGGGCTGGATCAGAAAATCATCAGCCTCCTATCACTGAAAATCTTCGTGGGTGACATTTCTGACACCTCCAAAATCAATGGCAACAAGCCCAACGACACTGAGGAAACCAGGAACGCGTCCTGCTCTCCTGTGCCCATCTCCAGTGACAGGTCTGCAAACTCAGAACGAAACCTGATTTCCACACTGATAAAAGCTAATGAAGCATGGAGGAGCATCATTAAGCCATAAGCAGTTTTTGCATTAGGAAGGATCCATTGAGGTTTTTTAGCTTTTTTGTTAGTGGTTGTGTAACTGAGGGACTGTTTCAGAGAATTCAACCTTTGGATAAGGATGAGAGAAAAGGAGAGACAGACAAAAAAAAAGATAAGGGGAGAAGAAAGAATTATGGCATCCTTAGAAGAAAAAGGGTAAAAGGATTAACTTTTTGGACAACATTTCTTAAATTTCAGATTCTTGCAAAAGTAGCAAAAATTGGAAAATAAAATAAAGAGTAGTCATAGTTTTGTTCCAAACCTCCACCCCCTCAATGACAAAAAAAAAAGGTCAGACATAATTTTTGGTCTCAAAACTTTAAGACTTTTAAGTTCTGGTTGAGTTTAAGCCTTTAAGTGAAGCTAACCTTTTAAGCTAAATTCAGTTTGCTATCCGTTTCTATGAGGCAAAATCTTAAAAAATAGCATTTTGCACCTGCTCCAACAATGGCAGAGACCAAAATGTCCTCCATGATCCTTGCTGTCCTTGCTGCCACCTGTCCCATGGCTTCCAGGTGGCAGATCCTGCAAACTTCGTGACAGCTGTAGTGTAGGAGGGGCAGGAGTTGGGTAAATCCAACCTGTTTATTTCGCAGGATGGCAGGCCACGGGCATTTCTCTGAGCTGAGCAAACAACTGACATATGTGCACCGAGAACAAATTAAAAATGTGCATTTGATAGATTTTAAATAATAAGACGCTGATGTTTTGTGCTGTTTGTTTCTGAGAAACCACTAAATCTGTCGTGCTTTGCTCATGTGCTGTGCAGGGAAGTTGTAACTCCCCACCCAAGCTGATTCCCCAGCCCCATATTTCACCTTCCTTTTGATGGCTTTGTCATTTAAAGCCTTTCAGATAATAGGCCATCATTCTCAGAGTTGCTATTATATTTTATTAATAGGAAAGGGGGGAGGAATTATTGTCACAAACTCTGAAAGATTTGCACTTGGAGCACTCACAGCTCCCGAAAAGGGCAATTCCTTCAGCTGCCTTGCTTGATGGATGTAGATCCCATCTCTCCCTCCCTACTTTTCCAGGTCCTACCAGCCTTTGCGAGCCACGGGCACAGATCCCCTCCCAGGCTGGTGGCAGGACCAGCAGTGTGGTCTCCCAGGAATTATCCCGAGTGGGATCACTGCCAGCTGCAGCCGTGGGTGATGGCGATGGAGGCTGGGTTGGTGCTGGCAGCTGCAGCCCAGGGGAGCTGAGCTCTCCTCTCGCATCTGTGCGTGTGGGTGTGTGTACACGTACAGACAGCCAGAACAAGTCTGTTCCTGTTCGGGAGATCGGTGTCAAAAGTGTATTTTGTAAGAGCTGGCCAGGCTCCTGTTTCCACATTACTAACCAAAAGCAGTTAGATGGTTTTTTTGGGTGCCTCTGCATTTCCAAATCACTGCCTGGCTGTGTCTGTCCCCTTAGAAAAGTGAAGGATGTGCTCCAGAGCCTCCCTGGGGGTATGTCAGCAGGTCATCCCAGTTTGGTGGGGTTGGGCATCACATAATAGGTTGGCCAAGGTGCGACTGCAGCAAGAAGGGAAGGAGAAACCTGTGCTGGGGGTGGGGACAAGCTTGCAGAAACGTTTCTGCTCCCCTGGTGCTTACAAGAAAGGGATGAGTACAGACATGTTGGATCCAGCTGTGTCTCTCCCTTTGTGTTTGTACAAATTGTACCTTCTCCAACCTTTCAGAAACACAGGACAAGGATGGGGTTTTTTTTTGCCCTGAAGTGCCTGAACACCTGAGGCTGAAAATCCTGTTCTCTCTTCTGCCTCCCCTTTTCCTCCTTCACTCATTATCCTTGGTGGGGATTCAGCTGCTAATTGCAGCATCCTGCATGTGTCCATCATTGCCCAGTGAAAAGCATCTTCTGGGGGTATTTTAAGCACCATTATACAGCTGGAATGGGGAAAGAGGTAAGGTGTGGTGGAGGAAAGTGGCTTTGTGGCTGGTCTGCCTCTGCAAGCAGGAGGAGGGGGAAAGGAAGGGGAGCATGGCTTGCTCCAGTCTGTGCACTAACCCATCCTGCTGCCTCTGCAGTTGTGGCGTCTGGGGAGAGGGGGACACAAACAGCAAGAGGTGCCCCTGAGGGGAAATCAGACACCTGTGGTGGGAATCAGCTTTTAGTTACTAGCCACTGCCTGACTGGTTTGAGTTTTTTCTTGTATTTGACACATTTTTCTCCAGCTTGCTTTTCTGTCAGACCCAGAACAAATGGTGTTTAAGCTGCAGCTACAGCCCACAGCTGGGATAAATGTATGCATTCCTGCACCTTTGACTAGCTTTAGGTATTTGTCTGGGGGAGCAAAAGTGCTTCCATATTCTTGGATAAGGGTCGTGCATTTTATGCAGAGGAGAAATATAAATTCATATCTACCTATTATATCAGTAGCAGCTGGTCTTATTATACTTGCTTGTATCCTGAATGGTCCATTGCAGTCACCAAGGTGCTGGTTTAGAGTCTGAAAGAGGATGCTGCAGTCTGGTCTGTGGCAGCAGGAGCACAGGTGGGCTGTAAAAACCCCCTATGGCCAAGCTTTGGGGTGGTGTGTGCTGGAAAATTGCTGTCCCTACCCTAGTCCATGCTCTGAGCTGCAGGTGCCTTTACCTTCAGGTGAAGTGGGGGAATCACCATCCCTGGTGCAAAAACCACATAGATGTGGTGCTTGGGAATGTGGGTGAGTTATGAACTCACAGTAGAAGTCCAGTGCTGGGCTAATGGCTGGACTTCAAGATCCTGGAGGTCTTTTCCAGCCCAGATGATTCCATGATTGTTACTGCAAAGGCTTCACTGCCATAAACCAACACTGACAAATTGATATCCTGTATGGAAGGATTTGAAGATGATCTTTCCTAGAAGAAACACTCCCAAACATCATTACTGATGGAGTTGGAAATAGAAATGGGATTTCTTGACTCCCTCTTCAATCTGCAATCAACAGATTCAGCTGTTGAAAGAAATCAGTTGGGAAGTCAGTGGGTACTTTGATATTTTAGCTGTTCATTTTCAGTGGTTTTGTCATGTCCTTTTAAATCATGAACTTCAAAAATTCCTGGTTGGCTATGAACATTATGATCTGGTTTTCAAAGCTGCTGAGCTGTTAAGAACATTTTGAAAATTAGAATAAGGAGTTTGGGTGCCCAAATATATCCTCAGGAGCCCAGGTGTAAGCACCTGAGTCTGCATACTTTGTTTATATAATTTGCACGTTTAAAATAGGAAAACAAATACAATTGCTGCTCACCACTATCATTAATCCAAGAAATTTGGAGATAGTTTATTTTGTTATGAATTAGTCAATTAATTCTGTTTGTTAATTCACTCTGTTGCAAAGAGGTTAAAGAATTTTTCTGTACATTAACGCAATAAATCTTAATCTGTTACCGCTGTTTTCTTAGTAACCCACAGCCAGCAGAAGTCATATTTATTTATTTTTTTCCATTTTCTCTGGTTAAGTCCAATTCTTATGCAATCTCTTCTGTCTCTCTGCTGATTCTTCAATTTTTAAGATCCCATCACTTCTGGAAATGAAGTTCAAAAGGTCTTTCAGGGGATCTGGTTTGTATCCTGAACTCAGGAGCAAGTGTTGCAGGTCCCAGTTTAAAAAATGGAACTGATGATACTAATTATTTTTGTTGCTTATCTCTTGATAGTTCCTACAATCCAATTAAAATCATTGCTGTTCCTTGCAGGTGGCATGGATCTTCATTTGGATTTCAGGTAACACAAACAACAGCAGCTTGTAAAGAAAATGCTTCTGTGAAAGGTAAATTCACTTTTGGAAATTTACCATGAAATTCACTTTTGTTTCAAAAAATAAAATGAGAAGAAATGCAGAGACTGTGGAGTGATCACAAGCCTCCAGCAGTGAAGATTTAAGATGGCAAATATTGTAAAGCTTTTAATAACCCTTGTATCATGACTGTGTTTTAATGATATTGAATAAATTTGGTCTTGAATTACCAATAATTTCTGAGAAAGCTGTCAAGAGAACGTGTCTAAAAATGTGCTTTTAGAAAAAACAAAACGTGCTCTAGAAAAAAATCCATTAAAAAAAAAAATCACCATGCAGTTTCAAATGGTTCCTTGAGAAAACTATCTTTAAATGGCTGAGGGCAATTGGCATAATGATTTAAAGCTGGGCTGGAGAGTTGCAGGCTGCATGTGGGTCCTAGCAGTGAAATGAGAGGGAACGTGGAGGCTGAGCTGTGAGACAGAGATTGCTCTAATGAAAGGCGTCACGGTGACACTGCATGAACTTAATATTTAGCCAGTGACGTTTGCACTCCACAAAGAACCCAAGGGAGGCAATTAGGAGGGCTTGCAGAAGGAGGGAATAATTTTACCTGTCAGGTTTGTAAGTGGGCAGCTCTGTGAGTGTGTGTGAATAGTTGTATGTGTGTGTGAAGGATCCAGAAGCTAATGAAGTAGAGAGGCTTGGCGGGGACTGTCAAGCCTGTGGTTAGAGGTGGGGAAAGAGCTGTTTCCAAACCCACAAGATTTATTTCTGGAGCTGGTGGGTAGGTGGGAGGCAAAGTTAGCAGGCTCTACCCTTCAGGGCTTTTATCTGCTTTAAATTCAGTTGAAAATATCGCTAAGTGTAGCTGCAAGCGGGCAAGGTACCCGTGTACATCTTACAGGTGACTTCTTTACATTTTATTTGAAGTGTTTTCTCTGATTTTTTTTCCTCCCTCCTTGATTTCTCAGGGTATGACTAAGGAGCCATAGGTAGAGAAAGCTCCAAATTCAGAGCTTGTAGCTCACAGGCCTCCCAATGGGGCAGCACAGCCCAGAATTAACCTGACAAGCCAGAGCTTTCCTTTCAGCATGGAAAATTGAACGGTGCTAAGCTGGTGTTTAGAGCTGTACAAAAATGGTCCTTGCTCCAGGAGCTTGCTGATACCAGCACTAGTGCAGTGCACGAATGTTCCTGCGCTCACAGGAAGGTTTGGCTGAAGTCTGGTCTCAGCTTTGTGATCAGCATGGTCTTCAGTGAGTAATGAACCCCAGATCCTTCATCTCATTGCTTTTAGGAGCTGTGGGTCTACAGTATTTTATATCCAAGGCAGATAAAGCTGATGAGTGTCAAAACTCCAGATCCAGTGTCCTTTTATTGTCAAATTCTTAATGATTTTCCATTTTTCTTTTTTTTCCTCCCTCCACAAACAAACCCTTCACCCCATTTCAGTGCTCCCTTGAGGTACGTCTATGTTTCTTGCTGTGGAAGAAGGCAATGGGGACAGGACCCTGGACATTAGCAAGACTTCAAACAGCCTGAACCATCTGAGGTCCCTCCCTGACTGTTTCTAGGACAAACCCCTACTGCAGGCACTGGAAGGAATTTCAAATTAGCAGCCCAACATCTCAGAAACTTTGGTTCTGGTGCCCTGAATCAACCAGCAGCGATGGGTACAGGTGTCATTGCTTCTCCTCAGTGCCCACATAGGCACCTTCCCTGCCTCTGCCAGAAATTATTGGCCAAAACCTGTTCAGAGGATCATGGAATATCCTGAGTTGGAAGGGACCCACGAGCTGTTGGTATGAATACGTGGATTAACTGCTGCAGGAAATTTATCATCAAGCAGTACTTTGAGCTAACACACTCCTGTGACTCTGAGACAGTTATTTTGGGGGAAATATATATGAACTAGGGTTTAAAAATTTGTCTTGAGCCAAGGGCAGGGAAGATGCCTCATTTAGCCTGAGGAATGCTTTTGACAGAGACGTTGTCGCCACATCTCTTGGCTGGGAATAAGTTGTACCTTTCCTGCAAATGGAAATATTTCTCTGAAGTTCAACAGCTGCAGGAACAGCAACTTCTCTTGATCACGTTTTCAGTTTTAAAACTCATTTCTAGTCCAGCAGTGAGGAGAAAACCCTAAGCTCATTCAAATGATCTTTTTAATGGAAAAAGTCACATTAAATCTAAACCAATTTCATGCTCTTGTCTGAGTCATGGCTTTTTAAAGACTGGGGGCTGAGGCTGCAGTTGACATTGCCTTAGCAATGCTCAGTGCTTATCTGTGAGTAGAAAGGTAATGGTGGGGAAGGGTTTGTGGTGTTATTTTTCTAAGGGCCTGATCATTTAGCTATCTAATTTGGGAAGCAGGACTATCTCTGGCTGACTCTTATCACCCTTTCAGCGAGGCAGATAGCAGCCAGCACATTACTCAGCATTACCCCGTGGATATCTGGTGTCTGAGTATGTGTTACAAAGCGTGGCAGCCAGAACAATGAAACCTCTCAGTGATGGGCACAGAGAAGTGGCTTCAGCCCCACAAGGTAAGAAGTGGATGGATTTGTCCTCTGGACTTGTCCTCATCACCTGAGAGACCCTCAGTGGCTCTGCTCTCTTGTCACTTAATTCTTTACTTCTCCTGGGGATTTAAGGGTGGGAGGGGATATAGAGTGATATAGGAAACTTTCCTAACTCGCTTTATAACTGCAATAATAATATGGGCAACTTTATTTATAGCTAGAGAAGGACTTTCATTTCTTCCTATCTCCCACTGTCTTCTCCCTGACAGCTGGTTGTGAGGCACCAGGGAGAGATTTAACCTCTTACTGGTGCTTTGCAGCTTTGTCTTCCCAAAAGGGTTTCAATGTCGATAGCTTCTGTGGTTTTTTTTTTTTTCCTGTTTTGCAGATGGAAAAGAGAGACATGCAGTTCAGAGGTGTTTGTAGGGAGACTTCTGACTTGAAACAAAACCCTCAAACCTCTCCAAAATAACTTGTTAAGTTCTCTCCATGCCTTCTGGTGCACCTTATGGATTTTCAGATGCTTGTGATGTATAAAAGTGAAAACGGTCACTGCAGAGGTTGGAAAACCTGGAGAGCCATGGGGCTGGGTTGCCCTTGCTCACTGGGATGTGACACATCCCACACTGACCAGGGTGACTGAGAAGCACCTGTGGCTTTGTTTCATCACCCTTAAATCTGTCCCAGTGCAAACTGGCCCTTTAACAGGAACCCACTGGTATGTGCGTAGAGGGGAGCAGAGACAGAAAGGAAGTAATATTGAGTCACAGCAGTCAAGAAGGATCAAAGATTGGCTATTTTTGACACACAAAAGGGTAAGTGATGCTGAACTCTCTCTAGACTGATTCCAGCTGAACACAAAGCATTTTAACCTCTTAATCCTCACTTCTGAGTTATAGCCCCGACACTGAGGGCTTTGTGGCTTTTTGGACATCCTGTGCTGTGTGTGACCCTCGTCCCAAGCCAATAACACACACCCCTGGCTGCTGCACAGCATGTGCTGAGCGCTGAGTGTGGTGTTAATCCTGCAAACTCTGTGTTTTTTTGCCTCCCTCACTGACCATAAGTGGAATTCATGAGAATTCTTACCGAGAAAAGCAATCAGGTTGGATGAGGCTTGGAGCAACCAGGTCTTGTGGAAAGTGTCTCTGCCCATGGCAGAGAGGTTGGAATAAGGTGATCTTTAAGGTCACTTCCAACCCAAACCATTTTCATAGTGATCTATGAACTGTGGATGTAATATCTAATTTCCCATTTTGATTTGTAGAAGCAGAACCCCAGTTTCACCTCAGCGTCCTGAGGATAGCCCTAACCTCCCTGAGTTTCCCCTCAGAGAAGCTGTTCCTGGGCTGTCCTCTATCATCTTCTCACCTTGGCCATTCATGTATCCCCTCTCCAAATCCTGAAAGGTTCCTCCCTGCTTCCCAGCACGTGGACTGGTGTTCTCTATGAATCCACGTCCACTGATTGTAGATATGAAAGCACTATTTTGGTTTCAGCCTTGTTTGTATTATTTTTGGTTTGCATATTTGAGTTTGACATAAAACCCAGCAGAGAGACTCTTGCTTAGCCAAGGCCATTTCTGCATTCACTGCAGATGAGCATGGTGCTCCAGGGAACCAGTTTTATTCCAGTCTTTGCCAGTGATTCATTTCTGGATGCTGCCTGCCTGATTCCCTCTGGGCCTCAGTTTCCTGTTCTGTAAAATGGAGATAATACCCTTTCATGGCACAGGGCTGCTTTGAAGCCTTTACAAAATTACTCTGATGTGTTTGGATGAAAGTTTCTATAAAGCAGATTTAAAAAAGCATGCAGCTCTCATTGAGGGGTTTGTATAGAGTGATCAGGACCCCAGAATTACTTCCCAGGATGAATGTGTCTGTGTTGAACCCTCAGACAATGCTGAACACTGAAACAATATTCATGTAACTCTTCTAAAAGCATCCACTGTTGGTGCCCATGGCAGGGTTTGCTGCTATTCATTCTTTTTGTTTATTTTATGTAAATCCTTTTCCCTTCTCATTGAAAACACAAACAAAAAAAGGGATGACCAAAGAAAACCAAAAAACCCACAAAGAATTTTGCTCTGTAAGCCCCACAAAATTGATTCGTCTTGAAGAAGTTTTTAGCAGGACCAACCCTCTCTGGCTACCCGTGTGATTTTAAAAGAAACTCTCCTCTTTCTCCTGACTGCCATATTATGGGGAGAAAAAAATACCCTGAAAGCAGAAATGAAAGAGATGCGGAATTTTTGTCTCCACGCCTTTCTCACTCCGGTCCCTTTATGTGCTCTCCCACCGCCCCCTCCTCCATCGCCCTCCCTCCTGCCCTGCCTCAGTTCCCATTGAAATGTCAAATGCAGCAGTTGTCTGCGAGTGAAAGAGGGACTCCCTGGTGGGAACAGGCTGCCCTTCTAACCTGAAGGCCTCGGCTGTTCTCTTCTCCCCTTTTTGGTGTTTCCCATCCCACTTTCTCAGCAGATGTTGTGTGGGGCAGCACAGGCTGTAAAGGAATGAGTTTCTTTTCACCTGGCCATGTGAATGGGCTGGCACAGAAACCCTGGTTGATTCTCTCAGACTCTGGCAACAGCTTACACAGAAAGAGATTGTTTCGAAGAGCTGTCTCTTTTCTTTCTTTTCTTTTTTTAGACGGAGATAGGGAAAAAAGGCTGAGAGATGCTGGCTGTATTTTAAGCTTCCTCCTTGGGTGCCAAAGGAGTCCTTGGAGTTTTGTTGCTGCTACTTTTGTTCCTTTTATAGTTTCCATTCAAGCCCCAGGCTTTCAGCTTTCCTTTGTCTTAGTCCTACTTTTCCCAAGCAGTTGACATGAGAATTAGTTCAGAAAGATGATGAAGGTTCATCCAGGAGTGTTGCCCGTTTCAGTCCCCGGCTGTAGTTTTTGACTCTTTGGTGGAAATTTGGAAAAGAGTGACATTTCCCATGCTTCTGCAGGGAAAATATTTAGTTTCAGATGAGCTCTGTCTGAAAACATGTGACAATGGTGTGCAACAATGCATAGATTCAATCCTAATGTTGAGTTTTTTCACTTGCTACTTAAGATTGGAGAGGCACCTTAAAGGTGGAAGAAATAGGAGGAGTGTGAGTTTTCACCTTTTCTCCTTTTTTTTTTTTGGCTCCTTGTTTATCTGTTTAATGTGGCTGGTTGTTTGCTGTAGGCTGCCCTCTCTCCCTTACCAGGACCTTGGGCATCTTAGAGCTGCTCAATTGAACCACACCAGAAAGATACCTAGAAGAGATATTCCCTCCCTCGCGTGTCTTGCTTGGCACCTTCAGAGCACTGTCACTTATCCAGCTCACTTTTGGCCACATCTGTGTGCTCTGAGCCCAACTCATTATATCTGAACTTTATATATATTCAAGAGCAAATTATGTACATGGCTTGTGAATAATTTGATTGCCAGCGTGAGAAATGCACACGCTGCTGATCCTGAGAAATGGAGCTGTCGTTTGCTGATTTAATGAGTAAATAATGACTTATTCTGAAATACTGTAGGGATATTATGCCAGTGGTTCTCTTTGGGTCTTTATACACATTTTAACTCCAGTTGGTTTTTTTTGTTGTGTGTGCATGTGGTTTTTTAAAAATCTGAAGTTTATTTTTGCAGTGGTGCCTGGAAAGCTGTAAATGATCCACAAGGAATTAACAGACAAAAGTCCCTGGCTCTGCTCCACCCTATTGAAGTTGATGGCAGAGCTCCCATTGAATTAGATGGAAGTCACAACCAGGCCCTGTGAGAGTAAACAATAAATCAGTTTTATAATCACAATATTTCTCTACATCCTCTTCTTACGTGCTTTATGTGGCAGAGGTGTTAGGTGTTTGTATGATGATGAAAGGCACAGACAAATCATGAACATCTCAGGCGAAATACAGGTTTGTGAAGGTGAAATTTCTAAATTTGAAAGCTTTAGGTAGGTTTCACCTTTCAGGAAGTAATTTGGAAACCTGGACTCCAATTCTGTTAATGAGAATTCATTGTGAGACTTGAACTGCCTCTCCATCCATCATGTAGCCAGCAGGTGTAGGAGAACATTTCCCCTTTCTAGTTTGTAAAAATTGCAGTTTTTAGAGAGTGTAAGAATCAGCAAATTGATTCTCCTGCCTGGACAAGTGGACATATCACAAACCCCATTCAAAAACTAATCAGGAGGAGATGGATCATCTCCTGTCAGATATCCTGCAAATTCAGTGCCTGTGGTTAGAAGTCTGCAGAAGCTTTTATCCCCGTGTCTGCTGTGGCACATCTCAGTGTTAAAACTATGCTGTTAAATAATAGGAAGGTATAAATAGCTCAGAGGTTTAGTTCTTATTCAGCCTGTTTTGTCAGTGGCCTCCAAATTATTTGATTAAGTATCTTACATTTCACATGGGGGAACCCATGAATCCATGGCACAGCCAGATATTCAAGGATGGAGTTCAGTCTTTTCCTAAGTCCTAGTCTAGCATCTTATCCCCTGCCTTTTAAAGGCTTTATCCCTAAAAAGTGTCTTGAGTTAAGGGCTCTGTATTGTAAAGTTTTCCTATTGATTCCTTCCCTGGAGTTTGTGCCTTTTGGAGGAGATGGGGCATTGATAATTGCTTCAGCTGTTCTTGACTGTTACAGGGCACTTTAGCAGAACTGTGCAGCCTGAGTGCTTGTGCTTTGTAAAATAACCCTTTGGCCCTGCAGAATGGGAGGATTTACAGGTTTAGCCTTCTTGATTTGTTTTGAATTATTTTGTATGAGCTATTCATGGCGGGTACAAGAGAGCTGAAGGTAAGGCAAGGTTGTCACTAGACTATCTGAAGATGAGAGCCACGGAAATAAAGTGCTATTGTTGCTCCTCAGGCAATGACACTGACTGAAATAAAAGACATCTGGGTAGGAAATAGCATCCGGCTTCCAGGGAGCATCCATGGTGTACTTCAGCTTGCCATGAATACTAGCCCTGCTAGGCAACCAGGAAAGGGATCTGCAGGCAGCCATGAGCCAGGCCAAAGAGAGAAAAAGAAAAAAAGCCTAAGCCTGAGAAAATGGATACATTCTTCCTAATTGTGCTGGGGAATGGAAGTCTTTTTATTCTTGCCTTTGTTGCATTTTCCCTCTTCCTTTTCACGCCTGTGTGTCTCAGTGCTAGAAAGTGCTGGGGGGCTGCACCCCACCCTTCTGGCTCTGCCTGGCCTCCAGGTGGGTTTGGGGGTCAGGCAGGAGAGCTGCATCACCTCTGCATGTTCATCTCACAGTCTGTGCCCTGGCAGCTGGGTCAGACTGCAGTGCTGGCCGTGACCCTTAGGAAGGGAGGGTGAACTCTGCTCCAATCTGCAGAAGAGCAGTCTGGCTGTGGGTGATGGCAGAATTGCAGTTTCACCTCAGGATAAGCATCCAGCCAAAACTGACAGGATTTTTTGAAGTGGCTGGTGGCTAACATCAAGTTCAGAGTGTTTGGAACATTTAAGAGATATCTCGGAGCAGTGCTTTGAAGAAGGCAGTGGTGGACACGAAGGGGTGTGAAATAGGATGGCCAGGGCTAGGTGAGAAGTCAGTGGCAGAGAGAATTGAATGTGGCTCTCCCCTGCCCAGGCTGTCACCCTCATTTCTGTGCCATCTTTTCTCTCAGCAGTTTGTGCAAGTAGACTAAACCTCACTCAAAATCAAAGTGTGAAGGACAACAGAAAGGGGTGGGGGGAGCATTGCTCAGGGGAGAGAGAAATGGCTTTGGGCAAGAGCTGAGAGAAGCTGGGGCAGCACAGGGCAGTAGGGCAAGAGCGATGGCAGCACAAGTGAAAGAAAAATGCTCTGAGGCTGTAAGGAAACAGGACCAGAAGCTGTCTGGGAGACAAGAGAAGCTTCCCAAGGGGATGGTCTCACCTCTCACACAGATTTCTTGTTGTCTCTTTTGCCTTTGATGTTTCCCTGTTCTCCCTTTATTATTAGATGTGCACTGGCAGCAAATGGGTTCTCAAATATTTATCAAAATTCTTGACTTGATTAATCAAAATTTATTGTGTATGCCTCCCATCTCTTAACAATGAAGCTATGATATTCTCTGGAGACCTGGAGGTGCTGGAAATAACCTAAGGCATCCCTTCCCTTTCAGCACGGGCTCAGGGTTGAAATGCAGGGAAGGCTGCTGGCAGGGCCAGCTGTAGCTCAGGCAGCAGCCTCAAGAGGGAGAGAAGTCTTTCTCACAGGCTTTTATGACCAATGTTCAAAGAGAAATGCCTTTAGAGAAGAAAAGGCTGGGCTTTCTGGCTGTACACAGCTCAGACCTGCAAATCTGTTCTGTGGCTTTGTTTTCCCTGATGCTCCTCTTCTACCTAATCCTTCCCTTTTGCTCCTGCCGGTGGCTGGGGACTGCTTTTCTCAACCTGGGAGCTTTAAAGCTTAGCCTGGCATGAGGAGTCTCACCTAAACAGATTCAAGTCTGCACTTTTTCTCCTCGGTCAGAGATGCATCATCCCTGTGTATGACAGGACAAATAGCCTGGACAGGAGGAGAAAAAACTGATTATTTCCCTTGAACTGGAGGATGCCCTGGCACTGTGTGGTTGATCACTGGACAAGAGAAGCACAATTGGACAAATGACCAATATAATAGCTAACAAATGGAAAACACTGCTGCCAGTAAAGGAGCTGGCTATTTAAAGGCAGCAAGAGGTTTGCAGCACCAGCCCTAGCAACAAGGACAAAAGTTATTCCAAACACATGAGGCAAAGCCACCAGGAACCCACTGTAGCATGCTATTAATAGGAAGGGGGCCTTCATTAATTTCTTAAAGGGTGATGCCAAAACATCAGAAGAAATTTGTGGTACACATAAAGAGCAGCATGTTGCACTGTATCTAATTGCCAGAGTAATTATTTTCTGCTATGCAAATTACCAGGAGCAAATCCACTGCAGTATATCTATGTGTATTTAATTATCATCAAGAGCTGGAGTTGAGGGACTAGATTTAATATGTTCATAATGAAATAGCCAGAATTTGTGTGTGCATTCGCAGAGATCTCGTTATTTTACCACAGCTGGATTTGTTTATTTTAAATAAATCATTATGGCAGATACAGTTTCTGCGTGCTTGCCCATCTGCTGATTTATCGTAAAAATTGCGGTTTCATTTATATGGGTGGTTTCTATCAAACACACATCACCCCTCTTACTTGCAAGCTGCATGTTTCTGTAGGATTTAAGGAGCAGCTCAATGCAAAGAAAAGCCATTTTTGGATAAACAAAGGCTGGAGGAGTAGGAGGAATTAGGGCGACCTGGGTGGGTTAAGATTTTGTAAGGTTTTGGGTCTTCATACTTACAAGCTTGTTGTGGTTAAAAACCAGGACAAGGATGAAAACTGGAATTCTAGCAACACCCATTTGTAAGCCAACCCTCTTACTGTTCAATGTCTATTTGATGGTATGCATGAGGCAAGTTAATGCTTTTGGTTTCTAGGGAATATTTTGTATTTTCTCATCATAGCAAGAAACAATAGAAGTGTACACAGGATGCAGGATTACCACTCTGAACCTGAGACAGTTCTTCCCCTCTTAAGCTTCAGACTTTCTGGGCCAGAGCTTTACTAAAGATATTGGGATATCATTTCAAGGCTCAAGTTATAAGAAAAATATTAAAACTGGGAAGAAATACTTTTGCCACTTTGTCATGTTTTGGTGATTTTCTGTTAATGGAACTCTTAGAAAAAAAAATATCTGAAAGCCAGCAGTGTAGGTGGCTGTTCAGCCAAGAAAAATCATATTGTATAGTCCCTAGGAGTGATGTGTGTGACATGATCCTGTTAAAAACTTGGATTCTGCAGCTCTGGAGGAGATGCTCCATGTCAGTCCAAGCTCCAGTCAGGAAAAGTGATCGATAGGGACAGATTTATTTCCTGTGTCTCCTGCCTTGTAGCTTTGCTTACCTTGATCTGGCAGCACCAACCTGGATGCAGTTGGCTTCTACTTAACACCCAAATGTTTGTTGTGGTCACTGTTTCACAAAGCAGGAGGGAGGCTCCAGGCTGTCCTGCCCCTGACGTGCCAGGGGAGTGCCAGGTGAAAACGTGGTTGCAATGCAATTAGAAACACAAACCACTGCCAAGCCTTTGTGTTCCTCTGTTTCCTCCTGTGGATACCAACTCGAGTTACAAAGCACAATAAGCCAGGGGTAACAAAGGGTCACGAAGGTACCGTGCTGTGCCACCGGTGGTGGGCTGGGGCCAGCTTCTGGTGACATTCCCGTGACAGTGCCCACAGGACCTTTTTCACAGTGTCCCTGAGCTGGTTTGTGCATAATTGATGGGTACCCTGAGGTTCTGCCTCCCCCTCGTCCCCAGGACGTCCTTTTTTGTGTTAGTTTATTTTTTAAATAATTAACAGACTTCATGACTGCCTGTCAATCTGTCCCACTGGAATTCCTCTCCAGCTGCTCTCATCCCTTTCCACAGCCCCTCCCTTTCCTCCCCAACATGCTTCTCCTTTCCCTGGATTTTAAGGGGGTGTCTTTTATTTCTGCTTTGTGCAATGAAACAGCTGGGCACCTTTTGAAAGAGATGTCCTTTGCTGCTTGCTGGTGCCCTGAAATCTTTCCTGCCCAGATTCTCTCTCTCCTTCCCAGTGAAGGAATCCTTTGATGCAGGATAACTCTTGCCTGATGGGCACCTTCTCCCTCTCCAAACCACAGTTATAAATTTCCTGTCCCTGTAGCATGAAGGGATGTGCGCAGCTAGGGATGAAGAGGGGACCCCATTCCCACCCTGTTTGTCCCCTCTGTGGCTGGTGGTGGCTGCTGTGGCCTGACCCATGCCTGAGTTGGTGTGGCTGCTGTGCATACGAGGTTATTCAAGCAACACTCCATGCATCTTCTGAAGGTCCTGGGAGCAGGGATAAGAGTCTGTTCCCTCTCTCTTCCCAGGGCATCCATTTCACTGTGGTGTCAAGCAGCAGAGAAGCTGTGGCACATCTTAATGCTACTGGGAAAATCAGCTCTTGAAGGTGTCTGCTTCCCTTCTGCTGCCATGATTGCCTCTATTCCCAGAGGAAAGTCCTCCAAGTAGAAGAAGAGAAGCCTCAAAACACAGTGGAGCTGCTGGAGATATTTGCTCTATGTTTTGGGCTTTGTAAAAGTGGTCTGCATCAAGGGTGGATGATGTGGCCCTGGTAGAAATCGTGATTTTTTGTGTCAAAGCCTGAGATCTCAGGACAACACTGAGGGCATGTATTTGGGAGTGAGAAATACTAAGACTCTGCTTGTTGAACTTGAACTCCTTTTCTTTGTCAACAGAAGATTTTGTCACGTTATTCCTCTCTACCTAATGTGAAGACCATCTACCTGTTTTAATCACTTAACAAACTTGCTCTCCATCTCTGCTTGCCTGGGCTTGCTGGTCTCCAGATCCCCGTTTTAATTGACACACAGCTTGTGGTGTGGCTGGGGGCTGTGCCAATAACTCACATATTCCAGGCATGGCAGGCAGATAGGCCCCCTCCCTCCATTCCAAGCAAACATCAGACAAGCATCCAGCTTTGATGTGGGTCCTGGGCTTGCAGCCTCAAAAGAGGAATCTTTGGAACCCCGTTTGCACTGTTCCTCATGCCAGAAATTGCAGCAATGTCACAGCAGCCCAGCAACTGGGTGCTCAGCATGGCAGAGGGAATATTTTGCAGCTCCTCAGCAGACACGGTTATGCTGGAGAATAATCAAGAGCAGCAGCCTGAGGTCGGTAGGGATTTGGGCTGTGAAAATAATAATAATCAGGGATGGGGAATGGGTGATAGGGCTGTTGTTGGACCATCTGAGGCACTTGTCAGAGGACATTAGCCCTGCAATTAGGAGAAGCTGGGGAGGAGGGAAGGGAAGACAGCAAGAACAGTGCTTCAGCAGGGAGGGCTTTGTGTCAGCATACAAAGCTTTTTTCTCAGCAGGGCTGCTGGGATTTGCTCAGGTCTCCTCCCAGATAAATTAACTCAGTACAACACCTGCTCCTTTAATATGACCAGGCTAACTCCGCTGAAGACCTGGCCTTTCTTTCTCTCCCTTTTTCAATTTTTTTTTTTTAAGTGACATTGAAACAGCCTGTGAACTCCCTTCTCTTGTTGTCTTCCATCCCTAAACCACCCTTTCTACTGAAGAGTGGAAATATTTCCCCCTGTAAGAAAGGCTAGGAAAAAACCCCACAGAAACAGCTGAAAGATTTAGAATAAATCTCCCCCCCCCCCAAAAGAAAAAAAGAAAAAACCAACCAAGCTGGCAAGAGGTGAAGGGTATGTAATTGCTATTCCTTCTGCAGCTCACTAAAGCTACATGTTTTAACCATCTGAGGACAGCAGGGAATTTTCTCTTCCAAGAGAGTAAAATGTGGGGTTTGCATTTTCTTTCTTTTCAGGAGGGGTGCAGGGTGAAAGAGGTGGGCTTCATTTTCCTTGGGATTAGCTAAAGCTCCTTCCACTTTTATGTTGGCAACACGAGGTTTCATCAGACCTCTGATCCTGCCCTGAATAAAAATATAGCATTACTGTCAAGCGGAGCAGAGGGCTTGAACTTAACTGGATTAAAGCACTGGATTTGAGGCAGCGTTCTTGGCTTCATGGAGGGAGGTGTGGGGGCTCCTCTGCTCCCAAATTCAGCTCAGGCATAGGGGAGTCCTATCTGTGCTGCTGACTGAAAAACTTCAGCCTGAATTCTCTTCCAGGGTGTTTAACTTGGTGTCAGCTGTCCCCTCGCTGCAATTCCATGGATTTATCCTCGACAATGCCCCATTGGCAGCAGGCTCCCTGTCAGTGGGGTGCACCTTATATTATGGAGATGTATGCTCGAGTTTAACTGCAAATAAATGCCACATTTGCTTATAGCTTGGTGTTTGCCTTTCCCATATGAATAAACATCCCTGGCTGCTCCTCTCTGTCCTGCCCACACCCTTGAGAACACTTTCACAGACTGTTTGCTGCCCTTGGCTCTCAGTTTGCTCTTTGGACACTTTTCTTGCCAGATTTTTCAGTTTTTTTCTGACCTCTGCTGATGGTCCAATGTGTTGTGGTTTAATGGTGTGCTTTACAAGGGAGCAGAAGCCTCAGAGCATCTACTCCTGCCTTGTTGTGTGTTGTGCCTCCCATCTTGGTGAGCTTGGATGTATCCCCTTATGTCCAGTAATGAGCATGGGCTAATTGCCTAGGCAGATAGAAAAATAGATAGGTAATTTGTAGCTATTTAATTTTACATTAGGTGGAGGGATGTAGGGGCAGAGGGTAATGTTGTTGGCATTTCTTTTCAGGGTTGTTAACCAGATATGCTGCCTCTGGGGCATAACAATGCTTCCCTCGGTAGAGCTCTAATACTTTTATTACATTCTTATTAATTTAGCAATGGCCTAAAGTCTGTGAGGCACCTTCCAAGGCATGATCCCTGCCCTGAGGACCTTACAGACTAATTCCAAAGCATGATACAACCGGGGATTACTCAGTGAGAGCAAGGGCCTAATGGAGTAAGAAACGGTTTGTATTAGATAAATGGATAAGGATGAATCAGTGCAAGAGTTAATCACGTTGTTCCTTACAGGCACGTGGGGATAAAGCAGCTCCTCAGGAGATCTGTGCTGTCTTTCAAGCAGGGACCATAGCTGAAAGTGTCTCCTGTCTCCCAGATCCACATGGATGGCTGCTCTGGGAAGCTCCACGTGCAAGAAGCTGCGTAAGTGCCCTGTCAACAAAAACCTTGGCTGTGATCTTCGAAATTGGCCGTATCCTGTCCCCCAGAAACACCAACAGCTCTCACTCCATCTCCCCTCTTAGCCCTTTGGGGGTGGAAGGCTGGGGGAGATTTTTTTATTCGCGGTGAAATTGTAAAGCTGCACCTTTTTGTCAGAGATTTCAGCTCTTGGGAAGCCACAAAGTGGTGGTCCCAAACAAAAGAGCCAATTCAGGAAGCTGGGGAAAGGGCCGGAGGGGAGCGGGGGCTGGAAAAGGGCTTCTGCTCAGGGGTGGCCGAAGGGTCCCCCGCTCCCCCCAGCACCTGTCCTCCCTGTCGGCAGCCTGTGAGCTGCCCAGCACGGCCAGGGCCCGTGGGACAGACGGGTCTGCAACAGCTGAGGGAGCTCAGGGCAGGCGGGATGAAAGCGAGACCAGGAGTTCTCCCCTGGGACCAGAGATGGTGTGAGCCAGTGGGGAACATTTGGTGTCCATGTGGCATCTGGCAGCAGAGTTTGCTTCTCTGGCATTTCCTTTGGTGAAAGGAAGAGCAAAAGCAACTCCATTCCAAGCAGCTGCTCTGCTCTGCTGGGAGGGAACAGCATCCTCCTCCTCCCTGCCCTGGCCCTTTGGCAGGGTGCTGCATCCCAGCCCCCTAAATTAACACCCCCAGCCCCAGGTAAACATCCTTTACACCCATTTACTCTCTCATATTTTTCTGCTACTGAGAAAAGAAAACCTCTCTGCATCACTTACTTTAAAAACAAGTTGCTGTGGTAACTGGACGCTGCACTTAAAGTGCTCAGCTCTGTCTTCTTGACATCATTGTTTGACTTCCAGTTGCTGCAGCAACAGACCTCTGGGAAGAACCACTGAGGCTGAGGTTTCTCTTTCTTTCTTCCTCCACGTTGCTTTTCTTTGGGGCCTGAGAGCACCAGCAATGGTTTGCTTTTCACTGAAGACACACACACTGTTAACATATGATGGGAAGATGTCAGGCAGTAGTAGAAGGAATGGGGGTAAGGTCAAGGGCTCCTTACAATGGGGGAATTCCTACAAAACTGAAAAAAACAGAGAGAGAATGAATGAGCCGTTATATGTCCCAAGATCAGAGAGTTGGAGAAGTGCCTCCAGCACGCTCAATGTCAGGCATTTACCATGTAATGCTTTCTATTGGTGGTTCTGAGCCCCAGGTTTTCCCAAAGCAGAGACACAGCTGGAGTGACAAGCAGAGAATGTGAAATGCCATCAGATATAGCTTTATAAGTCAATACCACAGTGTAGCTCCTTCATTTCCTCCTCATGAAATATTAGACTTACAGCTTCCTTCCAAAAGCTTTTTCTTGCTGTCAGTGTTGTCTCTGGCCAAAGAGCAGCTGTGTAACCCATCCCAGATAACTTTCTGCTGCAGTGGGATGCAGGAGGGCCTATGGGACAGCTGTTTACTGAATTATTGCTCTCTAAAGCTGCCTGTTCTCCATGGTAATTGTTGAGGGCCGTAGCCACACAGGGTGGTTGGGGGTGCGCCAATGTCACCCTGTGCCAGCAGCACAGAGGGACCATGTCCCCATTGCCACAGGGGCATCTTGGTGATGCAGTGGGGCTTCAAGAACCAGAATAGTGCTCTTTGTCAAAATGCTTACAGCCAGCAATGCTCAGCTCCATTTTCCCAGGCTGGGACCCTCCACTGGGTTTATGAACTGTGGTGGCTGATGACATCCAGGTCCTAGCTCAGCATTTTGGGTGAACTGACATCGTGGTCCAGCATAGAGCTCGTGGTGAAATGTGGCTGGTTTTCACACTCTCATGAACTCCTAGAATGGTTTGAGTTGGAAAGGACCTTTGAGATCATCTAGTTCCACGCCCATGCCATGGGGTGGGGGTTTTCTCTGGGGTTGGTGTTTGCAGAGAGCTTGAGGTGACAACAGCTACTGACTCAGCCTGATGCTGAATTCCCAGTTCTCTAGGTCTGAGTTTTGAATTTCTCCCTGGCAGGAGGCTGACCAGGTGTGGTGTAAAGGCCTGGGCAAGAGGGAGGCTGGAGGTGGGGATGATGGATGCACTGGAATAAACTTCTGGCATTATGAATTAATGAGTAATAAGGGAAATGTCAAAGCAGGGATTGTTTTTTTGGCAAACATTTTAACCTTAAAACCTTAATTATAAACTACTGCACTTTTAGGAGGCTAAACATTTCTTTGATTAACTGATAATCAAAGGATTATCAGGTAATCAAAAAACCATAGGATTTCAATTTGTATCAGTAAATTAGGAGACACCTTAAGGAATGTTGTTGGATGGGCTAGGATCTGTGAAATTTAAAGGGCAGCTTTTAACTGAAATGGATTTGAAGTTAAATGTTAATTTTGAAAACAAAATTTGAGAAGTAGTAATAAAAAATGTTAAACCTCTTGGTGTCAAGATAAAGGTAAAAGCAACTGCCATTAAAAGGTACTTAACCTCATGGAATCATTAAGGTTGGAAAAGACCTCTAGGTCATCAAGGCCCATTGTTAATCCAGCACTGCCAAGTCCACCACTTGTGGACTTGTCCCTCAATGCCACAAAATTACTTAAAACCCTGAGATTTTCTTGTTCTGAGAGTTCTTGCTAAGGTATCTGGCTGTCCAGCTCATACCAGATTTCCATATATATACAAAAGTGCAAATTTTTTCACAATGGAGTTATGGTTTCAGTATTACACCCTCAATGCCCACAAAATACACAGAATTCAAATTAACAAATATACATGCCTCAAAGTCTACACAATGTGAGCCACAAATATGCAGGCAAGAATGCTGGCTGCTAGAGCTTGGAGTTAGCTATTAGTGAACATTTGTATGGTGCTCAGATAATTTGTTTTTAAATGCCACACATGTACCACATGGTTCAGATGTGGTTTGAGGAGCTATAAAATGGGATTTCAAACAGGTTCTGTCCCTACTCTTAAAGCCATGGCTCAATTAGGGCTCAGATGCATCTCAGCTCTAGGGCTGGCATCCTGAGTCAGGGATTTGTGACTAGCTGGGGTTTGTGGGAGCTGAAAGGCACGGATGCATCTGCTTAGTGAATTTGTGCACGTGCCAGTCTGCCGTGAAATGTACTTGAAATAACCTATCCTAGATGCCTCTATGAGGATGATGGCCCTGATGATTTAGCTATTTCAGTTCCAGCTTGAATTATTCATGTATTTGAAAACACTCATGAATTATTTGTGTTTTTGCTAAATATATAATTTAAAACCCCAAATCCTTTCTGACAAAATATAATATTTATTTATTTCCCACTGCTCTGATGTGCTGCCCCTACCCTGACACAGCCCTTCAGCCAGAGGCTCGTGGGGAGGTGTGGAGTCAGGGCATAGTGAGGATGTCAGCATCCCTGACTTGACCTGTGCCAACAGAGAATCAGCCCCTGCTGTACAAGAAAAAGGAAGACTTCTAAAACTTAGATCTAGCCCCAGCTCATTTGCTTAAATTTCTGGGCACTGGGTTTTGGGGAATGGTGACTATCTCTCACACATGGGTTTAGTGTTTAGGGGCTACTTTCACGAGCTGACACACCTGGATTCAAGATGCCCAGCAGTGGATCAAAGGAGCTTGATCCCTCTGATGGAAACTCCTGATCTGGTACAAATTCACCACCTGGTTCAAATGCATTTGGCAGCTTTGTGACATACCTTGATCCTGGGAACCTTTTTGCCAAGCCCAGAGCTGTGTGCCAGCTTCAGGTTGACATAATGTGGCCAGCTAACTCAAAGCTGGAGCACATCATGTCACGTGCTCAGGCTAATTCAGCAAAAATGTGTTTGTGCTTGATCCAGATTGAATCTGTCCTGCCACGAAACCTCAGAGTACAGCAGATGTGATATTAATAGATGTGCAACCACAGCCTGAGCCTCTCCCCCTCCCCAAACATCTGCAGAGAGGGGGGACGGCAGTGCTGGGAGGAGGCATCCTGCAGGGACAGCACTTCTGCTCTCGTTTAACTGCGTGAACTTCCCAGAGCTTACATTAATTTTAAAGAAAGCACTTTGGCATAACTGACAAAAAATCTCGTCCCTTCACCCCAGGGGATCTGGTTCTTCCAGGGAAAGTTTGAGTACCTGCTCTCTAAATGATGCATCTTAATACACCATGTAGTTTTTCTCTTTTTTCTTTTCCCTCACAGCTCTTTCACTGCAGTAAAACTGCTTTATCTTGCCACAGTAACAGTAGTTTTTGAAACTTCTTTGGGCTTCATATTATCTTAATGATCTTGATTTCACCTGGACATAATAGTGCCCCGAAATGTTCAGTGCTACTGCTGAGCTCTTGAAAACATGTCCTTTTCATTTGGTTGCTTCTGAAAGACCAAGAACTGTGCTCTTCCCTACTTAAAAAAAAAAAAAAA
>WBMY01013066.1:136000-147882 GCA_013397315.1 Donacobius atricapilla
AAAACAACACAACCAAAAAAACCCTTCAAAGTTTTCCATGAGATTCCCTGGTCTTTTTGCATTTGCATTGACTGTACATTCCAGTAGAAATCTTTCATTTTCATGGCTTCTGTCATAAGAATTTAGATTTCCCCCCCTCCCTATTAGCTGATTAATGTGCTTTCATTTTGTCTAAAGTGTGTGTGTGAGTGTGTGTGCGTGTCCTCAACAAAAGACTTTTCTCTCTTCATCTCTGTGTTCTGGGACTGAGGCCAAGTTGTGATTGTAATAATGTAATCTCTCCTGAATACTTGAAGTGATGGGAAAAAATGAGATTTTGAAAATGAAATAGATTAATCTATACAGCTAGAGGGGGGAAATAATGCATTTTAATTAGCTCTTGAGAGTAATTTTCCTTAAAGTAGTACAAGCCAGGTGTGCAAAAGTATTCTCCTGCCTTAAGAGTCTTGTTTCTCCTTCTGGAGTCCTTGGAAAAGATGGTGACAAGTGACAAGTTCATTTGGGATGCTTCTGTTGAGAGGATTGAACATAAGGTAACTAGATGGGACCTGATTTTTTAGAGGCTGTACTTAAAGATCTGTCTGAAAATCAAGCTCCTCTCCCCCTAAAAATGCCTCAAACCCTGAAGCAGCTGCTCACTTCAGCTCGCAGGAGGACTCTGTTTTTGTGTGCTCGTGCACACAGGGGAATGGTGATTTATCAAGTTGTTTTATTTAACTTTTGTTCAGGATGACATCATTCCCTAAAAGGTGTTCACAGTTTATTCCCTTGCTGGCTGGGGCTGCTGTCTGCTCTGCAGGCAGCAGGGCAGGGAATGAGGGTGTTTTTCACCAGGCAGGAGCCTGGGGCTGTGCTGGGAGGGAAACGCTGAGCTGCTGTAACTCACCGTGTACCTGCTGCTGCTCTGCCTGCTTGGGAAAGGAAAATCACTTGTCCATGGTGTGCTGGCTGTGCCCATTCTCACGGTCTGGGCTGGAAGAATGCACCCAGGCTGTGGCTGCTGAACACCTATACAGCCAACATATTCCAGTGAGTTTTCATTGTCAGACACTGCTCATTATAACCCTTAGTCATGAAGCCACCTCAAATGTTCACCCTAATTTCTTTTTTTTTAATGGTGAAGGAGCAGTTTTCTGATGGTACAGAAAATAAAGCGTCGTGATGGGCTGGAGAAGTGTTTGATTCATTGATAAAGACGTTTATTCACAGAATCATGGAATGGTTTTGTTTGGAATAGATTTTAAAGATCATCCAGTTCCAACCCTTGTGCCATGGGCAGAGACAACTTCCACTAGACCAGGTTGCTCAGAGCCCCATCCAACTTGGCCCTGAACATTTCCAGGGATGAAAATTTTGGGCAATTTTTGTCTGATTGAGTCTGATCTTTTCCCAGAACCACCCCCACTTCTCCTGTTCCATCTGCATAACCAAAATCTCCCATCCTGGAGTGCTGACAAGCTCCTCAGCCTCCTCTTTCAGCCCTGGTCTACAACCAGCTGCAAAGGACACATGATTTTAGAGAATGTGCTGTTTTACCTCAGTCTGAGTTTTATATCCCAGCCAGGCATACTGAAATTTTTCAAACTTCCTTTTCAATCAGTCACTTTGGCATCATAATGGCTTGGGTTGCTCTTTTCTTAAGTCTGTTTTAATTCTTTACCTTTGTAATTTAGCAGCAAGTTGCCTTGAATTTACAGTTCCTGTTGAATTCCTCTATGAATAGCACCTAGGTTTCCTACTCTGCAGCTGCAAACAAGGTTTAAAAGCTTTTGGGATTTCTTGGCAGCTAATAACTCCCAGACTCCAGCATAGTTCATTTTCAAAATGTTTCTCATGCTTCAATCTGGACAGCGTTATGCAGGTCGGGGAATCCTGTCAGACTGGGGGCCAGGGAAGGATGTTCCATCAAAAGCGTTTTTGGCAAATTAAAGGAAAAAAAAAAAAAGGCCAAAAGGACCTTTAGGAATACTGCTTAATATCCTTTCCATCCAAAATAGGAAAAGCACCTGTAACTGATGCCAAGCACAGGACAAAATAAATAAAAAAAAATAAAAATCCCCAAGCAAAGACCTCCAAATGGAAATATTTCCTGAATGATCTCACTGAGAATCCCGTAAGTGGCGGGATCAGTTTTCGGGAAAAGGGAACATGGGCTTGAGCTCCATACTGAAAGACAAGGAAAAGCTTAAGGGGGGAAAAAAAAAAAAAAGCCAAACCCAGATGCAAGCTGTCAGAGGTGCTGGAATTTTTTTCATTCCTGATTGGGACCTTTTGACATTTGCATGGAAAATGTCACAGGAATACAGCAGGACTTGAGGTGAGGAAGCAGGTCTAAAAATTGACACAAAATGATGCTAGTAGCTTTCAGCTTGTGCCTACCCTGGCATAGAGGCAGGAACAAGCAGGGGAAGAGCTTGAAGAGTGAGTATTTTCTTTCTAGACCTGTATCAGTGCATGAAGGATGTGACAGGTGATGGGTTGAGCAGCAGAGAACTTGTTTAGTGTCACCTTGGACTTGAGCAGTTCATTCAGCTGTGCTGTGTGGTAAATGTGGGTGGCTGTGGTGACAGAACACTTCTAGGCTCATGCCCTCAGCTAAATTTCAGGTTTCTCATTAATTACAGACTGGCCCTTTTAGCAAGAACATCAAGCTCATCACCAAGCTGGGGTTTGTCCTTAACTCTGAGTGGATCTTTGCTTGTGTCTGACCTAGAGTCAGATAGTGTCTCTCCTTTTTAATGTGTCTGCAATTAGTATTTATTTTAGATTTAATCAGTCAGTGCCTGTCAGCTAAAACCTCAATAATTATGATCTTGTTGTCGGGGAGAAAGGAAATGAAACCTCAGGAGGTCACATCAGAGCTGTGAGTCCGCTCTCAGTGTATTCGGGGTCCTGGGCAGGACTGAGTGTATTTAGGGTCATGACCCAGAGAAAAATGCACAAGGTTTCTTCCCGTATATTTGGGCCAAACTGAGGCACTAAGAAATATTCGGGTGGGTATTTTCACTTAGCAAAAACACCTGCTCAGAGCTGGATTTCACTGTTCCGAATCTTCGTGACTCCTGCTTGGTTTCGCTTCTGCTCTTCTTCATTTATCCCTCTAAAGAAGTTAAACTGGCTGTATCCTGAGATACAAAGTCCACCAGTCTTTGCTTCCACCTGCACTGGAAATGTTGCAAGGCATTTTCTTTTACAGGTTTAGAAATGAAAGAAGATTGGATCATACAGATCTGATGTTTTCAACCTGTAAATTGCAAAGGAATAGGAGAGGCCTCCCTCCTATTTCAACTGCCAGGAAAAAATATCTTGGAATCTTTCTTTTCCATTGCAACATAGGCTTATGAGATAGAAGAGACTGAAACCTGCCAAAGTAAATCCTCACCGAGAGCCTACTTGGAGCTTTGGAAAAGATCTGAAGAACTTATCTGAGTTGAATTAGTTTGCCTAATCCTAGTGATAATTTGGCTGGAGGTGTTTGCTCCTGTCAGATACACTGCAGGCTGCACGCTGTAGCACTTAGGCACAGATTTAACAAGAACAGGGAGTCTCAGGGAACTTCCACACCACCATGTGAACACCTTCAGCTCGCCAGACTGATGCACTTCATCAAAGTGGACTTTTCTGTCACAATATGATGGCTGGATGTGAGGTACAAGTCTGCTTAGCAGGAGAAGTAATGCACGTGCCATATGGTAGAAATTGATGTCTGGTAATAGATGTTTCATATATTCCAAGAACAACATTTGCTCCAAATGAAAATTCATACTCTTTTTAACTCTTTTTTAACCTACAACTTGATTTTAAGTTGAGCTTTCTGCTTGACTTAAGGTTCTGCTTTCTCTGAGATTCCACAGCATCCATAACAAGTACTATACTCTTCCTCCACAAATACTCTCTGTGGGCTCTGCTTCACATGTCCCTTCATCCCTGGTGCCCTGCTGGGAGGGCTGCACAGTGCTGACAGCTTTTAATGAGCTGCAGAAACCCAGGGCAGAGAGGGCTGCTTTCCATGGGCGAGGGCAAGTTTCTCTCTTCATTTCCAATCTCAGAAATACTCTGGGTCCTGGCAGAGGAAGGACCTATGTGTGTAAATGTAAAAGATAATTACAGCAGCGTTCCTGGCAAGGGGAGATGATGGAAACACCGTGACAGAATCACCCCATGACAAAGATCTGGTTGGAGAGGACATTTCTGTCCCAAACTCAGTGTGCCCCAGGACTGTGCCCATCTCATTCAATGCATATTTGGGAGAAACAGAGGGAAGAGGCTCCAGCATTACTGAATAGCTCAGTATTTTAGTGCATTTGGGGTTTCATGGTCAGATGCTTCATTTAAAAAAAACGAAACAACTCTTTTTTTTGCTATAACTTAAGAGTATTTAGTTGTAAAACAGTAAGTTACTTATTGGGAAAATTAAAGGAAACAAAAAGAAAAATTACTAAACAATTTGTAAGCTTCAGAGCAAGGCTGAATCTTATTTTCAGGAGAGATGTGATCCTTAAGTATGTCATAAGAATGACCCTGATAAGTTCTTTCTGCATAATTTAAACCTGACTTGGTACAGCAATAACAATGCTTCACTCTTTTTGTGTATCTTCAGTGAAAATCACCTCTAAATCATCCTTTAGGAACAAAGGTGGAAATGCAGTAATGTCTGGTGTGGAGGATGAACAGTAATCAAACAATGCTGGCTGGCATTGCTCAGCACTGAGCTTTCCTGGTTTGGAAATTAACAAAAATATCATATTTCTCTGAAGCTTTTAGGGGCATGCAAGGTATCAGAATATGCTCAGTGGTTTTAAGAATAACCATGCAAACCCTGACTGTAGGACCGACTGGGCTCTCCTCAGAGCTTCATGCAGCGATTTATCAAGGGGAAAGTGTTCCCCACTGCTCCCTGACCTCTCCAAGCTTGTCGAGGAGAAAAGGGCATCTACCAACCCCCCATCCTAGGATCTGCAGGATACATGGAGATGTGGATAACTTCAAAACCAGCTGGGTTCTGGGTATATGATAGGCAAGCAGAGATCTTCACATGGTCCAGAGTCCCAACAGATGGAGTGGCAAGAGTCATCTCTGGTGAAGTCCAGGGGGTCACATCGCTGGTTCAAAATGAGGGAACAAAAACAGAGCAGAGAATTGCAGCCAAGAGGTTGGGAAAGACTCCAAGAAAATAGCAAAGCTGCCTTTTCGTGTGGACAAGACGTGTTAACTGGATAATGGAGTGAAGAAACACCAGCAGAGACCTTCGTTTGCAGACAGACTTTCTCCAGTGTTGTCTCCTTTCTCCTGGGCTGGCACCTGCCTGTTTTGGCTGGTGCCAAGAGAAGATGCATAGCAGGTCCTGGGCTTCTGTGACAACTCTGAAGACTGTAACTATCCGTACTTTGTGGTACACAAATCACATATGGCAATGGAGGGAGGCTTTCAAGTCTCCTTTTCCACCATTTAGTGGGACTCTGGCTGCAGCAAAGGGAGCAGAGTCCTCCTATGCCTGGATGTTTTGCTGGAATAATATTTGTGATGCACCCACAAATAGCACACCACAAAGACCCTTTTTTTTTTTTTTCCCAGGTATAAGGGGAAGAGAAGTGTAAGGAGAGTGGGGACTGCTGGTATGAAGGAGAAAGACTGCATATTTTTCCTTCATGATCATATAAGCAGCCCACACTTATACAGGTTATAGGTGTTGGCTTCTCAATTTTAATTTGATGGAAAGGTTCTTAGAACGATGGACGACCTCCTTTAGTGGAAGAATGCTTTGTGTAACTGTAGTCATAAATTCATATTGAAATCTCCAACAAACTGAAAGGCACTTTCATCTGCCTGAGGAAGATGATGTTGGTTTAAGAGTTTTTTTTTTTCCCCTGAACTGTACTGTTTCCTATCAATATAAAATCTCTACAGAGAAGGAGGCTGTGAAGAGTTGCTCATGCTGAAATACAGTTCTGTGGGATCTATGTCATATTCTCCTGAAACTAGACAGGACTGCCATCCAGAAACGAGCTGCTGGAAAACACCCACTCCCCAAAACACCGGTTGGTGTGTCCCTCTGCGATCACTCTCCGGTTTCTACCTTGACTTAACCAGTCAGTCCAGTCAGGGCTGGCGGGCTGCATTTTCCTCAGCCCTGGGATGAGATGAGTATCTGCCTGACAGTGGCACAGGGAAGAGGAGGTTCCAGGACTCGCCTCCTGCAGATGCACAGATAAAGATGAGAGGACATCTGCTCCCACCCGCAGTCTGTGAGGCAGGCTCTCGGCAGAGGTTTCTGAAGTGGCTTGAAGCGGGGAGAGGGGAGGGGCCGCTGAGGATCATACGCCCTTCTTTTGAAAAATAAGGAGGGTCCTGGGGAGAGGGCTGGGCGGGGGAAGCTGCCAGATGTGAAGGGATGCTCAGCCGAAGGAAAACTTCCAAAGGCTGAACCTGATTTTCAGGCGTGCAGGGATGTTCCCATGCAAAGCTTTCAGACTGGTCTCCCTCCTCAGCATTGCCCCCAATCAGAATGATTTTCAGGCTAGTGGTACACTGCCCCACCCTCAGCCCCCACAGCTCGCACGTTTCAGTCAAAGATGCACAAGTTTTGGCTTTTTTTCAGGTTCTTGTCATTTAAAGAAAGAATAATCTCAAATAAGCACAGTATGTGATCAACCCATAAAGACACTTCAAGGTTGTGCTGTCTGATAAGCACAAATAGAGATTGACTATCTAAAATTCATATATCCCCCCTGAAGCCCCCCAGCTCAGAAGTACAAATATCTCTCACACACAGAACCACCTAGGGTCAAATTCTCTGCTGGTGTAAACTGGCAGAAATCCATTGACTTCTCCCATAAATCAATTTAATTAAAAGTGTCTTCTGATGTGTCTTTGTTTAGCAATAATGTTCATTTGAGAAGGTGTGATGGCAAGAAAAAAGAATCCCTTTACATCCCCCCACTTCAATCCTCTGGCTAAATTTTGTTTGTAAAGAAGATATTTATTTTTTAAAACTGGAACAATAAATATATTGTTCACACAGAGTCTTTTGTTCTGCCAATACATTCACTCAGAAGAAGCTTATCTGAAGTTGTGTATTGGAGAGGGAGGAGAGAGAGGGCCAATTCACAGGTATAAATTGCCCATAAACAACGGGACAATAAGTTCACCTGATAAAATCAGACCACCCTCCCTGCAAAACTATACCTGAAGCATAAAAAAATTAGTACTTTTTGAACTTCTGAAATGCTGTGATTTATTTAAGAACTCTTTTCTCTTATCTTTTCTCCAAATCTGACTGTTCCACCGGGACTACCCCAATAGGTTCAATTCAGCAAAATGCTCCCGAGCTTAAATTCACCGGCAAATCACTTAAACACATGCTTAACTTTAGGCAAAAGCTTAAGTCTCAGGCATTCAAACCATTCACGTGTGATTTATTCCTGTCTTTTTGGACAGCAGAAGGAATGTAACTTGGCCAATCCACAGCCGATAAGGAGGCAAAACCGAAGTGACAGGCCGAGGTGTTGGGAAATATTTGCTTGGCTCTGAACTTGTGTATTGGCTGGAACGGGTTCAGATGTTTCCTTGAACTCTGTAAGGAATCCTCATGGGTTTTTTCCTGCTTTTCACACGGGCTTTAGACAACACGAGGGCTCCTAAGCCCCAGGTGCTCTTGCTCAGCTCTTGACAGCGTGTAACACCCCAGGACTGCTTTGTGAAAAAAATTGGGACAGATGGCCAGCCTGCTGGATTGCTACGGTTGTCAAGGGTCAGCTCTCAAGTAGGTCTCTCTCAGCCTTCAGTGCATCTGTGATTTTAGATGACTTAAACTGTATGGAATCTGTGTCACGAGCATTTTCTCACATTTATGTCCTGCGGGATCTCCCAAAACCCTGAAATGAGAGGTGTCACCATGCCAGTTTTATTTATCATGTACCAAGGCAGTCCCAAAAGCAGGCCGTGCCGGAGACTGCCACCAGTCATTCATTCTTTCCAGCAGCCTGGGATCACCTCATTTCCTCCGGCGGAGGAGCCACCCCAGCGGTGCCCTCAGGTCCAGGTTAAAGCACTCGTGCCTCCAGCCGAACGACACAGGATGCTTGCACTGCACTTTCTTCTGGTTTTAGCCCAGCCAGGATCTCTACCTTCTCACCCGTCCCACCGGAGAGGAGCTGTCTCTCAGCCTTCCTTTCTCCGCAGAGCATCCCACGGGTTCCCATGCAGGCAGATGCTGGAACCCATGGGATCTCCAGTGGTTTCCAGCAAGGAAGTCCTGGGGACTAACGGAGAAACCTGGGGGAAAGACCAGACATTGAATATACACTTTGTTCAGGAGACTAAAGATGTAGTGAGCTAATGCAAGAGTCTCCTTGGGAGTGCGGGAGGTTTCAGCTCCCCCGTGGCTGACTGGTGGATGGGTTCCAGTCCTACCTCACAGCTCATCACCTCCTGTCCCTGCTCCCGAGCAGATAAGGGCTAGGATTCCTCGATCTTCACTTCTGCAATCCTCCCTGAATACAAGGCTGCAGTTCTTCCATGCCTGAAAAAGAAGCCTCTGTCAGTGCCGCTACAGTGAGGCCATCCACTGAAACCATATTTGCTTTATTACATCAATTTTTCTCGGAGGTTTCCCCACATTTTGCTGGATGTGTTGAGCTGATGAGTTCTGTGCACTTCCTGAGATATTTATAGGCTTTAATAAAGATTCTGATGGACAATTTCGTCCTTTGAGGGCAAGGATTTAAATTTTAGCCTGTATTAACTGAGGATATATTGGGGGATAAACTAATATTTCTTATATGGAAGTCTTTAATTTGATCCAAAGCACCTTATTTTACAGAGTTAAACATTACTGCTGGAAATAAATTCAGATTTGCACAACATTGAATCCTAAGAATAGTTCTAAATTGAGCTTAAAACTTCTGTGGACTGAAAACTTTTGGAGAATGAAAGAGGGAAAAGAATCAGAAAGGGATAAAAGAGGAAAGACTGCAGGAGCTAAAATAAAGAAAGACAATCCCTTCATCACCTGAATAAAACCCACTAAGTGTTGAAATGAGGTCGAAAGATATTCGTTGAGACTGTGAAGTAGAAAGGCAGCAATTATTTCTTTGGAAAGTCTCTCTTAAGGACTTAAGCAGAAGCCTGGAGGGGGCTGCCTCCAGCTAGAAGGAATTGCCCCTGGCTTTACCAGGAGAGAGGGAAAGAAAGGAAGCAATTACCCACTGAACAATGGCGCGTTAAGACGCTCCTTTCTGTTTTCAAACCCAAGCTGCCTCCCCGGTGTGATTTCCAGCTGGGAGAGAGGAGGAGAGGGCCCCGTGGGAGGCAGCAGCTGCAGGCAGGGAGCCCCTCGCTGCTGGCTGGGACAGCCACGATGCACAGGGAGATGGAAATCCTGAGGATGCTCGTTCCATCAGGGATGGGTATCTGGAATAGGGTTATGCTGTGGACCCACTTTTTGCAAGCCTTCCTTCATCAGGTGATAACAGAGGAGGTTGAGATTGGAAATTAGGAAAAAGTTATTCACAGAAAAGGCTGTCAGGGTGCTCAGGGAAGTAGTGGAGTCACCATCCCCGCAGGGATTTAAAAGGCATGTAGATGGGGCGCCTGGAGACATGGTTTTGTGGTGGGCTTGGCTGTGCAGGGTTAGTGGCTGATCTGATGATCTTAGACATCTTTTCCAACCTGAATAATTCTGTAATTCTTGTTCCTCTCTGCACTGTCTCCTCTGCACCTGCTGATTCCCTCAGCTGTCCACCACAGCCAAAACTCATCTCTCTGCTCCTGCGGAAGTTACAAGGAGTTGGGGATGATGAGTTAAACAAAAAAAATGTGGAAATCCTGGGCCCATTTAGAAAAACCACCACCTTTTTTAACTAAACCCCAAATCAAACCATTGCAGGCCCCCTCTCAATCCTGCCTTGCCACCAGGGCGTGTTGCAGAGCATCTCACATGCAGCAGAAAGTTACTGGGGTTTAAGGCATTGCTACAGCAAGATCCCTGGTGGATGAAATAAATCAGCAGCACACATGGCCCAGTGTGAAGGGCAGAGAGAGGAGTTAGAGACAGGAGGTCCTTCCAAGCTCCACCACCCTTCCAGGGCAGGGGGAAGGAGGGACTGCTCTGTTCACTTTCCACCTGGGAGCACTCAGGGGGTTTCAACACACACACAGACACACACACACACTTTCTCTTGATGACTGTGCTGCACCTTGGCTTTCCAGGAGCAGGGTATTCACCCATCTCCGTTATTCCCCAGCGCCTGGATGTGCAGGAACAACCCATGGCATCTGAGTGTCAGGCTGAGCACAGGGAACAGCTGGAGCCTGCTCTGTTTTATGAGGTCTCTAAAGCTCTTGTAGGTGCTGGCAGCCTCTCTGCCCCTCCTCTCCCACTCCAGCCACATCTCCCCCTCCTCCCAGAGCCAGGCACCCAGCCTTGGCCTCTGGCCCCAGGGCTGTGCACAGCTGGACAATATTTTTGGGCTGCTTGAAACAGCCGATTCCCACTGCCTTTTTCAGCCAGCCTCGTTCCTCTCTATGTATGACCTTAAACCCTTCCTCCTATTCTTCCTCTTGCTTCCTTTTTCTTATGCTTTGCCTTGCCTGACCTGTTTCTGCACTTTTCCTCTCCCTATCCTTTTGCAATTAGGTCAGAGAGATGTTTTCCCACCTCTAGGACAATTATTTCTAGTTGTCACCTGTGAGTAGCCTTCTGCCTCCTTCTGTTCCCAGATCCATATTTCTGTCAAGGTTGGATGAAGGCATTTCTGCAGCCACAGGTTGGCCTGAGTGACTGGAGGGGTTTGCTTATCTGGATGGAAACCACCCCAATGCCTCAGTGTGCACCCTCCACTCCTGTCAGGCTCCTGGAAGCTGCTGCCTCACATGTGTTGGAGGGTGTTATTCCCTGTTAATTCTTCTCTGGATAGAGCTGACTTCAAAGAGATTTTGTTCTTCATATCTGCAGGTCAAAACGCTTGAGAAAATGATGTCTGTGGGTCAGGAGGTCAGCAAGGAGACTGGTTTTGTTCCCGGGTCAAAGGGAACTTGTTGCAGTCCCTCTTGGGGCAGCCTCTGCAGGAAGAGTGATCATGGAAAAACCAGCCTAGGTAGGGCTTCAGTGCCCCCAGGGACTTTGGTGTCCATCCAATCTAGAAGAACCTGATGGATGAAATGTGGATTTTGAGATCATCTAACAAAGTGACCTTGATGCTCCCGTGGATGGTGTCCCTGCCCATGGCAGAGGGGTTGAAATGAGATGATCTTTAAGGTCACTTCCAACCAAAACCCTTCTATGATTCCATGATTCTAGGCGACAACTCTGATATTGGCGTGGATGCAGCCACTGCTGGGCATCAGTGCTGCAGATCCCTGAAGTTTTCATGTCCTTTATAGCATGAGTCTATTCATCCCTGTGGAACAATGGGCCAGATCCTCTCCTGAGTCCCACGAGCAGATTTCTCCTCCATTCACACTGTGAAGCCTGAAGTTTGCACTATTTGTCACCTGAGTCATTCTTTGGGGTTTACTAGTGGAGAGGCTCCGAAGGCAGTGAGGGGTTTGGGTAGGTCTGGGGAGAGTGAGAGCTGGTCACAGGTGAACCTACCCACTGTCTTCCTCTCTGCCATCTGTTGGGAAGGGTGATTGGAAATAATTGAAGTCCCAGAGCTCAGGTGTTAAGCTGCTGCTCCTGCTCAGAGGGTACATATGCCCACCCAGCCCCATGGAGGGTTGGTTTGTCTGCTGACTGGTGGGGCCTGCAAATTGTGGTTCATCCTCCATCACTTTGCCAAGGTAGGATTGTGCCATGGCTTAGCTAATAGGTCTTTTTTTCACTTGGGGACAGGACTGTTGCTCTGTTGTCTGTCCTGTTCATAGCTGGGAGTGTGCAGCTG